>CM053037.1:17578925-18151425 GCA_028564925.1 Lithobates sylvaticus | reverse complement strand
GGGGGGGGGCAAGGAGACAGAAAATCAGGAGGGGCCGGCGGGGAGGAGCGCATCACGAGAGGTCTGATTAAATACAATCTCTTAGCAGCAGGGACCTGATCTACCCGTCAGCTAGCTGTGATTGACAGGTAGATCGAAGCAGAAGCCATCATGGGGCCCCCTACTGGCAATGCCTGAATGGTCAGGTGTGTGGTACTTACTATTGCAAGCTGTGTCGGCAGCTGCTGGTGTAGCACCTGCCACACAGCTCGCATACTTCAAAGTCTTGCAGGACACGGCTGCTAACGGGAACTGAGTTCCTGTTGTGGAAAAAGTACAGGAACTCCGTTCCCATTCGTTCCCGCAGGACTTGAGCCCTGGATAGAATGCAGTGTTCATTTGGCACAGCATTTTCCATTGGCTTGTGCCCTGTTTCTCCAGAGCAGGGGTCTCCAAACTGCGGTTTGCGAGCCAGATGTGGCCCTTTGCTTGCCTTTATCTGGCCCTTGAAGCACTTGTCCTTCCACTGGTACAAGGCACTATTCCTCCCACTGACACCAATTGTGTGAGGCTGGGTTCACACTTATGCAAATTGGATTCAGATTTCCCTGCATCCAATTTGCATAACAGGAGATTGTGACCGGCTCTCAATGGAGCCGGTTCACACATCTCCAGAGCGGATTGCACAGGGGTTTGATTCGAGCCTGAAATGGATAACAGGGACGCACTTGGACCCTTGCTATCAGCGGCATCCGTCTTCAGTGTGAACCCAGCCTAATTCTTTTTACTCCCACCAATGCTAGAGCATTTTCTTTTTTTTTTTTAAAGGGTACATTTTTATTTATTTACAATACACAACAAACAGTAAAACACACAGTTATTCATTTGGAGCGAACATCGCTCAATCCTTAATGGAGTACATGTATCTGGCATACAGTCAGTGGACACAGAACTACATACATATCAGGGTTGAATACTTCACATCTGAAACCATTCGGAATTCGGGGGCATATCTTTGTGAAACTTAAAGCGGAGGTTCACACAAAAATTGAACCTCCGCTTTTCGGAACCCCCCCCCCCCCCATCCGGTGTCACATTTGGCACCTTTCAGGGGAAGGGGGGTGCAGATACATGTCTAAAACAGGTATTTGCACCCACTTCCGGGCATAGACTCCTACGGGAGTCTACGCCTCTTCCCGTCCTGCCGCGCTGTCTGCTGGGACACACACGGGTCCCAGAGACAGCAGGGACCATTCAGGTTGCGCTGCGCGACTTGCGCCTGCGCAGTAGGGAACCGGAAAGTGAAGATGCAAGGCTTCATTTCCTGATTCCCATAGCAAAGATGGCCGCGGCAGCATCCGGGAACCGAGGGACGGTTCGGCCTTGAGTGCCGATATCGCTGGACCCTGTAACAGATGAGTGTCCTTATTTCAAAAGTCAGCAGTGTTACATGTAATTTGTTCGGAGACAGGTGAATTTCTCTCTCATCCATCTGGGGACACAGGAAATATTTAACCTGCAATTATACTGCCACCTACAGGAGGATTGGACACTGTAAAACAAGGGTGTCAAACTGAATTTCACTGCGTACTGCATCAGCATTATGGTTGCCATCAAAGGGCCAGTTGCATCTGTAAGACTAGATGTGCAGAGCACCCCACTAGCCTTACATCAGATGTCAAGAGCCCCCCTACCATCAGAAGTCGAGAGTCCCTCACCTTCCCTTACATCACAGTGCACCCCCTTACCTTGTGCTGCTGCCGGGAAGAAGCTGGGGGCGGAGCTGAAAAGCAGAAAGTGCAGAGTCTGGAGGAGGGCCAGAGTCTGCTGAATGCTGAGACCAGGGGACGTGGAGAGGAGGGGCACAGGGATGCACAGGGTCTGTAAGAGGAGTTCTGTCCTCTCTGCTGCTGACTGCTTAGATGAGGAAGGGGTGGCAGATACCAGCCTCTCCATGGCTGCATGGAAAAGTGCAGGATCTGGATAGGAGTTCTGTCCTCCTCTCTGCTGCTGACCGCTAGACAAGGAAAGAGGAACAATGAGGGGGGTTGCTGCAGCTGCAGGAGAGGTGTGAGGGCCACTCGAAATGGCCTGGAGGGCCGGATTCGGCCCCCGGGCCTTGTGTTTGACACCTGTGCTGTAAAGCAAAAGACTTGAATTTGATAATCCTTCCTAGTATCAACATGCTTTAGGTTTTTGTTGCTGTCATAGGGTGATGGATGCCTTCTCTGCAGCTCTGTTGTGTGAAAGACTAATCTATTTTATGTGAATACCTTTTCATCATTTGTTGATTTTGTTTTTTTCTCTCATCAGGCACTGGTAAAACCGTGGTCGGTGTTCACCTGGCTTACTGGTTCCATCACATCAACCAGTGTACAGAGATAGCCGCAGACAATGAAGCAGAGGAGGAAGAAGTGAATGGCCGGCGAGTCCTCATGTACTGTGGTCCATCAAACAAGTCGGTGGATGTTGTAAGCGGTAAGATATGACTTTGGAGAATTCCTATGTTTTAACTTTTTTTTACCTTTAATAAGGTTTTGTGTTTTCCCCAGAGGAATTTATAAGGGCAGCTGTATTTTATCTAATATAGAACTTGAGGTTTGGGTCTTTAGGCTGCCAGACACATTGGGGGTTGATTTACTAAAACTGGAGAGTGCACAATCTGGTGCAGCTGTGCATGGTAGCCAATCGGCTTCTGACTTCAGCTTGTTCAATTAAGTTTTAAGACAAAAAAAAAAACCTGGAAGCTGATTGGTTCCTATTCAGAGCTGCACCAGATTTTGCACTCTCCAGTTCTAGTAAATCAATCCCATTGTGTCAGAGGCGCTCCGAACTTTGTGCATATCTGTACAGGAATTTGTACATATTTACATTAATTACCATATTTATTGGCGTATAACGCGCACTTTTCCCCTCTGAAAATAGGGGGAAAATCAGGCGTGCGTGTTATACGCCCTATAGTTTACCTCGGGGTCAGAAACCATGAAATCAGACAGAGACAGAAGTACAATTAAATCACACTTTTTTAATAATAAAAGTAAAAAGAACAAACGTAGTCAAAACATAGCCAGAGTTCAGTAACCGGAATGGATAGTCAGCCAAGCCAGAAGTCAGGGATCAAAGTAGTGGAACAGCAAGCAGGATCAGGAGCCAGAAGGAATGTCAGCAAAGCCAGTCTTTAAACAGGAACGCAGGCGATGTTTCTTGTGATGTTGACCAAGGCGAAGGCAGAGGTCCTCTGGACTGGATGTAGGCAGGACTGACGAGCAGGATATGAACAACAGCTGAGTAACTGTGAAGAGAGATAGGAGCTGACAATTAGCCGACGGGAGAGTGGCCAGCTCAGAGCAGGAAGGGCTGAGTCCAGCCCTGACACTCGGAAGGCAAGGAGGGGGACGAGCGCCGCTGGAATTCACCAAGCCGTCGTCTCCTGTTTACTCGGCTCTCACTCTGCAGTTACACACACAGTCCCGTCAATCACAGGAGCTGGTCCAATGCCGATGGCCGAGGCGGGATAGTGTGTGTGACTGCCGATTGAGAGCCGAGTAAACAGGAGATGACTGCTCAGTGAATTCCTGCACTGTTCAGGCTGCATTGATGGGAGATGGTGAGGCTGCAGATGGGCATTGAGGCTGAAAATGGGCATTAACCAGGCTGCATTGTGGATGAAAATGGGCATTAATCAGGCTGCAATGAGGCCGCAGATGGGCATTGATCAGGCTGCATTGAGACTGCAGATGGGCATTGATCAGGCTGCAATGAGGCCGCAGATGGGCATTGATCAGGCTGCATTGAGACTGCAGATGGGCATTGATCAGGCTGCATTGAGGCTGCAGATGGGCATTGATCAGGCTGCATTGAGGCCGCAGATGGGCATTGATCAGGCTGCATTGAGACTGCAGATGGGCATTGATCAGGCTGCATTGAGGCTGCAGATGGGCATTGATCAGGCTGCATTGATGGGAGATGGGGAGGCTACAGATGGGCACTAATCAGGCTGCATTGATTGGGACTGACCCTTATTTTGCTTCAAAGTTGTTTATTTTAAAAATATGTTTTTTTTCCTGAAACTTCCCTCTTAAAATGAAGGTGCGTGTTATACGCCGATAAATACGGTACTCTGCTATTCCTTTTTTTTCAGAAATGCTACTCCCACTACGTGACAGGCTCCACCCAGTGCGTGTGTATAGCGAACAGATGGAGCTGAGTGAGTTTCCCTATCCTGGAAGCAATCTCAAAGTTACCGGATATCTCAGAGAAGGGAAGCCTAATGAAACATTGAGGTAAGAGGTTTGGAGAATAGTCATGGCACCAGTGGTGGTAAGGATTTAAATGATACCACCACCAAAGGTGCATGTCAACACAGTCACAAGGAGAGAAATGAGGTTGGGGGGGATCACTCTGTAAAGGCTATTCTATTCTGTAGAGAAGTGCGTCACACACGGCACAGCAGTCATCGGTTTTGGGATCATATTGCATGATGCTTGTTCTGTGTTGAGACCTCAAGCAGATCAATTTTGGAAAATCTATTATTGGCAAGGAAAAACAGAGGGATTTTATATACATCTTTTTTATTTTGGACATTCTGTTGACACTGTGATAAATTCACATTTTAAATTTGCCAATTCAGCCTGTCATAATACCTTGTAATGGTCCAATGATGCTACCATTACAATGCAAGTTGTCAGTATGTAAAAGAGCTATACCATTTTACACATATGTATATTAAAGTTCCCACCAGAGTTTGAAACCATTAATGGGAACTTGAAAATAGAATAGAATTGTGCAGGACAGGACTTCCAGCTTTTCAGACTGTTGAATGTTGAAGAATTTTAATACTAGTATCAAAACCAAAACCAAAAATCAGGGTTGCACCGATACCGTTTTTTTTAAACGTCAAGTACTAGCCGATACCAAGTAAAATATCTTCATTGTCTGGAACTATATATATATATATATATATATATCCAAGAAACTTCTTCAAAAGGAAACAGCAAGGAAAATAAACAGTTCATACATACAAGGCAGTAGATTGCTCCTAGCAAAGCCCCAGTTTTACCCCACCTTTGTGCGATGTGAACCCATACAAGATGGGTTCAAACTGGACTGCAAAGATTCACATGCAATTTGAACAGGAATGCGGTGCGATTCCTATCCGAAATCACCTGCAGTTTCCCCCACTGCTCCTGTATGACCCCAGTATATAAAGACAGGGAAGCGCTATCTGAGTGCAGCAATGGGCAAACCGTTTATTAAAAAAATATACAGTATATATAAATCAGGTGGTGCCCCGCTCCTATGTACAGGGTGCCTTTTGTGAATTAACCAAAATTGTTACTGTCCCTTTAAATCTATATTGTCATGAAAATAAATGTGAACAATACATTAACCAAAGTTGTTACTATCCCTTGAAACAAATAATATCATCAACACAATGTGAAAAAATGCATCCAAAATTGATTCCCAAAGTGTCCATAAAAAGTGAACCATAAACTACAATTTCTTAATGCCCCTTAATGTGCATCATAAATAACCGAACCCAGCAGATGTAATATACAGTACATTCCTCAAAATTCCCCACAAAGGGGGTGAATTCTTAGATATCCACCACTCCATAAATGTTACATCCCCCTGAGGAAGCCACGTGACCCTGTGCAACTCATAGGGGAATGGCTTGCTGACATCACATCATGTTTGTTACACAAGATATTGCGATAATAATATTACCCGGGAGCATATCTCGCATGTCAAATCCAAATCTGTACGGTCATAGTGTCCTCGTCCTGCGGGACCCGCCAATGATGGAGAGCCAAGGCCGCTTGCGGTGCTCACAAGGGCTGAAAGAGATGTATACGCATGTATAGGAAGCCTGCCCCCCAAGCTGACATCACTTCCGCCCTATACTCACGTGTGCGCTCCAAGCTGGTTTAGAGGGGTCCCAAAACGTCCTACATCTCCTCCAGCAATGTGAATACCGCAAGCGGCCATGTTTTTTAATCATCGCTGGGTCCTGCGGGACAGGGGCGCTATGACTGTGGAGATTTAGATTTGTCATGCGAGATATGTACAGTATGTCTTGATATACGCGTAGCGTCATGTCACAACTGTGTATAAAAGAGAAGAGAGGCGCCTCTAAGTGTAGCAATACAGTTACATTTAATGAAGGTACAGCATTTAGCAACTCACATAGTTGATGATTAAAAGAGGCACATCTAAGTATGCAGGCATCTGTTTAAAGTTGTCCACATAGACTGTCCTCCGCACCGCCATCTACGTCATCCCTTCCACGCTGCGCTCCACGAGTGCTTTAAGCCTCTCTTTCAGATCGCTCTACTGCAGGGTAGTCTTCCTGGTCACGATTGCAGACTGACAGCGGTGAGAGCCAGCGGTGTGGGTGATGGTCTATGTGGACATCTTTACCCCGGATGCCTGTATATTTTAGATGTGTCTGTTTTAATCATTAACCATGTGAGTTGCTAATTGTTGTACCTTCATTAAATGTAACCATATTGCTACACTAATGCCCCGTACACACGGTCGGAAATTTCAACGAAAAATGTCCGATCAGACCATGTTGTCGGAAAATCCGCCCGTGTGTAGGCTCCATCTGACTTAGATCCTGCTCTCAAATTTTCCGACAACAAAATCCGATCTGATTTTTTACGATCGTGTGTAGAGAATTCCGACGGACAAAGTTGCACGCATGCTCAGATCAAATTACGAGACCAAAGCTAATTGGCTACTAGCCTCTAAGTAGTTCCGTTGTACGCAACGAACGTCACCACGTTCAGAATGATCGGATTTTCCGACAACTTTGTCCCGCCGTGTGTATGCAACACCAGTGTAGGACAAAATCCGTCGGAATTTCCGACCGTGTGTACGGGGGCTTAGAGGCGCCTCTCTTCTCTTTTATACTCTGGAGCTCCTGATGGATTTTGCCTCTAATCCCCTTGTGGAGGCCGCCATTTGTGGATGGACATTTTATTGTTACACAACCTGGTCACATTGCTATTATCTTTTTATATGGACTATAAATTGAAGGATTTATGAATAAATGGTTGTGGAACGAATCATCTGAGTTTCCATTATTTCTTATGGAGAAATTTGCTTTGATATACAAGTGCTTTGGAATACAAGCATGCTTCCGGAACGAAATATGCTCGAAATCCAAGGTTTTACTGTACTTATAACATGTGATAATAATTGGTAAGCTGCAATATAATAAAATGTTTGTTTTGGGGTTTAATACAGCTTAAACATGTAGTACCTTAGAACATTTGGAGGCTGCATTACTAAAAAGAGTCTGCAAGGCCATTTTACAGGATGTTGGATATAAATGATTGTACTGCTCTGCAAGACCTAGAGGATGCAACAGTCTGCAGTGCTGTAGTCCTTAGTGATTAGTGCTCAGGTTGAAATGTTCTGCAAGGTGACTGATGGTTGTTTGTCTCCTACAGACCTATTGCCCTGCATCACTTGATCCGGGAGCCCTCAAAACCCTTCAGCAAACATATTCGAGATATGGACCAAAGAATCCGCGATGGAGAAGAGATGAGCCAAGAGGATATAGATACGTAAGGAACAAATAGAGGGGGTTGCATGTATCTCATACGTCTCCTTTCATTGTGTGTTCTGCGTTTTCCTGTCCCTTTGTCTCGGCTCCTTTGCATCCACCTCTGATGTTGTGGCCATTGCAAAGCAAACCAAAGTTGCCACCTCCCCCTTCACATATAGTATAAAACAAATATTAGGGGGTCCCAACTGTGATGAAACTATTTCTTTATTGGTGATAAAAACTTTCTAGATCTTATTTTATTCACCTCCATCTGTGCATGCCCAATCATCCATTATGCAGAGAGAATCATACAATCCATGAATCGTGCTTGAAATCCTAAATTGCAGACCGGTAACAGGACAGATCTACATGCAAAATTTCAGAAGAACCAAAAAAATAAAAAAAAAAGGCAAAGTCAGCTATTCTCTTGCTTTGATCATGTTAGGTTGCACAAAGTAAATTTACCTTGGATCTTAGGCCCCTTTCACACTGGGGCGTTTTTCAGGCTTTTTTCAGGCGTTTTTCAGGCGCTTTATCGTTAAAAAAAGCGCCTGTAAAGCGCTTGAAAGAAGCCTCACCTACAATCCCAATGTGAAAGCCCAAGTGCTTTAAGAGCCCTTTCACACTGCCAGCACCCGAAAAACGCTCGTAAAGCGCCGCTTAAACTAGCAGCGCTTTACCAGCGTTTTTCGAGCGCTTTTAACCCCTGCTAGTGGCCAAATAAAGGATTAAAAGTGCCTACAAAGCGCTGCTGCCAAAGGCACTTTTTGGGCGTTTTTCAGGCGCTTTTTGGGCCTGAAAACTGCAGGCGCTTCCCATTGATTTCAATGGGAAGGGGCACTTTAGGATCGGTGTATTCACCGCTCCAAAAGCGCTGCAAAGAAGCTGCTTGCAGGACTTTTTTTGACACCCTGCCAGCACATCGCCTCAGTGTGAAAGCACTCGGGCTTTCACATTGGGATTGCAGATGAGGCTTCTTTCAAGCGCTTTACAGGCGCTTTTTTTAACGATAAAGCGCATGAAAAACGCCTGAAAAACGCCCCAGTGTGAAAGGGGCCTTAGTCTACTTTCACACTGGAGCGGTGGGGGCGCTGGCGGTAAAGCGGCGCTATATTTAGCGCCGCTTTACCGGCGTTTTAGCAGCGCATTTCGGCTGCTAGTGGGGTGGTTTTACCCCCGCGAGCGGCCGAAAAAGGGTCAATACCGCCCGCAAACCGCCGCTGCAGCGGCGTTTTGCAGGCGGGTTCGGAGCGCTGCCCCATTGTTTCCAATGGGAACGGGCGCTATAGGAGCGGTAAATATACCGCTCCTATAGCGAGCCAAAGATGCGGCTTGCAGGACATTTTCCAGCGTCCTGCAAGCGCACCGCTTCAGTGTGAAAGCCCTCGGGCTTTCACACTGAAGACACAGCAACAGCTGTTTCGGGTCGGTTTGCAGGCGCTATTTTTAGCGCAATAGCGCCTGCAAACCACCCCAGTGTGAAAGGGGCCTTAGGCTCTAGTGAGGCCCCTGGGGGTGCAGAAAAAAAGGTTCTACACTTCATAGACTGGAAACAGCCTAGCACCCAAAGTACAATTTAAATCCAACACCAATTTTACCCTGAGAAACAAACAACCACCGCTCCAAGACTCTCCTTCCCAAGCGAATGCTCCTGCTCCCCAATTTTACCCTTGTGGATTCTACAGGATTCTCGAAAAGTACAGGTGCATCTCATAAAATTAGAATATCATCAGAAAGTTAATTTATTTCAGTAATTCAATTCAAAAAGGGAAACTCACATATTTTACATAGATGTGTTACACAGAGTGATATATTTCAACCATTTTTTTTTTAAACTTTGATGATTGTGGCTTATAGCTACTGAAAAAGAGGTTTTAATACAGAAATGTTGGCTTATGCCACGTACACACGATCGGACTATCCGGCGGACATCCCGGGGGATGCTGAGACGGTGACATCATAAGGGGGCGGGGTCACCAGTTTATTCAGCCCCCCCAGTGCCAATTAAAAACCAAAATATTTGTTTTGGGTGTACCTGGCATGTAGTGCTGAGGATTATGTGTAGAGGTAAAGCCTACAACCAATCTGTAAATCAAGTTTATTTTTTCTGAATGTTGGGATGTAAGATGGCTTCTGATTGGTTCCCAACACTTACACCCTTTCTTATCTCTCCTTTGCCTACATTGCCCTTTTGAAGATGTCAACTTGTGTCTTACTCTTTCTGTTTCAGGTACAAGGCCCTGATAGCTGATGCCCGCAAAGAGGAGCTGAAACATCATGACATCATCTTGTGTACCTGTGTGGCATCTTCCAGTAATATGCTGACAGGGGTGCCTATCACGCAGGTGGTCATTGACGAGTGCGGCATGTGCACCGAGCCGGAGTCTCTTGTGCCACTTGTCAGCCACAAAGGTGTACAGTCGGTAAGTGGAAATGCCACGCGCTGTGTGCTATGTATATTGTGCAATACTCCGAAATTACTGGTAAAGGCAGGGCTGGCCCTATCATGGGTCCCAGGCAGCACTTTGAGAGGGGCAGAAAATTGAGCCACGACCACCTCTCCTTCTCTTCTATTTACCCAGCAAATTGACGACCAAGATTTTTTTTTACAGCAGTTTTGGGTGTCATGATGTCAACTGCCCCCCCCCCCCCCGGGCCGCTCTTCCTCTCCCTATACTACCCTAGCCTGCCCCTGCCTGTCTATATACTACCCCAGCCTGCCCCTATACTACCCTAGCCTGTCTATATACTACCCCAGCCTGCCCCTATACTACCCTAGCCTGTCTATATACTACCCCAGCCTGCCCCTATACTACCCTAGCATGCCCCTATACTACCCTAGCCTGTCTATATACTACCCCAGCCTGCCCCTATACTGCCCTAGCCTGCCCCTATACTACCCTAGGCTGTTTATATACTACCCTAGCCTGTCCATATACTGCCCTAGCCTGTCTATATACTGCCCCAGCCTGCCCATATACTACCCTAGCCTGCCCCTATATTACCCTAGCCTGTCTATATACTACCCCAGTCTGCCCCTATACTGCCCTAGCCTGCCCCTATACTACCCTAGTCTGTTTATATACTACCCTAGCCTGTCTATATACTGCCCTAGCCTGTCTATATACTGCCCTAGCCTGCCACTATACTACCCTAGCCTGCCCCTATACTGCCCTATCCTGCCCCTATACTACCCTAGCCTGCCCCTAAACTACCCTAGCCTGTCTATGTACTACCCCAGCCTGTCTATATACTGCCCTAGCCTGTCTATATACTGCCCTAGCCTGCCACTATACTACCCTAGCCTGCCCCTTTACTGCCCTATCCTGCCCCTATACTACCCTAGCCTGTCTATATACTACCCCAGCCTGCCCCTATACTACCCTAGCCTGCCCTTATATTACCCTAGCCTGTCTATATACTACCCTAGCCTTTATATATACTACCCCAGCCTGCCCCTATACTGCCCTAGCCTGCCCCTATACTACCCTAGGCTGTTTATATACTACCCTAGCCTGTCTATATACTGCCCTAGCCTGTCTATATACTGCCCTAGCCTGTCTATATACTGCCCTAGCCTGTCTATATTCCACCCCAGCCTGCCCCTATACTAATTTAAACAAATTTGTCTGTGGATGGGCTTTCAGCAACATTTTTGAAAATCCAGTGCGGTTGCCTTCATCTGGCCTCCCATGTGACTTCTGGGTTAGGACAGCAGTATCTTGTCACCGGGGTTTTAGGCTGAGCCATCTGCCTCTTTTGTTCTCATCTGTGCAAATGAGGGGGTGCTGAAACCAGGGAGGACACTGGCAATATTTTGACAGACTGAGCTTGTGAGCCATTCAGAAGCTGAAAGCCATAGCCCATATACACGGATCAGTCATAACTTTATGACCACTGAGAAGCTAAGCAAATTAAATTGATTATCTCATTACAATGGCATCTGAAAGTGGATGGGACATATTAGGTAGCAAATCAAAATTGTCCTTGAAGTTGAAAACTGAAAAAAAAAAAAGGTCATCGCAGTTTATTGTGTCTGGGACTGCGCAGCCACAGACCTGTCAGGGGTGCCCATGCCGACCACTGTGTAGGCTGGTACAGTCTTCTTTCTCCACTGCAGGTGGTGCTCATCCTTGTAGCTTAATCCTCTCAACATAGTTCCTCTTTGATTTCCTTGGTCACTAGGGAAGCAATCCGGTTGGATGCTGCCCCTCCCCATTTGACTCTGGCAGCCATCTTGGGTCAGGCAGAACCTTTTTAAGGCCCTGGCTCCCAGGCTTGGCATGCATTATGCAAGTGGGTAGTGCAGGAAAAGGTACCCTGCCTGCCTGATAGGGACAGTACTAGCATTAGAAAAAGGTTCCCGAAGAGGAGGGAAAGCGTAAGGTCGCAACTCTTTTGGATATCCTCTTGTTAGAGACAGCCAGGCCGCATTCTGTCCGGCCGAAACCCGCTCTTCACATTATTGAAAACCGTGAGTGTACCTGGGTTAGGCAGCGTTCCCACTGGGTTTGTTGTTATCTGTTATTGCATTACTTCAGGGGTCTCAAAGTGGCGGCTCTCCAGCTGTTGTGAAACTACAAGTCCCATCTTGCCTCTGCCTGTGGGAGTCATGCTTGTAACTGTTAGCCTTGCAATGCCTCATGGGACTTGTAGTTTCGCAATAGCTGGAGGGCCGCCAGTTTGAGACCCCCTGCATTACTTCAATACAAGTCTTCTATTGCACCTGACTGTGCAAAATTACCTTGATCCTTTAGAAATCTTGTAAGTGATAACTTCCAGTCCTCTCTGTCTGTGCTGCATTCTTCTCAGTTATACTGTTGCCAGCTATCTCTGGGAACTACAAAACACCTCCACCTATGTTAGTGAACAGACAAGGCTGCTCCTCCATAGGTACAGTATGCTGAGTAAGTGTTGCTAGTGGTAGGCTCACTAGGTGAAAATAAAGGGGGAAAAAAGCCAAAAAGTTTTAGGTCCTTTGAAAGTTCATCTTTTCCCTTGCTTTTTGTCCTAGATTGTGCTGATTGGGGACCATCGTCAGCTCCGCCCTGTAGTAATAAATGAAGTTTGTAAACTTCTTAAAATGGATCGTTCGCTGTTCGAGAGGTATGAGGAAAGGGCGCTGTTTCTGGACACTCAGTATCGTATGGTAAGAAGCATGTCTGTATATTATGCACATAACAAAGGAAGTGGGGGGGGTGTAGACAATTTTAGGGTTCTTATTACCCACATAACTAAAGGTGGCCAAATGATATAAGATTTTTGTGACATACTAGGAGCCCAGAGAGAGCACACAAGTCCCAACACTCATGCCGCGTACTCACGGTCGGAATTTCCGATGGAAACAGTCCGATGGGAGCTTTTCATTGGATTTTCCGACCGTGTGTATGCAATTCCGACACGCAAAATTCCGACGCATGCTCGGAAACAATTTGATGCATGCTCGGAAGCATTAAACTTCCCTTTTATAGTGCCGTTGAACGTGTTGTATGTCGTGGTGTTATTAACCGTCGGAATTTGGTGTAACTGTGTGTAGGCAAGACAGTTTGAGCGAAATTCCGTCGGAATCCCGACAAGAAAACCATCAGAGCTTTTTCCGACAAGAATTCTGACCGTGTGTACGTGGCATCAGAGTGTTTATTGAGGGGAGTTCAACACACAATAGGCTAGAAGGGACCAGAATGGAGAGGACAAATATAAAACGTGTTGGTCAATGTTCCGATTCACAAAATAGGAATCCAGGTGTCCTACCAACTCCAGCAATGATTATAGTTTTCTGTTAAGGTTGCACCATAAGTCCTAGATATCCCATTGTCCAGATAGTGGCACACAGTCAATATGGAACTATAAGTCCCAGTATTCGGAGTGTCCAACTGGCAGCACACAGCCAATATAGAACTGTAAAATAATAAAAAAGCAAGCAGCGCCTAGTTGTGATAATGTGTACCTATCGCAGTATGTTTACCTGTACACATACGTATTAGATATAACAGTGCATTGACAGCAACATAAGATGGTACACATATGCATACAGTGTTTATAGTTCGTATACTGATGATGTTTAGCCAAGAAAACACTATATATAAAATAATGTCCTATGATGGCAACGAGGAAAAAAGGTCACAGACGAAACGTGATGCTGCAATGCACTGATGAGCGATAACCCTGCATGTATCCAGATACAGCTTGAGATCATACACCACGGTGACTTATATGCAATTTGTGTAATGGACCCGACATCCAGGATGTCTATGCGCTTACCAGATGGTAGAGCATAGGGTGCTCTGTATGAAAACAGCAAAGGATGTCCCTGATTTTTCCCTCTCTTGATCTTTAGCCTCCAAGAATGGTGGATAGGGGATATCCTATTGCAATTGTGGAGCTGAATCAATCCTGCAGGAAGCTGATGATATCACTGGCTTTCCTTCTCCCGATCCACAGCGCAACCAGTTTACCAGTTTAAAGTGGAGATGGCTAAAAACCCCTCTTGGCTTAATGACAATGTGCTCAGGAAAGGAGAGAGAAGCCACCCATAGTGTAAATCCGATTAAAAACCATTTATTAAAAAAACATAGCAACACTTACAGAAATTTCTCCTTTAGGAGCGCATTTAAAAAACATCCGCCGGCCGGCCGGATACTGGAGCCCGTCCTCCTGAGTTTCTAGCGTGGTGACGTCACTGCGTGCCCTCCCAGACCAGTTTCGACACAGATGTCGTTTTCAATTGTTCCAGTGTGTGTATCCCACTTTGAGTAGCAGCCTTCTTTAGATTAGATAAGTGATCTAGATTAGATTTAAGCGCGGTTTTATTACTTTCCATATAGAACTGTAAAATATTTACAAAAATGTGAGGGGTGTACTCACTTTTGTGAGATACTGTATGTGTGTGTGTGTGTATATATATGTATATATATATATATATATCTATATATAGATATAGATATATAGAGAGAGAGAGAGAGAGAGAGATACAGTATCTCACAAAAGTGAGTACACCCCTCACATTTCTGTAAATATTTTATTCTATCTTTTCATGTGACAACACTGAAGAAATGACACTTTGCTACAATGTAAAGTAGTGAGTGTACAGCTTGTATAACAGTGTAAATTTGCTGTCCCATCAAAATAATTCAACACACAGCCATTAATGCAGGGATCCTCAAACTACGGCCCTCCAGCTGTTGCAGAACTACACATCCCATGAGGCATTGTAAAACTCTGACATTCACAGACATGACTAGGCATGATGGGAATTGTAGTTCCTGAACAACTGGAGGGCCATAGTTTGAAGACCCCTGCATTAATGTCTAAACCGCTGGCAACAAAAGATAGTACACCCCTAAGTGAAAATGTCCAAAATTGGCCCAAAGTGTCAATATTTTGTGTGGCCACCACTGCCTTAACCCTCTTGGGCATGGAGGTTACCAGAGCTTCACAGGTTTCCACTGGAGTCCTCTTCCCCTCCTCCATGACGACATCACGGAGCTGGTGGATGTTGGAGACCTTGCGCTCCTCCACCTTCCGTTTGAGGATGCCCCACAGATGCTCAATATGGTTTAGGTCTGGAGACATGCTTGGTCAGTCCATCACCTTTACCCTCAGCTTCTTTAGCAAGGCAGCGGTCGTCTTGGAGGTGTGTTTGGGGTGGTTATCATGTTGGAATACTGCCCTGCGGCCCAGTCTCTGAAGGGAGGGGATCATGCTCTGCTTCAGTATGTCACAGTACATGTTGGCATTCATGGGTTCCTCAATGAACTGTAGCTCCCCAGTGCCGGCAGCACTCATTGGTGACCCCTGCAGAGACTCTGGGCTATGGGCTCCAGATTCAGGGCTATAGCCCCAAAAGTCACCCCCTAGTGACGCCACTGCCTGCAAGGAAACATTTTTGCTTGCACATGGTTGGATGATGGAAGTCAGCAGAGCTTCTGCTCATTTACTAAGCTCTGGAGCAAGTGCACAGTCTTTTTGCCTTTAGTAAATCAACCCCGCTGCCTTTTCTTTTTTTGGAAAGCTCAATCAATTTTTTTTGATCTCATGCTTTCCCCAGATTCCTCCATAAAGAGGACCTGTTATGCCTTATTTCTATAAGGGATGCTTACATTTCTTGTGATAGGAATAAAAGGGATCAAAAAAAAAAAAAATTAGAGGAACAGCGTAAAAAATAAATAAAAATGAAATAAACAATAATTAAAACTTTCTTTAAAGGCACCCAACACCCAACCCCCCTCCCCTTGCTCGGCTGCTGAAGCGCACACATACGTAGGTCACGTGCGCATTTATAAACGGTGTTCACACCACACATATGAGGTATGGCCACAAACTTTATAACGAGAGCAATAGTTTTAGCGCTAGATCTCTTTTGTAACTCTAAACTGGTAACCTGTACACAATTTGAAAGCATCGCCTATGGAGATTTTTAAGTATTGTCGCCATTCTACGAGCGTGCGCAATTTTAAAGAAAGACATGTTAAATATCTCTTTATTCATCCTGTGTAACATCATCCTTTATCTTTTACCAAAACAATGGGTTATTGTGTTTTTTTTTTTTTTTTTTTAAATACCCACATACTAAATTAAAAAATTACAATGACCGCCATTTTATTCTCTAGGGCCTCTGCTAAAAAAATATATAATGTTTGGGGATTCTAAGTAATTTTCTAGCAAAAAAAAAAAATGCTGATTTTTACTTGTAAACAAAAAAAAATAGGTCAGGCCTTAGGCCTGATTCACACCTATGGCATTTTTAGTTCTTTTTGCATTTTGCAGATTTGCACTACAGTCCATTTAATATGGTTTCCTATGGAACACGTTCTGTAGTGCAAAGTGCAAAAAGCACTAAAAATGCCATAGGTGTGAATCAGGCCTTAAGGGGTAAAATTGTATTTATATATATGATTAATTAAAGACATATCCAAACCAAAAATCCCATAGATTGTAGCTATACAAACGTTTTTGGGTGATGAGGAAATGTGTCACTGGCCATTGTAGCTAACTCCAGTTTTGTGTCTTCTTTATCTCCAGCATTTAGATATTTGCATGTTTCCATCTCAGGAATTTTATAACAATCGCCTCCGTACCAGCCCCCAGCAGAATAACCTGCCAAACGGCCTCTTTTTTACCCGAATGTTTCACCGTATCGTATTCGGGGAAGTGAATGGGCAGGAGCAAAGCCTGATGGTCACCACTGCAGAAGGGAACATTAGCTCAAAGGCCAACCTAGAAGAGGCCAATGAAGCAGTATGTATATATCTGTTATGTTGTCTTTGCTACCTTCTTACATGTCTTGTTACCTTTTTCCCCAATATCTCAATTAAACGACCAGTAGACCTTAAGGCTGGGTTCACACCATTGCGAATTGGAAGCGGCTTCCCCCGCATCCAATTCGCAATAGCAGGAGATCTTGACTAGCTCCCTATGGACCCGGTTCACATATCTCCACTGCGGCTCCGGTGCGAATTTGGTTAGTTTCTGGTCCAAATTCAGCCATAAATTCGGGGCTGAAATCGGACCTGAAACGGTGAACCAGGATGCACTGGATCCCTGCTGGGAGCCACATGCGGAGATGCTGTGAACCCAGCCTGAAGGCAGACTCCTTAATACACAAATAGATAACTATAAGGGGATTATTTACCTGCCAAACAATAGGTACCGTATATACTTGAGTATAAGCCGACCCGAATATAAGCCGAGGCACCTAATTTTACCACAGAAAACTGGGAAAACGTATTGACTCGAGTATAAGCCTAGGGGGTGAGAAATGCGCAGCTACTGTAAGTGGAAAAGAGGGTCAACAATGCCCATTTGCAGCCTCACTGTGCCCATTTGCAGCCATAGGTCCCCTGGTAGTTAAGGGTTCCTATATGCCCCCTAGCTGCAGCCAGAATTTGGGGTCTCTGGACCCAAAGGGTCCCGAAATGACATTGCTGCAGATGGACACAGTTGACTGACTTTGGGGGCCCTGTCAAGTATAAGCCTAGGGTGAGAAATGCGCAGCTACTGTAAGTGGAAAAGAGGGTCAACAATGCCCATTTGCAGCCTCACTGTGCCCATTTAGCGCCAAGTGGCCACGAGATACGGGGCCCAAAGTCGGTTGGAAAATGTCATTCTCTGCTGCAGAAAAGTGCTTGACATTTTCCGAAACGACTTTGGGGCCCCGTATCTCGGGCCACTTGGTACTAGGAATCCCATCTTTGGATATGTTGTAGTGCTAGTTCCACTTGGTTTGCATGCCACATTTGGGGTTCCTAGCACCAAGTGGCCCCGAGATACAGGGCCCCAAAATCGGGTCAGAAAATGTCATTTTCTGCTGCAGAAAAGTGCTTGACATTTTCCGAACCGACTTTGGAGCCCCGTATCTCGGGGCCACTTGGTGCTAGGAACCCCATCTTTAGATATGTTGTAGTGCTAGTTCCACTGGGTTTGCATACCAAATTTGGGGTTCCTAGCACCAAGTGGCCCCAAAGTCGGGTCGAAAAATGTCATTCTCTGCTGCAGAATTCATGCATTGATTGGATATCCAACTTTTAACAGCGCTAGTGGAATATATATTAAATGTGTAAACACGATTAAAGTGCAATAAACAAATACCGTATATACCCGAGTATAAGCCGAGTTTTTCAGCACATTTTTTTGTGCTGAAAGTGCCCCCCTCGGCTTATACTCGAGTCAAGCACTTTTCTGGAGCAAAAAGTGAAATTTTCCAACCCGACTTTGCTACCCCGTATCTCGGGGCCACTTGGTGCTAGGAACCCCAAATTTGTGGTTCCTAGCACCAAGTGGCCCCGAGATACGGGGCCGCAGAGTCGGGTTGGAAAATGAAATTTTTTGCTGCAGAAAAGCGCTTGACATTTTCCGACCCGAATTAGGGGCCTTGTATCTCGGGGCCACTTGCTAGGAACCGTTGATGCGTTTCGCCCCTCCTCCAGGGCGTCATCGAGGACATGCATTGATTGCCCACTCAAAAATATGACATATTTTATTATACACAATTGCTATTTGAAATGAAAATGTGCAGCTAGACATTGTTGCATATTTGGTGGTCCTGCACCAAAATACAACCCTTCTGGAAAAAGGTGCATAGACTCATACAAGATATCACATCTTATAAACTGGAATACTCCCCAGCTCAATTTATGTTACACTATCCAGCTCACTCCATGCGCACATATTTCCGTTCCTTGCCCATGCACATGATTATGGCGGCAAATATGTGTATTCCCCGAAACTGGCGCTCTACTCTTCCACCAACGGTCAAAGATTGGTTTATTCGTATTCAAAAAACAGCTGAAATGGAAGAGATCATACATCAAGCCAAAGAAACGCAATTTAAATTCAACCAAACTTGGTCTTGTTGGATACAATTCACCACTACCCAAGAATTTCAAGCTTTACAGGATGATACTCTTCTATCCCACAGCTCCCTTCCCGTTCCCTAATGTGTAGCTGGTCTACACATTTCCCTCCTGATCCTTTGGCTCGGCCTTACATGTTACCTGTCCTCCCCTCCCTTATCTTCCCTCACCTTAGGTTCCCCTTTCCTATTATTAACATTTAGGATAGGATATATCTGTTAGGTTAACTTGTCTTATGTATTGGGTCATTCTATGACTTGTCTTATGTATCGGGTCATTCTATGACTTGTCTTATGTATCGGGTCATTCTATGACTTGTCTTATGTATTGGGTCATTCTATGACTTGTCTTATGTATCGGGTCATTCTATGACTTGTCTTATGTATCGGGTCATTCTATGACTTGTCTTATGTATTGGGTCATTCTATGACTTGTCGATAGCGATACAAGCAATTGTTTAAATGCCAAGTGTGTCCATACCAGTCTCCATTATCTCTTACCTTATCAGTCTTTTCCATTCTCTCTTATGTTAGGACTTCATATCAATTCACATACATACCTTAAAGCTCCATCTCTCTGTCATAAATTTAATCCCATTTTGGGTGTCTAGATATAGAATTCCTTACCATAATAGCAGTTTTGTACTCTTGAGCTTTAGAGATAATAATATTTGTCTACATTTTATCATTTATAGACACAGATCTATTTTGTTCTTTTTGGTGAGCATCCCATACATCACCAGATGTTACAAGTAGTGTTTTATGTCCATGCTTTATTATTTTACGTTATGATGTGTTTCCTTTCTGTACACACTAATATCAGAAATTTATGTACAGCCATGTATATGGCTGAGTTCATTACGTTCTGTAACACATAAGTTCCATATATTGATTCTGATTGGATGTTACTCCATGTTTGTAATATCTGTATACTTGTTTTATGCTCAATAAAAACTTTTGAAAAGAAAATGTGCAGCTGTAATTGTAATTGTGGTAAAGAACAGGAAAAGTGTAAACAATAGCCCAGCAGAATTTATTTCTACATCTTCTGCTCTAGGGGTTGATTTACTAAAGGCAAATAGACTGTGCACTTTGCAGTCTGCAAGTGCAGTCGCTCCAGAGCTTAGTAAATGAGGTAAAGCTTCACTTTGCAAAGAGTACCCAATCACATGCAAATAAAATTATAAAAAAACAGCATTTTTGCTAGCACATGATTGGAGGATGAAAGTCAGCAGAGCTTCCCCTCATTTGTTACGCTCTGGAGCAACTGCTCTTGCAGAAGGCAACTGCACAGTTTATTTGCCTTTAGTAAATCAACCTGCTAGTAAACATGTAGTTGCCAACACGCCGGTCCCCTGCCTTGCTGGTTTTACAGTCTGTAGAACAAAGTGAAATTGCTATACTGACCGCTTACAATGCACAGGTGTCAGAGATCAGCAAGAGGCTGCAGGCGATGAGACTGAGCAATGTCACCGTGTCCACCATAATGAAGAGCCAAGGTGAGTGCGTCATTGTTGTACTCATTATAAAGGTATAGTGTGTCTTTAGAGAGCGTATACTCCGATTATTGTAGTGTTATCTGTAAAACAGTATTAAGTTCTTTATCTCTAAAATTTTCAATAAAAAAAAAAAAAACATTCAAAACAGTATTAAATGCAAATTTACATAAAACAGTGACAGGCAGAGTTTTTTTCTGACAGAAAAGACCCTAATGGTCTCTTCTGTCATAAATGCTTGCTTTGCTCTTTAAAATGCTGCTGCTTTGCATAAATGCTGCTATGCTTTAATGCACTGCATGCTGCTTTATCCTCTATGCTTCTAATGCTAATTGCTTGGCTTAATGCTTAATGCTTATTGCTATGCTTCTGCTATGCTATGCTGCTATGTCTGCGCTATGCTATTGCTATGCTTATGCTATGCTCTCCTGCTCTTTGCTTGCTCTTCTGCTCTCTTTGCTGGCTATGCTTGCTATGCTTTAAGGCTTCTATGCTGCTTCTTATGCCTATGCTGCTTTGCTGCTTATGGCTATGGGCTAATGCTGCTTGCTGCTTATGCTTTGCTGCTAAATGCTTCTTATGCTTGCTTGCGGCTTAGGCCTAATGCTTGCTCGTCTTTGCTATGCTTATGGCTTGCTTCACTGCTTGCTTTGCTGCTCTAATGCTCGCGTTCTCCTAGTGGCTTGCTATGCATCTGCTGCTCTATGCTTGCTTGCTTTTTTTGCTTTGCTTTGCTTTTTAATGCTGCTTCTATGCTGCTTGGCTGCTTTTATATTGCTAGCCTGGCTTATGCTCATGCTTTGCTATGCTAATGGCCTTATCTGCTCTTTATGCTGCTTGCTAATGCTCTGGCTGCTGCGTAAATGCTGCTATGCTGCTATGCTGCTTTGCTTTGCTCTTGCTTAATGCTATCTAATGCGTTATGCTCGTTTCTTGCTATGATTTGCTATCTTGCTTCTCATGCCATGCTATGCTGTTAATGCTAAATGCTATGCTGCTTGCTTGCTATTCTCTCTTCCTATATGCTTAATGCTCTATGCCTATGCTTTTAATGCTCTATAAATGCTCTGCTTTTAGTGCATCTGCTTTTTTAAGCTTCTGCTTTGCACTTCTGCTGGGCGTTATTGCTAGCTTGCGGAAATGCTTGCTAAATGCTTGCATGCTACTTAATGCGCTTCTGCTTAGCTTTTGCTTCTGCTATGCTTGCTTGTACCGCTTGCTCTGCTCTATTTGCATGCTTATGCTTTATGCTATGCGCTTGCTTATGCTTCTATGCTTCTGCTATAAAGCTGCTTTGCTATGCTGATGGCTCATTTATGCTTCTGGCTTTCTTCTTTTTATGCTTCTTGCAATGCTAAGCTTAGCATGCAATGCTTTCCTTGCTTATGCTAGCTCGCTGCTTTTTGATGCTCTAATGCTGCTTTGCAATGCTTGCTGCTTGCTCTATTCCTTATCTGCTATGCTCTGCTTATGCTGCTGCTAATGCTGCTTGCTGCTGCTGGCTTTGCTCTATGCCATGCTTGATAAATGCTAGCTTGCTAGCTATGCCTTTGCTTAGCTTATGCTTTTATGCAAAATGCTTTGCTCATTTCGTGCTGGCTGCTCTTTTATCTATTCTAATGCTGCTGCTCGAATGCTGCGATGCTGCTTGCTTTCTTAAATGCTAAATGCTCTTATGCTATGCTTTGCTTGCGTATGGCTATGCTATCTTTTTATGCTTCTTTATGCTAGAATGCTTCTATGCTGGCTTTCTATGCTTATGCTCTTGCTTCTCTATCTAATGCTGTCTGCTCTATGCTTATCTGGCCTAAAATGCTGCTTCTTGCTTCTATGCTTTGCTTTGCTAAATGCTATGCTTGCTTCTGCTCTTTGCTAGCTTTGCTAAATGCAGCTCTGCTAAATGCTATTCTTGCTATGCTTAATGCTTCATTTATGCTGCTATGCCCTTGCCTATCTCTAATGCTTATGCTGCATTATGCGTGCTTATGCTTATGCTGGCTATTCTTCTGCTATCCTGCTAAATGCTTTTGCTAATGCTGCTTATTGCTCTAAGCTGTGCTTTCTGCCTGCTTTCTGCATTTGCTAAATCTATGCTAAGCTTGCTTTTCTGCTATGCTATGCTATGCTATGCCGTCTGCTTTTACGTATGTGCTATGCTATGCTATGCTTTGCTTATGCAGCTTATGCTATGCTATCTGCTTTCAATGGCTATTGCCTGCTTTAATGCTTTGGCTTAATGCTGGCATGCATGCTTGCTTTCTTAATCTAGATTGCTGCTTAAATGCTAATGCGCTCGTAATGCATTTGCTTCCTTTTTTATGCTGCTTATGCTGCTGCGTATGATCTTCGCATGCTCAGTTAATGCTGTCAGCTTTAGCTGCTGAGCTTCTAATGCATGCTTATGCTGCTGCTTGCTATTGCTGCTCTCTATGCGCTGCTGCTTGATGCTCTTGCTATGCTAATGCTTGCTTGCTCATGTAATGCTAATGCTGCAATCTGCTTCTTCTATGCTGCTTGCTGCTTATTGCTTGCTATGCTCTGCTGCTTTTGATGGCTATCCTCTCATGCTGCTACTGGCTATATGCTATGCTTCTGCTATGCTTCTGATGCTTATCTGCTATCCAATAGCCTCTTGTCTAGCTCTCCTATGTAGATGCTTCTTCTCTGTTGGCTGCTTGCTCTGGCTTTGCTCTTGGCTCTTTGTTTTATGGCTCATATCTTGCCTTGCTATGCTTTGCTTTGTGCCTTAAATGGCTTAGCTAGATGCTATTCTTGGCTAAATGCTAGATGCTTTAATGCTCTGCTTTCTACTGCTTATTGCTGCTGAGTGATGCTTGCAGTCTAGGCTGGGCTGTGCGCTCTTATGCTAATGCTCTAGTAGTAGCTTTGAGCGGTTGTCTGGCTTTTAATCCTTGCTCGTCTGCTGCTAATGTTGCTGCTCTCTCATAAATGTTCTGCTTCTTTATGCTATGCTGAAATGCATCTCTTATATGCTGCTGCGATGTCTTCTAATGCTTAATGGCGGCTGCTGCTGCTTACTTGCTCTATGCTGCTCTCTGGCTCTATGCTATGGCATAAATGTCTTTATAGATATGCTGCTTATGCTGTGTTCCTGCTTTGCTAAGGCCTGCTTGCTATGCTGCTCTTGCTTATGCTTTGCTTCGGCTTGCTGCTAATGCCTATTGTTGCTCGTAATGCTTGCACTAAGCTGTAATCTTTGCCCTATCGCTTGGTGCTTGGAGCCTTGCTTCTATATGCTTTTTAATATGCTTATGCTAAGGCTGCTTGTCTATGCTTGCTAATGGCTAAGCTTATGCTAATGCTGGCTTCTATGCAGCTGCTGCCTCTTCTTCTGCTTGCTTATGCTCCTGCTTAGGCCTTATGCTTGCTATGCTTTCTCTTGCTATATGCTCTATTGCTATGCTTGCCTTTTTTTGCTCTGCTTATGCTTGCTTATGCTGCTGCTTTATGCAAGCTGCTGCTTCCTCTTGCTGCTTTTTTCTATTTTGCTTTTCGTTGTCGTATGCTGCCCCTCTTTTCTTTAAATGCTTCATGCCTCTTATGCTGCTGCTATGCTATATGCTAATGCTTTCTATGCTTAAGATTCTGCTAATTGCTATGCTGCTTCTTGCTTGCTGATGTCTTGCTACATGCTATGTTCTTCTTTATGCTTTTTGGCTATGCTGCTGCTTGGCTATGCTATAGGCTCTTGTAGCTGCCTATGCTACTTCTTGCTTCTATGCGCTATATATGCCTGAGGCTGCCATTGCTTGCTATGGCTGCTCATGCTGCTTTGCTTATGCTATGCTGCTTAGCTGTCTTATGCTGCTGCTTATGCTTATGCTATAATGATGCTTATGCTGCTATGCTCTCCGATGCTTGCCTATGCTCTATTATGGCTATGCTCGCTTGCTTATGCTCTTGCTATATGCTAATGCGTCTATGCTATGCCTCGTATGCTATTGCCTGCTGCTAAAGCTGTGCTTAATGCTGCTTTGCATTGCTTAATGCGGCTTGCTATATGCTATGCTAAAGCATATGCTATGCTGCTCATGGCGCTATGCTGCTGCTCTTATGCTACACGTAAATGCCTGCTCTTATGGCTGCTATGCTAATGCTCGTGCTGCTGCTCTAGGCTCTTCTATGCTGGCTTATGCCTGCGGCTCTTTCTGCTTAGCTATGCGCTGCTCTACTTGCGTCCTGCTCTATGCTTTTATGCCGGGCTTCTGCCTATGCCAATGCCTCTCTATATCTATTGGATCTGCGTCTAATGCTTGCAATATGCTGCTTGCTTATGCCTATGCAGCTTGTTTTTTCTATGCTCCTTAATGCTTCGGCTTTATTGCTTCCTATGGCATTCTGCTGCTGCTTGCTATGCCCTGCGCTGCTGCTTGCGTAAGCTTTATTGCTAGCCTAAATGCTGCTTCTATGCTTGCTGCTTCTTAATGCTTTTGCTTGCTTCTTTGCTCTTTTTATTCTGTGCTATGCTTTTATGCCTATGGCTATAGGCTTTTTTGCATGCTTCTGCTTTAATAAGCTGCTGCTATGCTTTTATGCTTGCTCTAATGCTAGCTCCTGACTGCTTTTGCTGAGGCTGCTTCTTTTGCTAAATGCGGCTTGCTATGCTTCTGCTTACTTGCTAAATGCTTGCTTGCTGCTTGCTTTATGCTCTGCTGCTATGCTAATGCTGCTGCTGCTAATGCTTTGCTCTCTGCTGCTGCTACTGCTCCTTTATGCTTTGTGGGCTTTAGCAAAAATGTCTAATGCTGCTAATGCTCTTAATGCTTAAATGCTAAATCAGCTATGCTAATGCTAGCTTGCTCTTATGCTAAATGCTGCCTGCTAATGCGTTATGCTCTTTTTAAAATGCTGCGTGCATGCTCGCTTGCTTGCATCTGGCTTATTTGCTCTTGCTATGCTTTTAAATGCTATATGGCGTGTGCTAAAGCTTTACAATTCCTAATGCTTATGCATGCTTTGCTTTTGCTTTGCGTGCTGCAAATGCTTTATTGCGATTGCTATGCGTCTATGCTAATGCTAGCTGTTGCGTGCTGCATTATAGGCTCTGCTATGCTAATGCTTAAATGCTTTGCTGCTTTTCTATGCTTTTTGCTTAAAATGCTAAAAAATGCTATGCTTTCAATGCGTCTCTTGCTTTTATGCATGCTGCTTCTGCTCTGTATGCATGCTATGCAAATCTTAAATGCTGTTTTCTGGCCTGTCTGCTTATATGCGCTTTAATGCTGTGCGATATATGCTCTGCTTCTGCTTGCTTGCTATGCTTCTAGCTCGCTTTTATGCTACATGCTTCTGCTTTATCTATGCTATGCTTAGTATGCTTAAATGATATGCTAGGCATCTTGCCTGCTGATGCTTTTTTGCTGCCTAAATGCTTTCCCAATGCATCCTAGGCTTTGCTTGCGTACTTGCTGCTAATGCTTGGCGCTCTGCTTAATGCTTAAATGCCTGCGTTTATTTTTGCTTATGCTGCTCTGCTTTGCAATGCTAAAATGCCCCTGGCTTTGCTTTTTTGCTTAATGCTGCTGCTTAAGCTATCTTTGCTATGGCAATGCCTTCATGCTTTGCTGCTCTATGCCTTAATGCTTAGCTTCTCTTTATGACTTCCCCCCTTTTATGCAAATGCTATGCGATATGCCTGCTTGCTTGCGCTCTATGCTAGCTTGCTTTATGCGGCTGCTTCGTTATGCTATGCTGCTGCCTTGCTTATATATGCCTTATGCTTATGCTTAGTTAAAAAAAAATTGGGCTATGCTACTAATTTTCCTTGCTTGCGGCATGCTATGCTCGCTGCTCTATTTTGCTAATGCTGCTATGCTGCGTGCTATTATATGCTTAATGCGTTATTGCTCTAAGCCGCTATGCTTGCCTTATGCTTCTTGCAGCTTATGCCAATGCTGCTCTTTTGCTCTCTAGTGCGTCTATGCTTGCTGCTTATGCTTCTTATATGCTAATCTGCTCTCGGCTAATGCTGTATGCTATGCTGCTTTCTCTATGCTATGCTTGCTTTATGCGTTATGGCTGCTGATGCTATCCGCAAATGTTTACTGCGTCTGCTTATGCTGCCTCTGCTGCTTAATATGGCTTTTGTTGCTTAGCTGCTATGCTATGCCTGCTATGCTTGCTTTGCGGATGCTAAATGGCTTTGCTCTACTCATTATGCCTATGCTATGCTTGCCTTATATGCTAATGCTTATGCTTGCTTTTGCAGGCATTAATGCTCTATTCTATGCTATGCTATGCTAATGCTAGGCTCTTTCTATGCTTGATGCTAAATGGCTTTCTATGCTTGCTATTAAATGCTCTGATGCTCTTTGCTTATATGCTCGTCTTTGAATCTGTGATGCTTGCTGCTTTTGCTATGCTATCTGCTATGACTTTTATGCTCTTTGATCTGCTTATGCGTGGCTAAATGCATGCTTGCTGAAATGGCTGCATGCTCTATGCTGATCCTGCTTATGGCTGTCAATGCTTTGCTATGCTTTTTATCGCATTTGCTATTTTGCTTCTGCTCTCTGCTTATGCATTTGCTTAAGCTTTATGCTTTTTGCTTTATGCTCTGCTGCTAATGCTATGCTGCCTTTGCGTTGCTTTGCTATGCCTTTGCTTGCTGCTGCTTATGCTATGCTTTTGCTTGCTCTGCTAGGCTCCTGCTAATGCTGCACTGCTAATGCTTATGCTTTTGCTATGCTAGCGCGGATGCTATGCTTGCCCTGCTGAATCAACCTGCTAGTAAACATGTAGTTGCCAACACGCCGGTCCCCTGTCTGATCAGTGCATCCTTTTTTTGTTTCCAGGTTCGTTTGGCTGCCTTGCTGGTTTTACAGTCTGTAGAACAAAGTGAAATTGCTATACTGACCGCTTACAATGCACAGGTGTCAGAGATCAGCAAGAGGCTGCAGGCGATGAGACTGAGCAATGTCACCGTGTCCACCATAATGAAGAGCCAAGGTGAGTGCGTCATTGTTGTACTCATTATAAAGGTATAGTGTGTCTTTAGAGAGCGTATACTCCGATTATTGTAGTGTTATCTGTAAAACAGTATTAAGTTCTTTATCTCTAAAATTTTCAATAAAAAAAAAAAAAACATTCAAAACAGTATTAAATGCAAATTTACATAAAACAGTGACAGGCAGAGTTTTTTTCTGACAGAAAAGACCCTAATGGTCTCTTCTGTCATAAATGCTCCCCCCTGCCTGTCAGCCATAATGTACACTGAGGTGCGCATGCGCAACTCATAGTACATTTACAGCACCCGCTCTGTGCTGTGATGACGTGACTGCCATGCACATACACGGGAGCAAGGCCATTGATGAGGCAGTACAGCCAGCCCTCCTGTACTGGGCACGGGGGCCCCATCAGTTCATAAGGGGGGGCCCGGGCACCTGCCGAGCAGGAGGACCAGCTGTACTGCCTTACTGCAGACGCTGATCCTCCTCTGCTTCCTCTTGCAGCGCTCCACCTTCGCTCCCTCCCTCCAGCTGTGCTGTAGGGGGGGTCAGTTCTAACATCCGCACCCCCCCCTTTCCAATGCCTTCCGGTACCCCCTGTGTGCCCCTTTTCCCTGCACCATTTCCGGCTTCCCTCCTCTCCCACCGGCAGCTGCTACGGGCACACAAGAGGATGTTTCAGGATGGAGAGCAGGGAATGGGGCTGGTAAATATGTCATATAATAGTGATTTTAGTGTATTTTTTGCGAAAATATCATTTTTTTGGGGGGTGGGAAGGGCGGGGGGCGGGGCCCTGTCAGCTAAGCAGTATGGGGCCCCCGTAATTCTAAGGCCCCATACACACTATTAGATTTTCTGCAGATTTTTTAATTCAGATTTACCAAAACCATGTAGTGGAAGGGCCTGCCTGTTTGCATACAAATTGAAGCTCTTATGCCGCGTACACACGATCGGAATTCTCGTCGGAAAAAACTCTGACGGTTTTTCAGACGGAATTCCGCTCAAGCTGTCTTGCCTACACACGATCACACCAAATTCCGACGGTCAATAACACAGCGGCATAAAACACATTGGACAGCACTATAAAAGGGAAGTTTAATGCTTCCGAGCATGCGTCAAATTGTTTCCGAGCATGCGTCGGAATTTTGCGTGTCGGAATTGCATACACACGATCGGAAAATCCGATAGAAAGGTTTTCCGTCGGAAAAATTGAGAACAGGTTCTCAATCCAAAGTCCGTCGGAAATTCCGACAGAAAAAGACCGCTGGGCATACACACGGTCGGAAAATCCGATGAAAAGCTCCCATCGGACTGTTTCCATCGGATATTCCGACCGTGTGTACGCCGCATTAAGGTTTGACCTCATATTATATGGTTTTGGTAAATCTGAAGACAAAATTCTGCAGAAAATCTAATAGTGTGTATGGGGCCTTACAGCAGTCGTTCAAGCGGCTGAACTAGGGTTGCCACCTCATCCCTTTAAACCCGAACACATATGAATAAGGCCCCTTTCACACTAGGGCGTTTTTCAGGCGGTACAGCACTAAAAATAGCGCCTGTACAGCGCCTGAAAAAAATCCGGCCCCTTTCACTACAGTGTGAAAGCCGGCGGGCTTTCACACTGGAGCGGTGCGCTAGCAGGACGGTAAAAAAAGTCCTGCTAGCAGCATCTTTGGAGCGGTATAGGAGCGGTGTATTCACCGCTCCTATACCGCTCCTACCCATTAATTTCAATGGGACACCGCGGCAATCCCGCCGCAAAGCGCCGCTACGGCGGCGCTTTGCGGGGGATTTTAACCCTTTTTCGGACGCTAGCGGGGGTTAAAACCGCACCGCTAGCGGCCGAATACTGCGACTTAAACGACGGTAAAGCAGCGCTAAATATAGTGCTGCTTTACCGTCGCGCCCGCTCCCGCCCCAGTGTGAAAGGGGCCTTACACAGGTTCTGAGGCTAATTAAATGCAGATAAAGCAACAAGTGAGTTTAATGAATAGGTGTTCAGGTTTAAAGGGATGAGGTGGCAACTCTAGGCTGAACAGCAGAAGAAGATGGAAGTGCCTCAGCAATGACTGCGCAGTACGGGAGGGCATCCTTAGACAGGTGAGTCTGTAAGGCAAACAAACACATTATTGCATAACTCTGAAGGGGGGATCTTCACTTGGTCCCCGATCCACCAATTTTTTGGTGTTTTTTTTGGTACCCGAACCCCCCCCCCCCCCCCTGCTTACCTTGTTGCCAGTCCGGCACAGTTAAGGTACTCACCTGCCCAGTGGATCCAGCGTTGTCCTGCTGAGATTGGCTTCTCTTCTTCCCCCTCCCTTTGGTTCCGCGCCGCCATCTCCTTTGGTGACGTCATCGGGAAGCTGCCAGCTCTTCCATGTTCTGCCGGCAGTGTTCTGACGACATGCCGCTAGGCCCTGCCCCCTCCTCCTTCCTCGATGACTGACTTTAAAGCCTACACACAATCGGATTGTTGGCCAACAAAACTGTGGACTTTTGTCCGAAGAGCGTTGGCCCAAATTTGTCTTGCATACACACGGCACACAATTGTTGGCCAACAAACACGAATATAGTGACGTACTACGTTGTTTTTCAGCTCTTTAGCGCCACCCTTTGGGCTCCTTCTGCTAATTTCGTGTTAGTAGAAGTTTGGTGAGTGTTGATTCGCGCTTTTCTTTTCGCGTTTTTTATCTTTATTATTTTCAGTTTGTTTCTGAACGGCCGTTCGTCAACCAGCCATGTTGCGGAATCAGAGGAGATAACGTGTTATTTATTATTGGCCTTGGAGTTATTGCGTTGACGTTATTTTTTCGGTTGAATAATAGTGATTTGATTTGGTATATTTTCTATATTTTTGGATGCATAGAATGCACTTTTTGGTTAAGTTCTATTGGCAGATAACATGTCTAATTGTATTTGTTTTCTTTTTTTAATGCACAATAAAAGAATTGTGTAGAATAATACTTGGCGATGTGCTTTACTTTAAATGACAGTTTGGGAGTCAGCAGTTACATTTTAAAAAATACAATATAAAATTAACAAAGGACACCAACATAGTTGTATCTTTGATCTTAAAAACTACAGGATAATGGTGTTGTGGTAACTTGCCCAAATAAAAAAAAAAAAGCATAATAATATTAATTTTGATATCTCTAGAAAATAAAAGCCTTTGAAAATCCATTTGCAATAACTCCATCATTATCACCAGCAAAGCAGCTTCATTATTATCCCATTAAAGAAGAAGAGAATTGTGCGCTGCATTTGGAGATTTCATAATTTGCCGCGTCACGAATGTTAATTCTCCATTACGAACGCGAGTTTACAAGACCGACCGCTTCCAGCTCATCCTTGCTTCCGAGCATGCGCGTTTGTATTTTGGACTTTTGTCCGACAGACTTGTGTAAACACAATCGGAAAATCCGACAACAGACATTTGTTTGCGGAAAATTTTAAAACCTGCGACCCAACCAGGGTTGCCAACCTCCTGCATTTTTTTTACTGACAAAACATGGAAATTTTACTGACAGAGCACATTTTTTTTTTTTTTTTACTGACAACCTCAGAAATTAAAGAACTCCTATTGAAAACTAACACAGTGAATATTCGAACAGTATAAACATGATATGGAAACACTGACAATACTTATAACAAAGTCATTTGCTTGCTATAGACTTAAAAACTCAACACCGCATTAAATGATCAGCCCCAGATATTTACTGGCAGTTGTAAAAAAAAAATCGCAGATTTTTACAAACTGTCAGTAAATTTCATGGCGGTTGGCAACCCTGGACCCAACATTTGTCCGCTGAAAATTTAACAACAATTATCTGATGGAGCGTACAAACGGTCGGATTTTCCGCCAACAGCTTGTCATCACACAATTCCCGTCGGAAAGTCCGATCGTGTGTACGAGGCTTTAAGCCAATCATAGGTAGTTTGAATCTAAAGTTAGCACCCTTGCTACCGAGATAAAACCAGCTACAGGATAAGCTTTCTAAACGCTTTTAAAAAGGGTTATCGTTTTTCTTGTCTTTTGCTATGAATCCTCATTCCTCGCTGTCTACTCCTACAGGGAGCGAGTGGCGATATGTGATCTTCTCCACTGTGCGCTCTGCTTCCGCTCAAGACCTGGACAGTCGTCCCACCATCGGCTGGCAGCGGAGATATCTTGGATTTCTGAGTGATCCCAACCAGATTAACGTTGCACTTACCAGAGCCAAGGAGGGCCTCTGTATACTAGGTGAGAGGGTGACACATATAGATATTCATGTATATAGCACCATATAGGAATGAATATTCACTGGTCTCATGCAAGAGTTTAAATATTCAGTCTAACATTATCATATAAAACTGGCATATAAAAACAATAATTGCTCCTGTATCGGGCTGCTTTACTTTATCTAAAGGATTAATCTTCAGTAGACATGTGCGATTAGTTTCGTACGAAACGAAAACTCGTACGAATTTCTGAAAATTCGTATGAATCCGAAATACGAATTTTTATGCATACGAATTCCGTACGAAAAAAATTTAAGTTAAAACCCCAGGAAGTCAGCACAGGGATGGTGGGAACCCCTCATAATGGGCATAGCAGGTGTGCAGACCCGGGAACTCAGCACAGGGATGGTGGGAACCCCTCATAATGGGCACAGCAGGTGTACAGACCTGGGAACTCAGCACAGGGATGGTGAGAACCCCTCATAATGGGCACAGCTGGTGTAAAGACCGGGGAACTCAGCACAGGGATGGTGGGAACCCCTCATAATGGGCACAGCAGGTGTACAGACCCGGGAAATCAGCACAGGGATGGTGGGAACCCCTCATAATGGGCACAGCAGGTGTACAGACCTGGGAACTCAGCACAGGGATGGTGGGAACCCCTCATAATGGGCACAGCGGGTGTACAGACCTGGGAACTCAGCACAGGGATGGTGGGAACCCCTCATAATGGGCACAGCAGGTGTACAGACCCGGGAACTCAGCACAGGGATGGTGGGAACCCCTCATAATGGGCACAGCGGGTGTACAGACCCGGGAACTCAGCACGGGGATGGTGGGAACCCCTCATAATGGGCACAGCAGGTGTACAGACCCGGGAACTCAGCACAGGGATGGTGGGAACCCCTCATAATGGGCACAGCGGGTGTACAGACCTGGGAACTCAGCACAGGGATGGTGGGAACCCCTCATAATGGGCACAGCAGGTGTACAGACCCGGGAACTCAGCACAGGGATGGTGGGAACCCCTCATAATGGGCACAGCAGGTGTACAGACCCGGAAACTCAGCACAGGGATTGCGAATTTTATACAAATTTCGGATCCAAATTAACAGAAACATGACTGGTGTTTTGTTCACCAATCAGAGGAAATCTTCAGTTTGTAAGTCAGAGGTTATCGGTTTGAAAACACTTGCCTTTTTATCTGCCTGGCCTCTTCTACTGCCTCCCAGCTGTGATTGCTCAATGCTATCAAATATTAAAGCCCCGTTGTTAACCACTTCAGCCCCGGAAGATTTGGCTGCTCAATGACCGGGCCATTTTTTGCGATACGGCACTGCGTCGCTCTAACTGACAATTGCGCAGTCGTGCGACGCTGTACCCAAACAAAATGCACTGATTACTGTTTAAATGTCACTGGCAGGGAAGGGGTTAACACTAGGGGGCGATCAAGGGGTTAAATGTGTTCCCTAGTATGTGTTCTAACTGTAGGGGGGATGGGACTGACTGGAGGAAATGACAGATGATTGTTCCTAGCTAGTAGGAACTCACAATGTCTCTCCTCTCCTCACAGAACAGGGATTTGTGTGCTTACACACACGTCCCTGTTCTGGCTCTCGTGCCCGCGATCGCACGTGGCCGGCGGTCATTGCGACCCCTGGCCACGCGCATCAGCACCCCTGCAGTGCAGTGGGCGTGCGCCTGCTATCCCACTTAAATGGACCGACGTACAGCTACGACGGTTTGCAGGATCGTGCCGCCCTGCCGCAGTATAATGGCGGCTGGTCGGCAAGGGGTTAAAGTAACACCAGGCACAAAAACATTAATTTAAATATATTGCTCAGTGGATATAAATACACTTTGTGCACCTTTGCAAACCCAGAAATTATTTTGTAAAAAATAGCAGTGACATCACTGTGCTGTACATAGCCTGTACAGAGAGCTGAGTTGTGGGAGGAGCCCAACAGGCTCCACCCACTACAGGCTGCCTGCAGAAAACTACAGGAGAGGTGGAGACCAGACCAGTCACCCTGCAGAAGAAGGGAGAGCAGCAGTGACCAGTCTGTATTGGAGGAGGCTCCTGCACAGAGGCAAAGTTTTCATACTTGATTACTGCACATACAGTGTATATCGAAGAAAAATACAAGGTACACCAAGATTCAAGTAAGCATATACAGTACATGCCTCTTGTATTTAAATGATATATGCTGATCATGGAGTTCAGCTTTAAGGAAAACTTAAACAATTACAGCACTATGTTATTTTATTTTTTTTATTTGTTTTATTAGTTTTGATCTTAAAGCGGTTCTGCACTCTGAAAAAAAAAATTTTTTTTTTAGGATGTAATGTAAAGTGTGCTTACCTTTATTAGGGGACTCACCTGTTCCATCTTCCATCTCGATCGCCGCCGGTTTTCGTCCGATGAAGTTCCTCGTCTTCTTCTTTAGTGCTGGGGCCATCTTGCCTGTGGGCATGTGAAACACCCACAGGGACTTTAGATGGCCCAGCATGCACTGCCGTTACTCGCGCGTGCGCAGTAACGGCTCATCTGCCGAGATCTCACGAGATTTCGGCAGATGCGGCCGAAATCTCGGGAGATTTCGGAAGATGTGGCCGAAATCTCGCGAGATTTCGGAAGATGCCCGCACTGACTCCTGGGATCAATGACACCAGATCCCAGGAGACAGTGCGGCGTGACGACGATCGACGCAAGACCCCGCCCGCCGCCGCAGAGGGAGAAGACCGGAAGTCTTCAATTACAAGGTAAGTAAAAAAAAAAAAAAAAAAAAACATTTCATTTAGTACTCTTTGCCTGATTTGGAAGGCAAAGAGATTTACTAAATGAAATGAGTGCAGAACCGCTTTAATGCAAAAATCATACAAAAAGTGCCAATGGCACTTAAAAGTTACAAAAAAACTAAACCTTACAAAGTCTGTGCCTATGAAAAAATTAAAGCGGATCAGTAATTTTTCCAACTTTCCATCTATAAAATCTTCTTCCCTTGTTGTTGTTTTAACTTTGGATAGTAAAACATTTTTTTTCTGCCAGTAAATACCTCATACAGCCCACTTCCTGATTCTTGTCTGGTAAAAAGCCTAGGCTCATGACATCATACACAGCTCTCTCTCACTCTCAAAATTCAAAATAATACTAACTTTAAAATTATAGGTATTGGAATTTCCTTTCAAATTTGGCTGTTCAGCATTCGTTATTTCAGATACCGTATTTATCGGCGTATAACACGCACCCCAAGTGCGTGTTATAGGAGGGCATTTTAAGGGCAAGTTTAGGAGGGCATTTTAAGGAAAAAAAAAAAGTTTTAGGAGGGAAGTTTAGGGAAAAAAAAAACTTACATTTAAGCGTCATTTATAGCTTGCCCAGCGTCATTTGCAGCCTTGCCCAGTGTCATTGCAGCTTGTCCAGTGTCATTGCAGCCTTGCCCAGCGTCATTGCAGCCTTGCCCAGCGTCATTTGCAGCCTTGCCCAGCGTCATTGTAGCTTGCCAGCGTCATTTGCAGTCTTGTCCGGGTTTAAATTTCCCGCCGCCGAGACGCTCTGTCGCGTGCGCCGCCGAAAAAGACCGAAGCGTCCACGGAAAAGACCGAGCCGACTGTTCGGCTCCGCTCGTGGTCCCGCCTCCCTGCTGTTTCCGGAGCGAGCGCAGGGAGGCGGGACTACGAGTGGAGCCGAACAGTCGGCTCAGTCTTTTCCGGCGCCGCTTCGGTTTTTTTCGGGCGTGATTCAGTCTTTTTCGTCAGCGCTCGCTATTTTTCGGCGGCGCTTGCCATTTTTGTCACTTTTTTGGGGGGTATGGGCGTATAACACGCACCCACGACTTTCCCCCGATTTTAAGGGGGAAAAGTGCGTGTTATACGCCGATAAATACGGTAATTCGTAACTTTGGATAAATTTGTATTTGTTACGTTTATTAACAGCCAAATTTGAAAGGAAATTCCAATACCTATAATTTAATAGTTATTATTTCAGGTTTTTCGAATTTTCAGATTTTCATTCTTTTGAATTTTCAGATTTTCATTCTTTTTTTTTCTTAACAGAAAGGTAGATTTTCAATTCTTATTCTTGGATTTTCAAATTTCCAAATTTTTTTGAATTTTTTAATTTATGAAATTTAGAATATTCGAATTTAGAAATTCGTAATTTGGAAAATTCAGAAATTCGTAATTTGGAAAATTCAGAAATTCGTAATTTGGAAAATTCAGAAATTCGTAATTTGGAAAATTCAGAAATTCGTAATTTGGAAAATTCAGAAATTCGTAATTTGGAAAATTCAGGAATTCGTAGTTTGGAAAATTCAGAAATTCGTAATTTCAAAAATTCAGAAATTCGTAATTTGGAAAATTCAGAAATTCGTAATTTGGAAAATTCAGAAATTCGTAATTTGGAAAATTCAGAAATTCGTAATTTGGAAAATTCAGAAATTCGTAATTTGGAAAATTCAGAAATTCGTAATTTCGAAAATTCAGAAATTCGTAATTTCGAAAATTCAGAAATTCGTAATTTCGAAAATGCAGAAATTCGTAATTTCGAAAATGCAGAAATTCGTAATTTCGAAAATGCAGAAATTCGTAATTTCGAAAATTCAGAAATTCGTAATTTCGAAAATTCAGAAATTCGTAATTTGGAAAATTCAGAAATTCGTAATTTGGAAAATTCAGAAATTCGTAATTTGGAAAATTCAGAAATTCGTAATTTGGAAAATTCAGAAATTCGTAATTTGGAAAATTCAGAAATTCGTAATTTCGAAAATGCAGAAATTCGTAATTTCGAAAATGCAGAAATTCGTAATTTCGAAAATGCAGAAATTCGTAATTTCGAAAATGCAGAAATTCGTAATTTCGAAAATGCAGAAATTCGTAATTTCGAAAATTCTGAAATTCGTAATTTCGAAAATTCTGAAATTCGTAATTTCGAAAATTCTGAAATTCGTAATTTCGAAAATTCTGAAATTCGTAATTTCGAAAATTCTGAAATTCGTAATTTTGAAAATTCAGAAATTCGTAATTTCGAAAATTCAGAAATTCGTAATTTCGAAAATTCAGAAATTCGTAATTTCGAAAATTCAGAAATTCGTAATTTCGAAAATTCAGAAATTCGTAATTTCGAAAATTCGTAATTTCGAAAATTCTGAAATTCGTAATTTCAAAAATTCAGAAATTCGTAATTTCGAAAATTCAGAAATTCGTAATTTCGAAAATTCAGAAATTCGTAATTTCGAAAATTCAGAAATTCGTAATTTCGAAAATTCAGAAATTCAGAAATTTCGAAAATTCAGAAATTTCGAAAATTCAGAAATTCAGAAATTTCGAAAATTCAGAAATTCTGAAATTTCGAAAATTCAGAAATTCTGAAATTTCGAAAATTCAGAAATTCTGAAATTTCGAAAAATTCAGAAATTCTGAAATTTCGAAAAATTCTGAAATTCTGAAATTTCAAAAAATTCTGAAATTCTGAAATTTCGAAAATTCAGAAATTCTGAAATTTCGAAAATTCAGAAATTCAGAAATTTCGAAAATTCAGAAATTCAGAAATTTCGGAAATTGAAAGATTTCGGAAATTTCGGAAATTGAAAGATTTCGGAAATTTCGGAAATTGAAAGATTTCGGAAATTTCGTAAATTGAAAGATTTCGGAAATTTCGGAAATTGAAAGATTTCGGAAATTTTAAAATTCGGAAATTCGGCAGTTTCGGAATTAACTAATTTTTCAAAATTTGTTAAAAGACGAATTCGGAACTAAACGAATTGCACATGTCTATTCATAAATAAGCCTGCACAATTGTAATTAATACTGAATATTTGGATTGTTGCATAAGTACATCCGTGACAGGTTCTCTTTATCAATGCAATTTATAACAAATAGAGCTATGATTCTGTTTTGTCCTATTAAAAAATGATTTTAATTATTTTCCACAGGAAACTTTAAACTGTTGTGGTGTTGTCCTATGTGGAAGAGACTTCTGCAGCACTACATCCAGAGGGGGGCCCATGTCGCTGCTGCTGATATCAAGGTTGTGCAAAACCGCCGACGCTGAAAAAAAAACAAATCTCACCTATTCTCAGCTTCTGCAAAACCCCCAAAAAATGTTTTGTTCACATGTGGAATAAAATCTGACACTCATTCAGAGAATGCATGCTCCAGGGTTCAGGTGATGGGCACAAAAGAGGAAATTTTTAACCATATTCAAATCTCACCCTTTTTTTCTTTGTAGTCTTGTACCGCCATATGTTATTTCGTCGCAATTTCCACTTGGAGTTCTCTTAAAAATACATTTTCTCTTTCTGTATGCCCCTCCCATGCTTTGTGTTGCTACACGCCTCAGATGTCCTCACACAGCCTTGTAGTACTGAGGTAGGTGTATCTGACTAGAGAAGGGTGTGTCTGACCAGGTCTTTTAACCACTTCAGCTCCGGAAGGTTCACCCCCTCCCCCCCAGACCAGGTCATTTTTTGCAATACTGCACTGCATTGTTTTTAACTGACAGTTGCGCGGTCGTGCGACGCTGTACCCAAATAAAATTTATGTCCTTTTTTTCCCCACAAATTGGTGGTATTTGATCACCTCTGCAGTTTTTATTTTATGGGTAATAAACAAAAAAAGACCGACAATGTTGAAAAAAAAATAAAACAATATTTTTTACTTTCTGCTATAAAACACATCCAATAAAAAAAAAAATGTAAAAAAAAAAAATCTAATTTCTGCATCAGTTTAGGCCAATATGTATTCTGCTACATATTTTTGGTAAAAAAAAAGCCCAGTAAGCGTATATTGCTTGGTTTTGCGCAAAAGTTATAGCGTCTACGGACTATGGGATAGATTTATAGACTTTTTCTTTTACTAGTAATGGCAAAGATCAGCGATTTTTAGCGGGACTGCGACTTTGCGGGAAAGACAAATCGAATACCCAACTGACACTTTTGACACTTTTTGGGGACCAGTGACACCAATACAGTGATGAAAAATGCACTGTCACTGTAATAATGACACTGGCAGGGAAGGGGTTAACATCAGGGGTGATCATAGAGTTAAAGCGGGAGTCCCGCTAATTTTTTTTAAAAGTCAGCAGCTACAAATACTGTAGCTGCTGACTTTTAAAATAAGGACACTCGCCTGTCCCAGGGTCCAGCGATGTCGGCACCCGAGGCCGAACTGTCCCTCGGTCCTCGGATACTGCCGCCGCCATCTTCGGTAAGGAAATCAGGAAATAAAGCCTTGCGGCTTCACTTCCCGGTTCCCTACTGCGCATGAGCGAGTCGCAGTGCAATCCGAATGGTCCCTGCTGTCTCTGGGATCCGCGGCTGGACGGGAAGAGGTGTAGACTCCCGTGGGAGTCTATGCCCGGATGTGGGTGCAAATACCTGTCTTAGACAGGTATCTGAACCCCCCTCCACCCTGTAAGGTGCCAAATGTGACACTGGAGGGGGGGAGGGTTCCGAAAAGCAAAGGTAAATTTTTGTGTGAACCTCCAATTTAACTCTGTTTCCTGGGAGTGCTTTCTTACTGTGTGGGGGAATGTTTAACTGAAGGTAGACAGAGATCCGTGTTCCTGCTTAGCAGAACACAAGATCTCTGTCTTCCTTACTAGCAGGATGGCGATCTGCCTTGTTTACATAGAGCGATCGCAGGCACGAGAGACAGAACACGGAAGTGTATGTGTAAACACACAAATCCCTGTTCTGAGAGGAGTGACAGATCGTGTGTTCCTATTAGCTAGGACCACGTTATGTCACTTCCTCTAGTCAGTCCCCTCCCCCTAGAGTTAGAATCACCTGCCAGGGAACAAAGTTATCCCCTTGATCGCCCCCTAGTGTTAACATCTTTATTGCCAGTGACATTTACTGTATACAGTAATCAATGCATGTTTATAGCATTGATCGCTGTATAAATACCAATGGTCCCAAAAATGTGTCAAAATTGTCCGATGTGTCCGTCATAACGTCGCAGTCACAATAAAAAATCGCAGATCGCCGCCATTACTAGTAAAAAAAAAAAAATTATAAAAATGCCATTAATCTATCCCCTATTTTGTAGAAGCTATAAATTTTGCGCAAACCAATCTTTTTTTTTTGACCAGTAATATGTAGAAGAATACATATCGGCCTAAACTGAGAAAAAAAATTGAGGATATTTATTATAGCAAAAAGTACAAAATATTGTGTTTTTTTTTTTTTTTCTTCAAAATTGTTGCTTTTTTTTTTTTTTTTTTTTTTATAGCACAAAACATTGAAACCGCAGAGGCGATCAAATACCACCAAATGAAAGCTCTATTTGTGGGAAAAAAAGGACGTAAATTTTGTTTGGTTGCAACTTTCGCACGATTGTCAGTTAAAGCAACGCAGTGCCGAATCGCAAAAAAATGGCCCGGTCATTGAGCACCCAAATCTTCCTGGGCTGAAGTGGTTAAAGTATTTTAGTTAGTTTATGTATTTTACTTAATTTGGGCTTCAGTTGACTGATTTTTTTTTAACCCCAAAGAAAAGTATTTTAAAAAAAAAAAAAAGAAAAGAAAATAGTATGTTTTTTTATTTTTATTTTATTTTTTTATTTATAGCAACAATGTAAACAAGCATTTCATAAATCAGATAGTATGGTCTCAAACTCATTTTCAACATGCAATATATTGTGGTTGATTGTTATTTATAGTAGGCTAGAAACTGGGATCCACCAAAGAGATGTCTTATTCTTTTGCCAATAAATAAAAAAAATTATTGCACCAAAATTTTGTGCAATAGAACACTTTATTTAAATGAATGTATTAATTATCATTTAATAAAGTGTTTTAATAAAGTGTTTTGTAAAGATTCCCTCTGTTTTTTTTTTTTCTTTTATACTTTAAGCTAATCTGCTTGTATAAGAGGAGACTGTTTTTATGACATTTTGGCATGTAATCATCACCTAAAGCTTGGTGGGAGTGGCCTCCTAATACGGAAGTGAGTTATGTTTATTTTTGGTTTCTTTGACAATGCACCATTTAAATTGCATGGTGTATATCCAGCAAGTACACATTTCAACAGGGAAATCATCAGAATAAACGCTATGGAAAATGCTGCTGCTTATTTGTCTTCAAAGGTGCAAGCAACTTTGCAAGGCACCTCCATAAAAACTAACTGGAGCAACAGTTGCCATATTTATGTCTTGATGGATCCCTCTTATTTATTATATATCATTTACCTGAAAGACATTTCTGAAAAGAAGCGTACATGCTAACTTGTCTGTGCTGTTTTATATTTTGATTGATCCTCCCTCCGCCCCCCCCCCCCCCCCCCCAACTCAGACTCTGTGCCCATAGGAAGGATGAATTTTGGGGCGGTGGGGGAAATTACAGAACTGATCCCCTACATGGCTCTCTTTCTCTCTGCAGCAGCTGAGAGCTGGAGCCCTACAAGGGATCGGTTCTGTAACCCCCCCCCCCCACCACCCGTGCCCCCATTATCCTCCCTGTCCACCACCCTCTACTCCATCTTTACCCCTGGCTTCAATCCTGCCTGCTGCTGTGGGGGATGTTTCAGGATGCAGAGCAGGGGAAGGGTCCGGTAAATATGTAATTTACCGGCCTCTTTCTTTTCCTAAAGTGGAGTTCCACCCAAAAGTGGAACCTCCGCTTAACTGACTCATTTGGCATCTTTCAGGAGGGAGGGGGAGGGGGAACAAGTACCTGTTTTTGACAGGTACCTGTCCCCACTTCCAGGAGACAGTGCTGCGGTGCCGTCCCTCGGAAGTTCGGCCCCCCTCCTCCTTCCTCCGCCGCTGGGCCAATTAGAAGGCTCAGCGTGCTTCGTGCATGCACAGTAGGGAACCGGCTGTGAAGACTAAAGGCTTCACTGCTGGGTTCCTTTACTACGAATGGCGGCGGCAGCACCCAAGAGCCAAGCCGAAAATCGGCTGGGGCGCTGACATCATGGGATCCCTGGACAGGTAAGTGTCCTAATAAATAAAAGTCAGCAGCTACAGTATTTGTAGCTGTTGACTTTAATTTTTTTGTGGGGGCCCGGAACTCCTCTTGCATATTGACATGCATTAAAAAGGGGATTAACTCCAGAGATAAAATGATAATTCTCCCGCTCTACAAGACTTTGGTCCGGCTGCACCTGGAGTATGCTGTCCAGTTCTGGGCACCAGTCCTCAGGAAGGATGTACTGGAAATGGAGCGAGTACAAAGAAGGGCAACAAAGCTAATAAAGGGTTTGGAGGATATTAGTTATGAGGAAAGGTTGCGAGCACTGAACTTATTCTCTCTGGAGAAGAGACGCTTGAGAGGGGATATGATTTCAATTTATAAATACCGTACTGGTGACCCCATAATACGGATAAAACTTTTTTACGGAAGAGAGTTTAACAAGACACGCGGCCACTCATTAAAATTAGAAGAAAACGAGGTTTAACCTTAAACTACGTAGAAGGTTCTTTACTGTAATGCCCCATACACACGGTCGGATTTTCCGATGGAAAATGTCCTATCGGACAATGTTGTCGGAAATTCCGACCGTGTGTAGGCTCCATCGGACTTTTCCGACGGACAAAGTTTTATCTCCTGCTCTCAAATTTTCCGACAACAAAGTCCTTTTGGACTTTTTCCAATCGTGTGTAGCGAATTCCGATGGACAAAGTGCCACACATGCTCAGATCACATTACAAGACCAAAGCTATTGGCTACTAGCCTCTAAGTAGTCCCGTTGTACGCAACGAACGTCACCACGTTCAGAATGATCGGATTTTCCGACAACTTTGTCCGACCGTGTGTATGCAACACCAGTGTCGGACAAAATCCGTCGGAAAAAATCTGACGGATTTTGTGGTCGGAATTTCCGACCGTGTGTACGGGGCATAAGAGATAAGAGCGGCAAGGATGTGGAATCCCCTTCCACAGGCGGTGGTCTCAGCGGGGGTCATCAATCGTTTCAAGAAAAACTATTAGATAAGCGCCTGAACGACCACAACATACAGGGATATACAATGTAATACTGACTTATAAGTTGGACTTGATGGACCCATCTACTATGTAACTATCAGGGGTCTGTTTAGACCCCTGATATTTCACCAAAGCCAAACCATTATTTGTGTCCTCTAATAATGATTGTAGTTTATTTTTAGCAAAAATATATTTTCGCTATTTTGGGGGGGGCCCTTGTCCTTTGTCCTACTGACCCCTATCGTCTGTTCTGCTGGCCCCCTGTACACTTCCCTGCTAATCTCCTATCTTCTACCCCCCCCCCCCCCCCCCGGCATTTTTTTTACTGCAATCCCACATCAGACAGGCTGAATCCGATCCTATCTTATCTGTTGGTCACAGCAGGTAACCACCACTTGTGTTCTTTGGACCGCAAGCTCTCTTTATACATTCCTGAAGGGCCAGCTGAATACTTTTTGTGTGTCACCAACATTCCAGATGGCAACCTTGCCATTAAAACAGCTACCGGAACTTACTTGGAACATGCTGCTTTATATAGAGGTCCACATCTTTCCATCCCCGATATTCGAAACTCATACGTAGAAGACAACCAGGGTCTGCTGCCATGTTTTTTATTGACTTGAGCAGCATCTAGAACAGTCAACCTAAACCATCTGACACCCTATGTCATAAAGTGCCTCAGGGATAAAACTAGGCAATGGTGAAAAGAAACTGTGGACAGCCGCACACCGGGAAAAACTTGAAAATACTGTGCTTTTTATTTGAAAAAAGATCACATCAAAATAAAACAATCCACGGCATGCTATGAATAAGCACTAATTTTGGTGTGAAACGCGTCAGCTATTTTTGTGCACCCCCTTATTGCCGTGGATTGTTTTATTTTGATGTGATCTTTTTTCAAATAAACAGCACGGGATTTTAAGCTTTTCCCGGTGTGCGGCTGTCCAGAGTTTCTTTTCACCATTGCCTATTGTGATTGTGTTAGCCAGCACCTGGGGCTCCTTAATCTGGGAAGATAAGCACTCTCCTCGAAGAGCCGTCCTGAAGCGGTGGTTCTTGTTTTCTCAGGGATAAAACTAGGTTCTAGTAAATGAATGGGTTCAATTTTTAACTCACCTACAGGATAGCTACATGTGTTGGGTAGAATTGACATGTCCCTTTAAATCCTAAAGGGTCAGTCCACCAGAAACTTACGGGTTAGAGGTGGATTTTTTTAATGCTGAACCTGTTTGTGTTCTTTTTTTATTTTATTTTTGAACCCACTCTGCTCTATAATGTGCAGAAAGAGTGAGAAGCCTTTAGCAGGGGCAGGTAGGTAGAGCTGTGAACAAGGAACACAGGCATCTCTCCAAAATATATCAGATGGATTGACCCTTTTATTGCCCTTTTTTTATGATTACCGTATATATATACTCGAGTATAAGCCGACCCGAATATATGCAGAGGCACTTAATTTTACCTAAAAAAAAAATGGGAAAACTTATTGACTCGAGTATAAGCCTAGGGTGAGAAATGCGCAGCTACTGTAAGTGGAAAAGAGGGTCAACAATGCCCATTTGCATCCTGACTGTGCCCATTTGCAGCCATAGGTCCTTTAAACTTGGTAGTTAAGGGTTCCTAGATGCCCCTAGCTGCAGCCAAAATGTGGGGTCTCTGGACCCAAAGGGTCCCGAAATGACATTGCTGCAGATGGACACAGTTGACCAATTTCCGAACTGACTTTGGGGCCTCTTATCTCGGAGCCACTTGGTGCTAGGAACCCCATCTTTGTAGTGCTAGTTCCACTGGGTTTGCACACAAAAGTCGGGTCGGAAAATTCTCTGCTGCAGAAAAGTGCTTGACTCACGAGGGGGGGCATTTTCAGCACAAAAAAATGTGCTGAAAAACTTGGCTTATACTCGAGTATATACGGTAGGTACATGGCTAGTTTCAGGCTTTTGAACCACTGTAAAGCTCCCTGTTCACATTTCTCAAAGGTACAGCATCTGGAAATTTGTAAATTTTATTTGGTATTTAATCTACCTGTAAAAATTATATTTTCCACAATTGTTTATTATGTGTTTTATATGTATAATGTATTTTTAGGTTTTAATTCTTGAAATAAATTTACCTACAATGTCAAATTGCTGTTTTCAGTGTGGTCTGCGTTGCCCATATCTATGGGGTGTCTGCATTCATTTTTTTTTTTTTTTTTATTAAATTATTTTTCACCCGGTGATCCTACCGCACTTCCTTTCCTAAGGTGACAACACTTAAAGAGGAGTATCCATTAAAAAAAAAAAATTAAAAGTCGGCAGCTACAAATACTGCAGCTGCTGACTTTTAATAATCGGACACTTACCTGTTCCAGGGTCCAGCGGTGTGGGGGAACGAAGCTCCACTCACCCCCGATCCGCTCAGCGGTGCCAGCATTGCAACTGTGGGCACCCGCTGCGCATGCGCGAGCGGCGCTGCGCGCCGTGATTGGCCGCACAGTCAGCTGGGACACGTGACAGGTCCCAGATGACTGGGGAGCCCTTCTGCGCCGAGTGGAAGTGATGTCACCAGCCCAGGCACCGAAGGAGGCAGACTATGAGGGACCCCCTAGCAACAGGCATTTAGAGGTATGTAAAAAAAAAGATTTTTTCCAATTATTTATTTTTTTTAGGAATTTTAAGCAATTTAATTTTTTTAGGGGGAAACACCACTTTAATGCACTGTATCTATTGAGAAGCAGTGTTGTCAGCCCAGGAGTTACTGTAGCTCACGGAAGTGAACTGGGCAGGGCTGATACCTAATGAGTACATAATGTGTGCACGAAGCAGAGAACGCAGGAAGTTATAAGCTCACTGAATTTCTGGTAGAATTTTGCCCTCATAGAGTATATACAGCAAAAAGCTTTTAAAGTTGTGTTTATTAGAGATGTAGTATTCGGATATGTTAAGTTTTTTTATTCGGATATGTTACGTTTTTTTGTTGCAAATAAATAAACTTTATGTTAAAAAAAAAAATAAGAGATGTAGTAAAAAGGGAGTTCATTGTCGGGGTTTACATGTACTTTATATTTGTATTTTATATATGTAATTTTAGTTTTTGGCCGGGCTGTAGTTAGCTAAGACTGATTGTGTAGTTTCTCACCTGTTTTTTTTTCCCTAAACTTAAAGCGGTTCTAAAGCCCAGTTCCTACTGCCGCAACTTCAAAGTTGCACGACTTCCGCGTGACTTTAAAGCTGACATTCCAACGCAACTTCAGCAGGACTTGCATGCAACTTCTTTAACAGAAGTCAATGCAAGTCGTGCCGAAGTCGGACCAAAAGTAGTGCAGGAACCTTTTTCTAAGTCGGAGCAACTTAAGTTCCATTGCACTGAATGGGGTGCGACTTGGGATGTGACATGTGCTCTCAAAGTCAGAACGCATGTCGCGTCAGTGTGAACCGACCTAAAGGTTGAAGTTTTTTTTTACCTTCATGCATTTTATGCATGAAGGTAAAAAACCTTCAGTATGCAGCTCCCCGCAGCCCCCCATTAATACTTACCCAAGCCCCATCCCGATCCAGTGATGTGCATGAAAGCGGCTGCTCCCCTGGATCTCTGCTTCCTCATTGGCTGAGACACAGCAGAGGGGGCTATTGGCTCCCACTGCTGTCAATAACAGCCAGGGAGCCAATGAGGAATCAACAGGGGCGGGGCCGAGCCCTGTTTTGTGTGTGCGTTAGGGACACACAGAGCAGAGCTTGGGAGCGAGCACACTCAAGTGCCCCCCCATAGCAAGAGGCTTGCTATAGGGGTACTCAGAGAAGAGGAGGAGCCAGGAGTGCCGGCGGGGGGCACCAAGAAGAGGAGGAGCCAGGAGCGCTGGCGGGGGACCCGAGAAGAGGAGGATTGGGGCTTACCATTGCACAGAGCAGGTAAGTATAGGATGTTTGTTATTTAACCTTTCATTTAAACTTTATTAGCCCTTTAAGTTGGCTTGTGATTTCTCACTGTCACCAGTAGATGTCACTGGTCACAGTATGAGATTTCACAAATAAAACAAAGTTATTTATATTTATATTCCCTTCAGCCAGTCTAGTAGGAGGTTTATGCCACTGGCGCATGCTGGGGAAGGATATAAATATGTGGGACAGGCCATGTGCTCGCTCACTTCCCCTGGGCTGAGGCCTAGGGAGATACTACTAGATGGAACTCTGCTGTCCGGCCCAATAGCCTGTTGTGGGGCCTACTGTGTGCAGAAGTGGCTCTGAAGCTGTCCTGCCTGGTCTGGAGGAAGCTGTGCCAAGAAGGAGACCCAGGGGAGACCCCTTGCCAATAGAGAGCCATAAAAAATTGCTGGTCTCTCAAAAGGGCCTGGTGACTCATTTGAAGCATTTCAATTTGGGAACGGGCTTACAGTGTTGCCAGGTCGGCCCTGAAGCTGTCCTGCCTGGTCTGGAGGAAGCTGTGCCAAGAAGAAGACCCATGGGAGGCCCCTTGCCATGTAGAGCCATAAAAAATGGCTGGTGACTCATTGGACACATTGAAATTTGGGAACGTGCTTACAGTGTTGCCGGGTCGGCCCTGAAGCTGTCCTGCCTGGTCTGGAGGAAGCTGTGCCAAGAAGGAGACCCAGGGGAGGCCCCTTGCCATATAGAGCCATAAAAAATGGCTGGTCTCTCAAAAGGGCCTGGTGACTCATTGGACGCATTGAAATTTGGGGACGCGCTTACAGTGTTGCCGGGTCGGCTTAAAGATTCTGACACTGTGAAGCTAAGCCAAAGATCTGGAGAGTCTGTAAGTGATCTGCTACAGAATCTGAGACCCCCTAACCCTCCCTAACCATTCTGCAATAACACTTTAAAAAGGCAAAAGTGACTGGCGCCCAAATTATCCTTTCTATGTCCTTCCAATTTTCACCATAGACTCCTCCTTGGGGGTTAAATGGTAGCCCGCCCCTGCCTCTGGAGTTGCTATCCTCCTGCCTTTGGGGTGTGCGAGGGGTGCTACATATTGACTTGCCATGTGGCCAGCTGAAAGTGGAAATTTAGCTTGTGTGATGTGGGGGGGAGGGGAGTTCATAGTGCATTACTAGTGTGCTCATGTTCTCCAATAGTCCAAAGAATAGATTGGAGGTGGGGTAGTGGCATGACATCTTAAGAATTGCTGGGTTTGAAAATGTGTTGTCACCATCTACCTGTAAAGTAGGAGCAGGGTCAGGGGATTGGAGGAGGCTAGTTCTTACCACCGCCCATAACTTTTTAGACAAGTCTACCTTCCTCTGTGTAGCGCAATAACTCTCAGACATAAAAGTTTCTTTCTTTTATTCATTTTACTTGGAGTCGCGTTGTGTTTCGTGGGGCACCTAATGGATTTTGGAGCAGGAGGCGCTCAGAGCTCCCTTGTACTCAGTGTAATGACGTCGCACCACTCATCGTACACTAGTTTGCATGTCCTGGTCCTCCTTATGGAAAACGCGTACGTCTTTTCTGGCAGGAGATTGTCGATATTTAACGTGTTGTCCTCCACGGTGTATACGCCCCTGTGTGCCACCTCATTTGATTGTACGTTTAGCTGTTGAAAGCGCACTTCAAAACTGTCGTCTGTCAGCAGACGCTGCCCGGAAACATGCCAACTCAGAAAAGCCCAATCGTGAAAAGCCATTGACTCCGATCGATCAAACATCGCTGGCCCTTTAGTGTTCATGAACATCCTTAAGGAGGGACGGTGGCGGAGTGCAGTTGGTGATATGAGTTGGTGTTTAATGTACAGTGGCCCAGACACTAACATGTACTTAAAGTTGTCTAGTAAGCCCTTTAGCCCCGACACACATCGATAGAGGGTCTCCTGTTTTGTTAGGGAGAACTCTCGGTCGTTTGACGGGACCATCTCCACCAGTTCTGCTCTGCTTTTCTTCAGCTCTTCCAAATATGTCTCCAGGAGAAACAGCTGCATCACTGCCTGGTCTGTACCCATTTCTTTCACACGTTTGAATCTCTCAGGGTCTAATAGAAGCATCGTGCTAATGGTTTGCACATATTGTAGACCAAACAATACTTTTTTGGGCACGATGATGATGAAAAAGGAACTTTTTCGGAGCAGTTCCAGCCGATCCTCAAAGTATGTGAGTGTAGCCATGCTCATGTGATCATCTATGAGCTTCAGGTAAGCCGTCCGGAATCTTGAAGCGGCAGGCGGTTCTTCTTCATCCTGTTCTGTTTTGACAGATGTCACACTGCTTGACATGCTTGACATGTCATTGTTGCTTGCAGCTTCAGCCATTTACTTTGAGGATCTGTACCACCGTAACCCTATACAAGATAAATGGCAAGACATATTGACAAGCAGACCTTTATAAAGAAAAAAAAGCAATTGGTACATTGGGGTTAAAGAGTATCTTTGGTTTTGGAGAAAAGTTGTGTATTTCCAAGAGTGCCATTTAAAAGAGAAGTATGGGAATACGTTTTTTTTTTTTTTTTTAATCATTCTTACCTAGCTGGATGCTGCACCGGTCCCCCGCCGGCTCTAACACTGAGAACGGAGCGATCAAACACTGCTGATTGCTCGGTTCTCATAGCTTCCTGAGCAAAGAGCTCTCTACTCTGCCCCCCCCCCCTCTGCGCTCACTGGAGTGCTGGGCAGTGCAGGGGACGGGAGTGGCCGGTTCAGGCTCTCGACTTCAGGGTCGCGATCCTGCCAGAGCCTGGACTGACTCTGTGATGGCAGCAGACAGCAGCTTCCAGCCCGCCGTCTGCTGAAAACGGGTCACAGAAGTGCAGAACAACTAGCTTTGGCTGTACTTCTCCTTTAAACGCTTCAGCCCCGGAAGATTTTACCCCCTTCCTGACCAGAGCACTTTTCCATCCACTTTGTCTCTGCTATACCCAGGTAACCAGCCATGGACCGGGATGACCCTTAATAATTATGTTTAGTTATCTAGGATATCAGCTCTTGGAGCTCTTTAGTGGGCGGCTGAGCATTCAGTGTGTTGCTATATTTTTATAGCCGCTCTAGGTTTCAGTTGTATTATCCATCAATGTATGTATCAGATGTATTATCCATCAATGTATGTATCAGATGTATTATCCATCAAACAGATGTCAATCCATCATGAATGCTGCTGCCAGACTCATCCACCTTACCAATCGCTCTGTGTCTGCCACTCCTCTCTGTCAATCCCTCCACTGGCTTCCGCTTGGCCAAAGAATTAAATTAAAAATACTAACAACTACGTACAAAGCCATCCACAATTTCGCCCCCAGCTACATCACTAGCTTAGTCTCTAAATACCTACCTACTCGTTCTCTTCGTTCCTCTCAAGACCTCCTGCTCTCTAGCTCTCTCATCGCCTCCTCCCATGCTCGCCTCCAGGACTTTTCCAGAGCCTCTCCAATCCTATGGAATGCCTTACCCCAATCTGTCCGTCTATCTCCTACTTTATTAGCTTTTAGACGCTCCCTGAAAACCCTTCTCTTCAGAGAAGCATATCCTACCCACACCTAACAACTGTATTTTCATTTTCTCCATCAGCTCATCCCCCACAGTATTACCTTTTGTTTCAACTTGACCCTCCCTTCTAGATTGTAAGCTCTAACGAGCAGGGCCCTCTGATCCCTCCTGTATTGATTTGTATTGCAAGTGTACTGTCTGCCCTCATGTTGTAAAGCTGTGCAAACTGTTGGCGCTATATAAATCCTGTATAATAATAATAATATTATATTCTGGGTTCAGTCAAGTGATACTCCGGGACAGATAGGGGTCATGTTTATTGGATGTTTCCATGCTGTTATGCCTATGGTCCTGGTGGATCTATATATTTGGGTTAGCTACTCCTAGCCATTAACTAGGGTACTTGTAGGTAGATCTAATGGGGATATACTGCTTTGTATATATGGATAGATGCTTATCGCCCCGCCCCCTATCTATCTTCCCCTTCCTTCCTCTTCCCCCCTCTTTCCTTTTTCTCTCTCTTCTTTCCCTTCCTTCCCTGCTTTCTCTTCCCCCTCTTTTTCCCCCTTATTTCCCCCCCTTTTCCCCCCCTTCTTGTCACTTAGCATCTAGTGTAGATGTAGTCTATTTTTATGCTCCTACATATATGATGATGTAAAGGATTTTGCATCTGAATATATATGTTTGGTTCTGTAGATAACTATTTGTTTATAACCATCTTGCCTTGTATATGATCTAATGCCCACCAGACCAGTTCGGTGACTCAGACATTACCGTTCAATTACCGGATGAGGGTCCGTTCGTTCTTTTCTGGTGAGCACTTATATTAATGTTATTAAGTTTCATATGTATATGATGAACAAACTAATTTTAATTGATACTAATGTTATCTTTATGATGTTTTTGCAACTTGAATAATGACCTAGATGCATGTTGAGCTGCCCAGAAGAAGCAGATAAGGAGTCTGCGAAACGCGTCGGCTTACTGCACACACAAGCATCTTTCCAGCTTTTATATTGATTGAGTATCATTTTTTGGTTAATTTTCTATATGGCCTAATGCTACTGTCATAGAAGTTTTATGCTTTGTATATTTTGTAATAAATGTATATTTTATTTTTATCCACTGTGTGCTTAGCTCAGAGACAGTGACATATCCGTGAAAGTCCCATCACCTTATGGGAGAGTGGTGCTCTCTAATTTTGCTCTAATTTTATTAGCCAGAGCTCTTAACATTTCACCTATCACCTCCTTCTGTACACCTAGGTGTTCATTTTCAAATTTCAAGAATATAAGTCATTGGCAAAAAAGGATTAATCAAGGCAACACACAGATCCATGTAAGAGGTGAAAAAGCATGACTAGGTTCACACAGCTTTGAACTCTTGGCCTTTATTTTTTATTAGCTAGAGCTCGTATCCTCTTAGCTATGACCTCCATCCGTAAGAGTTTTGCCCCGTACACACGGTCGGAATTTCCGATGGAAAATGTCCTATCGGACCATGTTGTCGTAAAATCCGACCGTCTGCTCTCAAATTTTCCGACAACAAAGTCCGATAGGACTTTTTCCGATCGTGTGTAGCGAATTCCGACGGACAAAGTGCCACGCATGCTCAGATCACATTACAAGACCAAAGCTATTGGCTACTAGCCTCTACGTAGTACCGTCATACGCAACGAACGTCACCACGTTCAGAATGATCAGATTTTCCCACAACTTTGTGCGGCCGTGTGTATGCAACACGAGTGTCGGACAAAATCCGTCTGAAAAAATCTGACGGATTTTGTGGTCCTTCTCCTATTTCTGGAATATAAGGCATTAGCCAACTAGACAGAAACAAGGGAACACAACTATATCCACTGAGACACAAAGCGACTTGCCCAGGACCACAAGGCTTTCACTTTGATGGAATCGAACTTGTAGCCCTGCACTTTTTTGAGCCATTAGTTGTATCCTCTAAGCCAGGAATCTTGAAACTACGGCTCTCCAGCTGTTGCGGAACTACACATCCCATGAGGCATTGTAAAACTCTGACATTCACAGACATGACTGGGCATGATGGGAATTGTAGTTCCTGAATAACTGGAGGGCCGTAATTTGAAGACCCCTGCTCTAAGCTGTCACCTCAAGCACATCAGTGTTCATTCTATCAACTATATCCATTAGGACATGTGAGAGGTAAAATGGCTTGCCCAGGGCCACAGCTTTTGAATAACTTGATCTCTTTTGGAATATTACTGATTACTCCACAATCTAACCTCTGAGTTATCAAATCCCTCCGCCTGTGAACGTGTTTATTATCCTATTTCTGGAATGCAAGGCATTAACTAACTAGACAAAAACTAAAAATAAGGGAACACAACTATATATGAATAAGAATATATATGTCAAAGCTCTTGTCCTCTGAGCTATAACCTCCTGCCTGGTATTGATGCATTTCTTCTCATACTTATGGGATAAAGATTATTGGAAAGCAAGGAAAAGAAACAGGGGTCAAGTCCTGGGGAAAAAAGTGTGGGAACTCCCACCCAAGATCCACTCGCCCACCAAAAAAAAAAAAAAATGATACGCTCATATGCACGAACGCTTCAAAGGTGGTATTTTTCATCCAATTTTCGTATTGTGTGTATGAAGCTTAACTGTTAGTACATAAAAAAAACACAAAACAATCCTCAATAAACATAAATACGGTAATTCTCTGAATAATCAGCACTCATTCAATTGTGCTTCCATGCAAATGTGAACATCATGTTCTGATCTTTATTGGGGAATTTTATTTTGTATATAGAGTGTTTATGTGGTGAGTTTACACTTTTCATTGTACAGAGTTTGGATAACACAGGGTTAAACAAAGGTCATAAATTAACTGCACATTATCTGGACAGAATGCTTGGGGAGATAGTGATGTGTTCCTGCTTAGGAGATGTATGTTAGCTTGGGGGGCTGCAAACTCTGCAGGGCTCCAACACACACTTGCTGCTATTCTAACCCTTCACATATTTCCACATAAACTTCCCTCCTGGCATTAAACTTTGCCAGGTATTGTGCTCAGCTTACCACCCCAATCTGATGTTCCTCCCTCAGCTCACGTCTCTCCCTGCATGTCCTGTGAGCAGAATAGCTGTGCTCCTCCTCTGGGTTCTCTCATCATATGGCACTGAATATAGAGGAGGGGGGATTCAGCGGGACACACAGAGCAAGTATGCAGGAGACTGGGGGGGGGGGGGAATGAGGAGATAGAAAATCAGGAGGGGCCGGCGGGGAGGAGCTCATCACGAGAGGTCTGACTAAATACAATCTCTTAGCAGCAGGGACCTGACCAGTCACCTACCTGTCAGCTAGCTATGATTGACAGGTAGATCGAAGTGGAAGCTGTCATGGGGCTGTCATGGGGCCCCCTACTGGCGATGCCTGAATGGTCAGGTGTGCGGCACTTACTATTGCGAGCTGTGTCGGCAGCTGCTGGTGTAGCACCTGCCACACAGCTCGCATACTTCAAAGTCTTGCAGGACACGGCTGCTAATGGGAACTGAGTTCCTGTTGTGGAAAAAGTACAGGAACTCCGTTCCCATGCGTTCCCGCAGGACTTGAGCCCTGAAAAGAAACATCAATTAAAGAGCACAACTCGAATTTCGATCCATCTATGGCCGATTATAATTCTCACATTTCTGGAACATAAAGGCATTAGCCAACTAGAAAGAAAACTTAAACTAAGGGAACACACCGAATTCCAATAGGATGTTTGAAAGGTGAAGATACCTGCCCAGGGGCACAAGTCTTTCCCTCAGATGGCTTTGAACTCTTGGACTTTTTTTAACCAAGGACTTGTATAAGCTATTCCGTCCCCTCAGTCACAAAACTATCTTCTCTCCTATTTCTGGAGTATAAGCAATTAGCCAACTAGTTTTAAAATAAAACATGGGGGACTATATAAGAATTAGAACTTTTTTGTTTTTTTACATAGAGAGGCAGAGAGCTTGACCTCTGAACTATAATCTCCTGTCAGGTTATGCATTTGTTTTTGGGAATAAAGATTATTGGCCAACAAGAAAAAAAAAACATCAACTAAAGCAGTGATGGAGAACCTTGGCACCCCAGATGTTTTGGAACTACATTTCCCATGATGCTCAAGGACTCTGCAGTGTAGTTGAGCATCATGGGAAATGTAGTTCCAAAACATTTGGGGTTCACCATCACTGAACTAAGGGAACATAACTCTATCCACTAGGAGAGTGGTTCTCGACCTTAGTTCACAAGTACCCCCCACCGGGCCATGTTTTTAGGTTTTCTTTTACTTTGCACAGCTGCTTTAAATCAATATCAATGACATAGTACTGATAAGAGCTATTTTATCTAAGGGAAGTTCCCAAAACCTGTTGGAGGTACTTGAGGACTGAGGTTGAGAACCACTGCACTAGGACACTCAAAAGGTGAAGTGGCTTGTCCAGGGTCATAATGATTTATTTTGAATGGTTTAGAACCTTTGGTCTGTTTCAGATTAGCCAGAAGCTCTATTATGTGAACTCTACCCTATTGCCTACTGAGCTACCACACCAGTCCATATCCCCATGCTCATATGTCTAAGCCTCCAGTCTCATATTTCTGGAATATTAGGTATTAGCATTCTAGAAAAAATTCTCAGTAATGCAACTCTTTTACTTGGGTGGTTTCGAACTCTGGATCTTTTCTTCCTTAATTGGAGATTAACCTCTGAGCTAAACCCTTCTCTCGGAAAGAGTGCTGCTTGTTCTCCTATTTATGGAATATAGGGCATTAGCCAACTAGTAAAATAAAAACTCAAGTCACTCGCATGGATTTGAGCTCTAGGTCATTAACTTTCTATTAGCCAGAGTTCTTATTCACTGAGCTATCGACTTTTCTAAGAAGCTGTGCTGTTCAGTCACCTAATTCTGGATTATAATGCATTAGCCAACTAGACAAGAAAAACCCTTAAGAGAACAACTGTATCTACGAGAATACTTGAAAGGTGAAGCAGCTTGCCATAGTGTCAGGTCACCCCGAGGCTAGGTGACAGATGCACACCGTAGGGATCGGGAGTGCACCGCAAGGTAGTGGACCCTATGGCTGACTGCAGCGGACGGGAGTCAAGGTGATACGGAAGACAGGGCCGCCGGACACCAAGACGGATCCCACCGGGGGTTAGAGCTTAAGATTCCCTGGGGCGCGGAGTCTAAGAGCCAGCTGGTGTTCACCAGAGCCTCTAGTGGTGAGGATGGACTGGGCTGCAACTGGCTCCAGGTCACGACCCCCAGGGTCCCCCAGCTCACACCCACAGTAGGCAACCAGATGACAGGGATAGCGAGGGATAAGCCAAGGTCAGGGCCACAAGCAGACAAGGACAGCAAGGTACACGCCAAAGGTTCAGGGTCACAGGCAACCAGGGATAGTCAGGGACACGCAAAAGTCGGTAACAGAACAACTGAAGAGCACACGGCAGGTAACAGAAAGCCAAACACACAAAGGTTGATCATCAGGGTTGGCCTGCAGTGCACAGGTTAATATAGAGTCCTCTGATAGGAGCTAGGGTGGAGCCCTGCCAGAGGAGGGATTATAAAAGCAGTCAGGTGATGGTCGGCTGGTCTTTAGAGATGAACACATGGAGACAGGTAAGCAGACAACTCTATTGCATAACCATGACACATAGGTCACAAAACGTTGAACTTTAGGCTGTTAGCACGCCTTCTTATCCTGAGCTAGTGTTCATTCTCATATTTCTAGAACATAAGGCATTAGTAAACTAGAAAAAAGATAAACCAAGGAAACACAACTATACTACCAGCACATGAGAGGTGAGATGGTTGGCCCAGGGCTGCAGAACTTTCATCCAGATGGATTTGAACGCTTTTGTGTTTTATTTTTATTTATTTTTACATCCTTATCCACTTTACTATCACATCCTCTAGACTAGAGGTGTGTTTATTATCGTATTTTTAGAATATAAGACATTAGCCAACTAAAAAAACAACCTAAATTAAGGGAACACAACTATTTCTGTTGGGACACAGGAGAGTCGAACTGACTAGAAGGAAAAAAATCCTTGTTGCACATGTTTGCTAACACTCAAAACCACTGAGCTATCTCTTCTTTTTGTATGCTGCAACACTTTTCCTTCTATTTCTGGCTTTTTAAAGGCATTAGTCCACTGAGAAAAAAACTTAAACCAAGGGAATCCAACTATATCAGCTGGGACACTTGATGTTGGCTAGCAACATGGTCTAATGTCATATTTCTGGAGTGTCTCTGTCGATGTTACTGCGTTTATGGGTAACAGTGTTTTGGTAATATCCAGAGTTTGAATTGGATTTGTCATATATCTGTTGCATATCTGTTTCCTATTCCCAAAGATCACCCAGGCTGATCCTTATAATTCCATGGTTTTAAAGGGGTTTCTTCCTGGTTGATACCAGGTCTGGAATGTAGCAAGTTGCACATCAAAGCTTGGTACCATATTAGAATCGACATCTGTTCGCTTGGCTCCGGAACATCTATTGCTGAACAATACATTGCAAGTATTCTTCAAAGAGAGCCATTGCTGCCAGGACGATTGATGACAGTGGGTGACAAAGATCAAAGGATCAACAGGCCCCAATGATGACACATGGACAATGCTGCCCCTAGTGGCCAATACAGCAGAACGGACAGTCTCTTGAGGACTACTGCCCCGTAGATACTGATTTGTCGAAAGTCTAGATGGGATGGCGTTGTGTTTGGATGGTGTATGTTTGAAGTATAAAAAGGGCACACAGGAAGGAGTTCGTCCCTTTTCGTTGGTGGTTCAAGCCAGGTGGCTTCCTGAGCCACATGGCTATTTCTCTCTGTCCCTGAGCCACATGGCTCTCCACCATATTGAGCCTCACGATACAAAGCATTCTGATATGATGTCTTTTGTTGGTATATGTTTGTAATATCTATGTAGTACTTTCATGTTAGCGTTTCCTATTTTCTTGGGAAATAAAGAAGATTTTGTTTTTTATTAAGCCGTGTGCTTGGTTTCATAGCTAACCTTGTATTATTGTGATATCAACAGTAGCATGTGATCAGAGTTTTTAATAGATTAGCTAACTATAGGGATAGACAAATTAATACATAGGTACAATAATATTTATTGTACCAATTACTTCACTTGACATGTGAAGTGACTTGCCTAGGACCATGTGGCTTTCACTCTTGGGGGGTCTACGAGGTGTGTCCAGAATATAATGATAATAAAATCCCTACACTCGAGAAGGGCTCTGTAAAGGGAGAAGCTGGCCAAGGTCCATTGGAGTGGGGTGCCAGGTATAGATTAGAACACTGATTAGTTTCATTCCAGCCCTGTCAGAGCCTGTTTTTGTGCCACCCTGTTCAAGTGCCTTCTATTTAGAAAAATGCAAGCGAGTTTGGAACAGCGGTACGTGATAACATTTTGTGTGAAACTGGGTAAAAGTGCATCAGAAACTTTAGAAATGGTGAGAAAATCTTATGGAGAAGCTGCACTATCATCTTAATGACACAAGGCCTTCAAGAAAGGACGAGAAGGTGTTGAAGATGAACAACGATTAGGACGTCTCTCTTCATCAAAAATGGAACAGAATGTGGATGCAGTGAGGTCGGTTCTCAACCGTGGCTCGCTATCAGAATGATTGCAGGGAATTACCAAGTCAATTGTTCATGAAATCAGGACTCAGGATTTGAACATGAGAAAAGTGTGTGCAAAACTTACTCCAAACTTGTCCCCTGATCAGAAGGAACACCGCCAACTTGTTTGGCAAGACCTGTTGGCTCCTTTGGAAAGAGAGCCTGATTTTTTGAGTCAAGTGATCACTGGAGATGATCCTGGGACAAAGAAACACAGTTCAGAATGGCACAGCCACGTCACACCAAAGATGAAGGGTTTGAAAGGACACCATTTGGGTAGTGGGTACATTCACATCCAAAGAGCCACTATGCAGGATCTGAACCCCATCCCACTTGAAGACTTCCAGGAATGCTATGAAGAATGGAAAAATTGATGGGAGCGTTGTGCACACTCACAAGGTGCAACGTTTGAAGGAGACAATGTTCAATTGTAAAATGTTTCTTTTTTTTTAATCCATACATTTTTTATTTTATCAAAAGAGAACATAACAATTAAGATTGTTGCAAATGGTACATATCACTGTAATAAAAAACATTGTAAAGGCATATAAAATAGGTTTCATTCAAATCTTGATGGCCCAATCCAGCCTACCCCAAATGGCTTCATGCTGTAGGTCTGGGAGGTCACCACATTGAGCCGCTAGTCAGCCTGTATAACTATAAGTAGGGGAATAACATTGGGAAGAGGGAGGGTAACAATATAGGAAATTCATAGAGTAGAGGATAACATAGATAGTGTTCTACATCCGCCTATTACTTAGTTAATTGAACAGATTATTTCAGGCTGTGGGGTAAATTAGAATTTGCATTCTTTTTAATAATTGGAGGCTCTAATGCCGCGTACACACGGTCAGAATTCTCGTCTGAAAAAGCTCTGATGGTTTTCCCGTTGGAATTCCGACGGAATTTCACTCAAACTGTCTTGCCTACACACGGTCACACCAAATTCCGACGGTCAATAACACCGCAACATACAACACGTTCGACTGCACTATAAAAAGGAAGTTTAATGCTTCCGAGCATGCGTCAAATTGTTTCGAAGCATGCGTCGTAATTTTGCGTGTCGGAATTGCATACACACGATCGGAAAATCCGATAGAAAGGTTTTCCGTCAGAAAAATTAAGAACAGGTTCTCAATCCAAAGTCCGTCGGAAATTCCGACAGAAAAAGACCGATGGACATACACACGGTCGGAAAATCAGATGAAAAGCTCCCATTGGACTTGGGCATTGGATTGGAAATTCCGACCGTGTGTACGCGGCACAAGTCTTCCATTTTTTACTAAATGTGGTAATGGAATGATTTCTGTAAGCAAGCATTAATTCAAATTGTGCTTGGGTATTCAGTCTGGTTATAACAGTAGATAGGTTGGGTGCTTCTGTAGATTTCCAGAGGTTAGCTATTGTAAGTCTTGATGCTATTTAAGATGTGGACCATTATAGTTCTATAATTGTAAAATTTTTCAATAAGATAATTTTTTAAATATCATTACTTTCTGGACACACCTTGTACTTATATGACATTAGTTGCACAAATGTAACAAACATTTGTCCAAACTGAACTAAATTCCCCCATATGTTTTTTAAATAGATTAAAGTAGAATTAAAGGCATTTTTTTGTTTTCACTTTGGCTAGAGTAAAGGAGGGTTATAAAACCTGTCAGTTTTTTTGCCATCTGTGTCCCCTTTGGAGGGATTTCCTCTCACTTCTTGTTTTGCCTTTTGAACAGGAAGTGAAGGTAAATCTCTCCAAAGCGAGGGAATACCTGGTTGTCACCAGTGTCACCATTGACCTGTGACCTGTGACCTCATTGGAAGATTTTCCTTTTATTGCTGTTCTGTGGACAACCCGAAATTTAGTTTTTTTCTTTACCTTGACTTTTGGTGATATAGATAAAAAAGGCAGATAGGGAGGGGGTGAATCTTTCTAATGGGGGCACAGACAGCAACAAAAACCTGACAGGTGTACTAGCCCCTCTTCTCTATATCTAAAACAAAAAACAAAAAAAAGTTTTGCCTCTAGTTATACTTTAACTCTTGACTCATCAGTTCCATCTAGTGGTCAAAATGCAGTATGTTTTCTAATTGAAGTATTTCAGAAAACTATACCTCATTTTCCCAATAGGTGGAGCTGATGAAACAGGACATAATCAATTTAAACTCTTGCGGTGAAATTTAGTTCAACTTACAGGAATGTTTCAGACATTGTTGCAGCAAATGTTTTATAAAATAAATAGACTCTTTGGTCTTTATTTTAGCCAGCATTTTTATCCTCTGAGCTAAATCACCTTATTACATACACATAGAAGTTCATTCTTATATTTCTAGAAACTAGAAAAAAAAAAAGATGAATCAGGGCAACATAACTAAATCCACTGGGGCACGAGAGAAAAAATGGCTTGCCCGGGGCCACACAGCATTCAGTCAGATGGGTTTGAACTCTTTTTAGCAATTACATATTAGCTTTTATCCTTAACCTGCGATCTATCACATCCTCTCGGCTACAGACGTGTTTATTATCCTGTTTCTGGAAAATAATGCGTTAGCCAAAAACTAAAAATAGGGGAACACAACAATATAAGAAATATAACTTTTTTCCTTAATATTGTATGTAGTCATAGATCTAGTTCTCCTGCTTGGTGTTGATGCATTTGTTCTCATATTTAAGGAATAAAGATTATTGGTCTACAAGAAATAAAAAGAAACATCAACCAAGATAACACGTCCATCTACTAGGACACGTGAGAGGTGAAGCATCTTGCCCAAGGCCACACATCCTTCAGGGGGATTGCTTTGAACTCTTTCGCATAGTAGCCAGAGTACCTATTAGCTGAGCTACCACCTCTTCTGAGACAGGTATGCATTCATTGACACGGTTCTAAAATATAAAGCATTAACAATCTAGAAAAAAAAAAACTGTACCAAGGGAAGTTATCAACATCCACCAGGAGACCTGAGAGGTTAGGTGGCTTTTAGCAGGGCTACAATACTTCCCCATGAAGGGATTAGAACCCTTAGTGGTTTTCTTTGTTAGCCAAACCTCCTACCCTCTGAGCTATCTCCTCCTTTCAAGCAGATGAGAGTTTACTTATATTTCTGGAATAAAAGACGTTAATGAACCAGAAAAACAAAACAAAGGGAACACAACTATAATCACTGGAGAAGCAGCTTGCGAAGGACAACAAGGCTTTCACTCAGATGGATTTGAACTCTCTTGATTTCCTACATTAGTTATCATCCACAGGGGCGTAACTATAGGGGGTGCAGCAGTCGCAAGCGCAACCGGGCCCTGTGCTGCAAGGGGCCCATGTGGCCCTCTCTACATATGGCCGGGGACAGCATAGGCTGTTAGGCAGTTCTCCCTAAAGGACAGGGACCCCATTTCCCTTGGGGACAAGGACCCCATCTCCTCTGGGGACAGGGCCCACTTCTCCCCAGAGGACAGGCACCCCATTTCCCTTAGGGACAGGGACTCCTACTTACGTGGGGACAGGGACCCCATCTACCCTAAGGACAAGGACCCAATCTCTCCTGGGGACAGGGCCCACTTCTCCCCAGAGGACAGGGACCCAATTTCCCTTAGGGACAGGGACTCCTACTTACGTGGGGACAGGGACCCCATCTACCCTAAGGACAAGGACCCAATCTCTCCTGGGGACAGGACCCACTTCTCCCCAGAGGACAGGGACCCAATTTCCCTTTCCCTTCTTCCTCTTTGTCTCAAAAGTGTCACATCATAGGTCTGTTTAGACCTCTGATATCTCACCAAAGTCCCCCAACGGGACTCCTACATTTTTTTAAAAAATAATAAAAAAAACTACTGATACCAGTGGTGGAACTACAGGGCTCACAAAAGTCGTACATGTGACCGAGCCCAGGAGTTCCACCACCGGACACAGAGGGAAGGGCCTTGGCTGGGGTTCAGGGGGGCCCTTCATGGTTTCTTGCACTGGGGGGCCCTGAAGGTTCTAGTTACACCACTGATCATCCATATCCGCTGAGCTATAACAAACTCTTAACCATGATAGCATTTACTCTCGTAGTTCTGCAATATAAGTTATATAGACAAAACTAAACTAAGGGGACACAAGAACATCCACTGTGACACATTTACCCAGATGGGTTTGAACTTTTGGTTGCTCACATAGCAGCCACCATCTTTATGCTCTGAGCTATCGCATTCTTTCAATTGTTGCAGAAGTTATTCTTCTATTCCTGCAATATCAAACATTAGCTAACTAGACCAAAACCGTAAAAGTTGGAGAACACAACAACATCCACTGGGAGAATTAAGATGTCATGTAGCTTGTTCTGGGTTGTAATGCATTTAACCGGATGGATTCGAACTCTTGGCTTTTTCCATATCTAAACAGAGTGCCTATCCTATGCAGTATCCCCTTTTATACGATAGAGCAGTTAATTCAACAAATTTTGGAATATAACTAGAAAGATAACAAACTAAGTGAAGACCCCTAAATCCATGGGGAAACTTGAGAGGTGAAGCGGCTTGCCCAGTGATATGCATCTAAGAGGGATGCAAACTCTTTTGGTTACTTAAGCCCCGTACACACGATCAGAAAATCATCCGAAAAATACAGATTTCGAAGCGATTGTACGATAATCGGATCGTTTGTACAGAGCTTTCGAGAGCCGATCATGACAGTTCATCCGATATTATTGCACAAATTTTTTTTTTTTCGATTTTCGTTTAATCAGTACAGCTATCGTTCGAAAATGCAATACAACACATGACTATACTTTCATATTTTTTTTCTGTCGTGCGGGAATTTTTCTTGACTTTAGTAAACTCATCATATTCGATCTGAGATTAGCATGCATGATGATCTTTCGTCTGATAATCTCATCGTGTGTACCGGGCATTACATATTAGCTAGCAGCCTTGGCTGCTGAGCTATCACATCCTGTGAGCCTTAGAAGCTATTACATCCTGTGAGCCTTAGAAGCCTTATTTCTGGAACAAAAGCCAAAATATATAGACAAAACTTAAATTAAGGGAACTATACAAGAGGTGAATGGGGCTTTCATTCGAATGGATTTGAACTCTTGGTCCCTTACATACCTGCCCCCTACTGTTATTCACTGAGCTATCAAATCAACCTGACCAGGGATGTGTTTATTATATTATTTCTGGAATATAAAGTATTAGCCATCTAGATAGAAATCTTTAAAGTGGCAGAACTCAACAACTGAAGTGCTCCAGAGGTTAAGTGGCTTGTCCAGAACCATAAAGCATTTAGTTGGATGGATTTGATCTCTCAGCCTTCTCAATTTTTAACCAGATCTCCTATCCTCTGAGCTATACACGATCCTTTAAGAAAATTGTTAATTTTCAGTCTTATGGAATTTTAGGCATTAGCCAAGCCAACGAGAAAGAAAGGAAGATGCCTAAAGCGGGACACTTGAGAAGTGAAGTCACTAGCCCTCGGCCACAAGACTTTCACTTAGATGGATTAAAAATGTTGGTCTTCCTTAATTGTTTACTAGCCAGAACTCTTAAACTTTCAGCTACCACTTCCTTTCATGACCCCAACTCTTCAATCTAATGAATTTGAATATTAGGAAATGAGCAAACTAAAACAAAAAATGTGAGAGGTGGATTTGAACCTTTGGTCAGCCCTTTATTAGGCAGGGTTGGTTTCCTCTGAGCTATACTCCCACACAGGCATCTATCCACACTCCTATTTCTGAAATATAAGTCATTAGCCAACTAAATAAAAAAGAAAAATGAGGGAATGCAGCTATGAAAACTTTTTTTGTCTTCTGAGCCATAAACTCCCATCAGATGTTGATGCATTTAATCCCATATTAAAGGTTTATTAGCCAACAAATAAATAAATAAACAAATAAATAAATAAACAAGCACAGGTTGAGCCATTAGGACACTTGAGAGTTCCGGATGGTTTAGAACCCATGGTCTTTTTTTTCCAGCTAATTCTTATCATCTGTACTGTCACCTCAGCCCGTAAAAGTCCGTCAGAGTTCATTCCGAAGGAAAGTCCAGTCGTCTGTACGCGGCATTAGTCGTATTGCAGTGGCAGTGGACAGAGGCTTATGCTTATACGTACACACGACAGGACTTTCAGCCGGAATGAACTCTTACTGACTTTTCGACTGACTTTTCGACGGAGTTCCAACGGAGTTCCGCTGAAACGGACTTGCCTACACACGATCACACCAAAGTCTGATCGTTTAACGGGATGACGTACGACGGGACTAGAAAAAGGAAGTTCAATAGCCAGTAGCCAATAGCTGCCCTAGTGTCGTTGTTGGTCCGTCGGAACAGCATACAGATGAGAAGATTTCTCGATAGGAACTGTTTCCGGGGGAAAGATTTGAAACATGTTCTAATTTCTAAAGTCCGTCAGATTTTTCGACAGAAAAGGTCTGATGAAGCCCACACACGATCGAATTGTCCGACGGATTCGTTCCGTTGGACCTTTGCTGATGAAAAGTCCGGTCGTGTGTACGCGGCATTAGCCATGAAGTTAGACCTCAGTTAGCAGTGTAGATCATTTTTATCATGTAAAAAAAAAAATGAAGACACTATATTCTTTAACCACTTGACCACTGGGCACTTAAACCCCCTTCCCAACCAGACCAATTTTCAGCTTTCAGTACTCTCACATTTTGAATGACAATTACTCAGTCATGCAACACTGTACCCATATGAAATGTTTGTCCTTTTTTTCATACAAATAGAGCTTTCTTTTGGTGGTATTTAATCACCGCTGGGTTTTTTATTTTTTGCGCTATAAATCAAAAAAGAGTGAAAATTCTGTAAAAAAAAAGAAAATAATTATTTGTTTCTGTTAAAATTTATTGCAGAGTATTGGCAGAGTGTTGCATAGTATTGGCAGAGTATTGCAGAGTATTGCAGAGTATTGCAGAGTATTGGCAGAGTATTGCATAGTATTGGCAGATTATTGGCAGAGTATTGCAGAGTATTCCATACTATGGCAGAATAATGGCATAGTATTGGCACTGAGCAGCGCTGTGGGCTGGATCTGTAGTGCCCACAGCGCTGCAAATGATCTCCCCCCCTCTCCTCTCGCACTGTACCGAGCGGTACAGAGAGGGGAGGGAGGAACCGCCATCATGGAAATTATGCCGGTTTGTTTACAAGTGATGCTCCGTCATTTGACGGAGCGATCACCTGGTAATTGGCCGCCATCATCGGCCCTTTACCGTGATCCGTGATGCGCCGGGTCCCCCGGAACCCAGCTGTCACGGATGTTTCCGGGTGCACGCCCCAGGGGGCGTGCGGGATCGCTATTCTGGGAGGACGTCCCCCCAGAATAAGCCGACCGCGCTGTAGCCGTCTTTCGGCTATGGCCCGGTCAGCATGTGTTTAATCTGCTATACTCCTCTTCCCTCCAGAGATGTGACATCTGCATGCTCATTCACCAGTGCTGGCATGCAACATCTGCAAGCTCCTTCACCAAGGCATTACCCTGGTTTACTTCTGGGTTTGTCATCTTCCGCCATCTTGGTTGGGAGACCCCAGGATGATATAACTGCCGTACGTGCACACGGGACTTAAAGAGGAAGTACTACCAAAGCTCATTTGGCTGTACTTCTCCCGTGGATCACAGGACTGTAGATCGTTCTGCACTCCTGCCTCTGGAGAAGAGACGCTTGAGAGGGGATATGATTTTGATTTACAAATACCGTACTGGATACATTGCTCACAAATTCCTACTAAGATCTATAAAAACTTGATTGTGTGCCACCTGGTGAATGCAGCAAAAAGCTGCAGGTGTCAGGTGTCCAGGTGTCACGAGCCCCCCATATTTCCATGTGGCTTAATAAAGTCCGAAGAACTGGGATAATGGAAAGTTTGATATCTATGACCCCGGAAAGAAGGGAACGCATTTCACAGATATAGGCGCCCTGGGAGGAATATTTACAAACGGAGGAAGGGAAGAAGCTGATTGGAGAGGAATCGGGAGAGAATAGGACATCAAAGTGGAGTAAACGGGGGGATATAGACAGATAGGTGAAGGACCTTTGATGGATTCGGACCAGGGGGCAGCTAGGGAGTAAGGGTGGTTTTCTTTTTGTTGTTTTGTTTTTTTAATTATTATTTTGTTGGTTTGTTTTTGAGATGTCTCTTTGGACCCTTAGGACTTAGGGCCCACAGATTATCAGGAGGCAAAGGGGAACCAGTTATGTTTTGTATGTATAAAAAAGGGGAAAAAAAGGGAATGCAGATTTGATTTAGAAATTGAGGCTGAGGTTTGAAATTTACTTGTAATATGAATAGTTGGAGTTATGTGTGTTATGCCTGTATATAATACTGTATTCCTGTGGTGACCCCCACAATAGGAATAACATTTTTTTGCAGAAGGGAGTTTAACAAGACACGTGGCCACTCATTAAAATTAGAGGTAAAGAAGTTTAACCTTAAACTACGTAGAGGGTTCTTTAGTGTAAGAGCGGCAAGGATGTGGAATTTCCTTCCACAGGCGGTGGTCTCAGCGGGGGGGGGGGGGGGGGGCATCAATAGTCTCAAGAAACTATTAGATAAGCACCTGAACGACCACAACATACAGGGATATACAATGTAATACTGACATATAATCACACACATAGGACACCTATTAGCAAATGTATGCAGGTACAGGACACACCCCCTGTCACGCCCCCTTAAAGGAAAATTATACCTAAAAAAAAAAAGATTATGTAACCCACAAGTGCTTTTTTTTTTACTACTATTATTCCTTTATACTGGTTTTGAAATTTACAAATGCAGCCATTTGGAATTTGGATGAAAGGTTTAGCGTTGGGAAACACTTTTTGAAAGATAAAAAGTGCATTTTATATACAACTATATAGATCAGACCAAAATGAGGGACAAATGAGGAGGAACGAGGGACAGAGGGACATTGCTCCAAATCAGGGACAGTCCCTCCAAATCAGGGACAGTTGGGAGCTATGCTTCAGCCCGCTCTCTGCTAAAAACGGGTGACAGGAGTGCAGAACGAACTGCATTCCTGTGATCCACAGGAGAAGTCCAACCAAACAAGTATTGCTGCTTTAGTTCAGTTTTTTTTCAGCATTCCAAGATTATGCACTTAGCTGATTATAAGAAGCATTGATTATATGGTATAAAAAAAATAAAATAAAGAAATAGAAATAGATGTAGTATGTCTCTTCTGCATTAGAAAGCCTCCTTTTTTTCTCCCCCCTTTTTGCTTTAATGAGGTTTGATTTTAAAGAAAAGCCTCCAATTAAAGATCCATTCTAAAACAGACTAAAACTATTTGAAGGAGGCACAGAGAATTATAACTAAAAAAAAAAAACACACAAAAAAAGAAGCTTTTACCTAAAAAAAAAATAAGGAATTCACTTATGCAATGCATTTTGCTTTTTGACCAGCAGAGGGCAGCAAAGTATGTGCAGAACTTAGTAAGTGGGTCATCATGCCAGGTCTATGTGACAGACTGTGCTAGGTTTATATTTAGGAATGTATGTGGGTCAGTGTGCCATGTGAGGCCAGGTCTGCCAGTGTACACCCCCCCCCCCCCGACTTTATGGTGGCTGCACATTTGGGCTTTATCTCTTCCGGAGACTGCACAGGACAGACAGTACCTGAATCTGTGCCAGGAGAGGAGCTTGGGTCCCATTAGGGGAGAAATAAAGGATCAGAACATCTCTCCATCATCCCTCCCCTCCGCCAACACCGAGTGCAAATCCCAATCACTGTAATGTGTCCTTACTGAGGGTTCAGGAAGAACTAGGGCAGCGCCGAACCCAGGGCACAGGCTGGCGAAAGCAACATGGTTATCGCTAGTAACAAGTCAGTATAGCACAATTCACAAAGATTTAACACAAGGATTAAGGATCTTTATTTTTCTTTATAGGCAGTCATGTGACTGCAATTTTAAACTTTTCTATTGGACTGAAAATAACTGTCACTTAATGAAAATCGAGATCCTTATGCTGGTGTGTTCGTCTTTTGGACTAGACCTGCGGCACTGTGGCATGTAACCTACCTCTCATGGTTTTAATAGGTTCCCCATAAAGCGACCAAATGATGATGAAATTGCGGTAAAAAAACACAATGCAATGGCAGTTGAATGGTGCTTTGAAGATCAGTTTCCACTGCAACAGCGTACAGGTGTGAGGGGGCTGAGAGCGTACAGGTGTGAGGGGCCTGAGAGCGTACAGGTGTAAGGGGGGGCTGAGAGCGTACAGGTGTGAGGGGCCTGAGAGCGTACAGGTGTGAGGGGGGCTGAGAGCGTACAGGTGTAAGGGGGGGCTGAGAGCGTACAGGTGTGAGGGGCCTGAGAGCGTACAGGTGTGAGGGGGGCTGAGAGCGTACAGGTGTGAGGGGGGGCTGAGAGCATACAGGTGTGAGGGGCCTGAGAGCGTACAGGTGTGAGGGGGGCTGAGAGCGTACAGGTGTGAGGGGGGCTGAGAGAATGCAGGTGTGAGGGGGGCTGAGAGCGTACAGGTGTGAGGGGGGCTGAGAGAATGCAGGTGTGAGGGGGGCTGAGAGCGTACAGGTGTGAGGGGTGCTGAGAGAATACAGGTGTGAGGGGGGCTGAGAGCGTACAGGTGTGAGGGGGGCTGAGAGCGTACAGGTGTGAGGGGGGCTGAGAGCGTACAGGTGTGAGGGGGGCTGAGAGCGTACAGGTGTGAGGGGGGCTGAGAGCGTACAGGTGGGAGGGGGGGGCTGAGAGCGTACAGGTGGGAGGGGGGCTGAGAGCGTACAGGTGGGAGGGGGGCTGAGAGCGCATAGGTGTTAGGGGGGCTGAGAAAATACAGGTGTGAGGGGGGCTGAGAGCGTACAGGTGTGAGGGGGGCTGAGAGCGTACAGGTGTGAGGGGGGGCTGAGAGCGTACAGGTGTGAGGGGCCTGAGAGCGTACAGGTGTGAGGGGGGCTGAGAGCGTACAGGTGTGAGGGGGGCTGAGAGCGTACAGGTGTGAGGGTGGGCTGAGAGCGTACAGGTGTGAGGGGGGCCTGAGAGCGTACAGGTGTGAGGGGGGCTGAGAGAATACAGGTGTGAGGGGGGCTGAGAGAATACAGGTGTGAGGGGGGCTGAGAGCGTACAGGTGTGAGGGGGGGCTGAGAGCGTACAGGTGTGAGGGGGGGCTGAGAGCGTACAGGTGTGAGGGGGGCTGAGAGCGTACAGGTGTGAGGGGGGCTGAGAGAGTACAGGTGTGAGGGGGGCTGAGAGAATACAGGTGTGAGGGGGGCTGAGAGAATACAGGTGTGAGGGGGGCTGAGAGTGTACATGTTTGAGGGGGCTGACAGTGTACAGGTGTGGGGGGACTGAGAGTGTACAGGTGTGGGGGGCTGAGAGCGTACAGGTGTGAGGGGGCTGAGAGCATACAGATGTGAGGGTGCTGAGAGAGTACAGGCTTGAGGGGGACTGAGAGTGTACAGGTGTGGGGGGGGGCTGAGAGTGTACAGGTGTGGGGGGGGGCTGAGAGCGTACAGGTGGGAGGGGGGCTGAGAGCGTACAGGTGGGAGGGGGGCTGAGAGCGCATAGGTGTTAGGGGGGCTGAGAAAATACAGGTGTGAGGGGGGCTGAGAGCGTACAGGTGTGAGGGGGGCTGAGAGCGTACATGTGTGAGGGGGGCTGAGAGCGTACAGGTGTGAGGGGGGGGCTGAGAGCGTACAGGTGTGAGGGTGGGCTGAGAGCGTACAGGTGTGAGGGGGGGCTGAGAGCGTACAGGTGTGAGGGGGGCTGAGAGAATACAGGTGTGAGGGGGGCTGAGAGAATACAGGTGTGAGGGGGGCTGAGAGAATACAGGTGTGAGGGGGGCTGAGAGCGTACAGGTGTGAGGGGGGGCTGAGAGCGTATAGGTGTGAGGGGGGCTGAGAGCGTACAGGTGTGAGGGGGGCTGAGAGAGTACAGGTGTGAGGGGGGCTGAGAGAGTACAGGTGTGAGGGGGGCTGAGAGAATACAGGTGTGAGGGGGCTGAGAGAATACAGGTGTGAGGGGGGCTGAGAGAATACAGGTGTGAGGGGGGCTGAGAGTGTACAACTTTGAGGGGGCTGACAGTGTACAGGTGTGGGGGGACTGAGAGTGTACAGGTGTGGGGGGACTGAGAGTGTACAGGTGTGGGGGGCTGAGAGCGTACAGGTGTGAGGGGGCTGAGAGCATACAGATGTGAGGGTGCTGAGAGAGTACAGGCTTGAGGGGGACTGAGAGTGTACAGGTGTGGGGGGGGCTGAGAGTGTACAGGTGTGGGGGGGCTGAGAGTGTACAGGTGTGGGGGGGGGCTGAGAGCGTACAGGTGTGAGGGGGGCTGAGGCATTGAAGGACTTGGTAGGATGGCTAGTGGGCAGATTCCGTGGGACGGCCAGTGGGCCGGACCCTGGGGAATGTTGGTGGTCAGGCTCGGGGGGGTGGGGGGGCTAAAGCTGTCTAAGGGGCCCCACAATTTCTGATGGCTGCCCTGGGAGTGTGTCTATGGGAATGTTTGACCATTCTTCCAAAAGCACATTTGTGAGGTCAGGCGCTGATGTTGGAGGAGAAGGCCTGGCTCGCAGTCATCCTAAAGGTGTTCTATCGGGTTGAGGTCAGGACTCTGTGCAGGCCAGTCAAGTTCCTCCACCCCAAACTCACTCATCCATGTCTTTATGGACCTTGCTTTGTGCACTGGTCCAAATCATTTGGTGGAGGGGGGATTATGGTGGGGGGTTGTTTTTCAGGGGTTGGGCTTGGCCCCTTAGTTCCAGTGAAGGGAACTCTTAAGGTATCAGGATACCAAGACATTTTGCACAACTTCATGCTCCTAATTTTGTAGGAACAGTTTGGGGGCGGCCCCTTCCTGTTCCAACATGACTGAGCACCAGTGCACAAAGCAAGGTCCACCCAACCATTTTTTTCCTTCTTTAATTATTCACACATTTTTTTTGCAGATCAATGCGGTCTGATGCCAACGAAAGCCCACTGACATCCCCTGAGTCAGTGCATGGTGGGGGCCGGTAACCAATTACTGCTGGGATATGCAATTAGTGGACCTCCAGCTGTTGCAAAACTACAAGTCCCATCATGCCTCTGGGTGTCATGCTTGTGGCTGTCAGAATCTTGCTATGCATCATGGGACTTGTAGTTCTGCAACAGCTGGGGGTCCGCTAATTGCATATCCCTGGACGCATACTGAAAAATAAAAGCCCATCAACAGACCCTAAATGAGGCGACACATATGCATGGTGGGGACAATGAAAACAAAGGTCTACTTTATACAAAAAAAAAAAAAGAAAATTATCATTCTTGAAATCCGTTATTCAACAAAGTGTGTGCGATTTGGAATTTTAGGCTCAGTTTCCACTAGTGTGACTTGTGATGCGACTTGGGATTGCAAAGTCGCATGACGAGTCGAGTCGAACCCCCATGATTTCCAATGAGTACCGTTCATATCTGTGCGACTTCAAAGTAGTCCCTGCACTACTTTGGTCCCACTTCGCTGCGACTTGGGGTCCATAGACCTCAAGAATGGTGTGCAAAAAAATCGCTGCAAAATAGCGTGACTTTCAGGTCGCAATAGTGGAAACCTAGGCTAGGAAACATATGCATGCAACATAGTCGCATATGACTATTTTTTACGCATCCTGCACTATGCGATTTTACCTATAGGATATCTGTGTGTGCACTTTGCGTCTGCACCTAGCATTTGGTTATATTTTATATTTCATTCTACTGCACTTTGCTTACTGGTAGCTTTATATTTTGCCAGGGATTTTTTCATCTATAGTCACGCTGACAAGTTTCATCCAGCTTATACATTATTTTGTATGCTGGCATACTTTGCACTTTATATTTATTGTTATACTGTTCACTCCAGTGCAACTTCTCTGCACATACCTCTACTCATCACATATCTCCAATGTGATTACATTAATCGTTTTATCCTTCGCTCAACCACTAAGTCGCTTTTAGCCTGTGCACACTTGCACTAGCACTTTATGGATTTTATACTTTGTTCACTATCTACTATGCACTCTGGAATTGCTTATTTATAGACACATTTTTACCATATGTTCACTTATATGATTTTATATGTACCGTATTTATCGGCGTATAACACGCACCCCAAGTTTAGGAGGGAATTTTAAGGAAAAAACTTTTTAGGAGAGAAGTTTAGGGAAAAAAAAAAACTTACATTTAAGCGTCATTTGCAGCCTGCCCAGCGTCATTTGCAGCCTTTCCCAGCGTCATTTGCAGCTTTGCCCAGCGTCATTTGCAGCTTGCCCAGCGTCATTTGCAGCCTGCCCAGCGTCATTTGCAGCTTGCCCAGCGTCATTTGCAACCTGCCCAGCGTCATTTGCAGCTTTGCCCAGCGTCATTTGCAGCCTTTCCCAGCGTCATTTGCAGCTTTGCCCAGCGTCATTTGCAGCTTGCCCAGCGTCATTTGCAGCCTTTCCCAGCATCATTTGCAACCTGCCCAGCGTCATTTGTAGCTTGCCCAGCGTCATTTGTAGCTTGCCCAGCGTCATTTGTAGCTTGCCCAGCGTCATTTGTAGCTTGCCCAGCGTAATTTGTAGCTTGCCCAGCGTCATTTGTAGCTTGCCCAGCGTCATTTGTAGCTTGCCCAGTGTCATTTGCAGCTTGCTAGTGTCATTTGCAGTTTGCCAGCGTTAAAATTTCCCGCCGCGAGACAAACCGCGCATGCGCGGCCGAAAAAGACCGAACCGCGGCCGAAAAATACAGAGCCGACTGTTCGGCTCCGCTCGGAGTCCCGCCTCCCTGCTGTTTCGGGAGCGAGCGCAGGGAGGCGGGACTACGAGCGGAGCTGAACAGCCGGCTTCGGTCTTTTTCGGCCGCGCTTCGGCTTTTTCCGGCCTTTTTCGGCTGCGGTCGCCATTTTTCGGCGCCGCAACCGATTTTTGTCATTTTTTTTTTGGGGGGTATCGGCGTATAACACGCACCCACGACTTTCCCCCGATTTTAAGGGGGAAAAAGTGCGTGTTATACGCCGATAAATACGGTATATCTGACTTTTTTTTATGTACCTGCTTATGGTGTTTTATAAGTAATTTTATTTAGGTGCTATTAGTTCAATTTACACTCTCGCACCTTAGTATTATTTATAATTCCATTATTATATATATCTTTACCTGTGTTCACCAATAGCAATTTTTAGCAACTTTTATTGGTCACACCATACCCCTTATTTTGTATAGTAAGGGAGTTATCTATCTCAACTCGCATTGCTTTGACCTAATAGTCGCATCATCGACTATTATTGTCTCATATGATTGCTACACTCAAGGGGTTTACGTCTTTATCCCATTACTGCCACCTTGTGGTAGATTCGGCCAACCTCCCTGGGGAACAGCGCAGCACCACCCCCACTTCCATATAGTTTGGTAGGTACGGTTTGACCTACACCAGGTGCCTGCAGCAGTCCCCCCACAGTCAATCCCATACCACCCGCCCCTACCCTTCCCCTTCCACGGTAGCGCAGGAATACCCCACTACAGTGGAAACCCAGGCTTAATGCGATTTATACGATTGCAGGGTGGTCGCATCTTAGAAGAGCTGAGACATCTGGCATTATACTGGAGGCTTCTTATACCAGCATTCCTCAGAAGCTCATCTGCACCGGAGGCTGGGTTCACACCACTGCGAATTGGATGTGGGTTCCTCGCATCCAATTCGCAATAGCAGGAGGTTTTGACCGGCTCTCTATGGAGCCGGTTCACATATCTCTGCAGCAGGTCCCGTGCGTTTTGCAGAAAAACGCTGTGCGTCTTTTGGTCTGTTTCAGGTGTGAATTTGTGCTGAAATCGGACCTGAAGCAGTGAACCGGCACACACCAGACCCCAGCTGGGAGCTGCATGCGGCTCATATGTGAACCGAGCCGCAGCGATTCTCCAGCAAGGTAGAAAACTATTCAGATATGACCAATATCTACAATTTCTAGCAGTAAATACCCAAAAATAGGCAAAATTGGTTTACCCGATTCTCATAAGATCTCATGAAAAACTCACCAATATAGGGGGCAGCCCAACCGTCCGTGTCCCAGAGGCAGTCTGAAGTGACAGGTAATGTCAACTGACCATCTTCCAGTTTGAATTGTGTGAGGTCAGGCCACCCGTTGGTAGCAACTGTCACCAGGACAACCAATGCCAGCATCCATCTTGGTAGAACTTGTCCCAGAGGTACTAAGTGTAAGCCTCCATGTAAATAAAGCTGGATGGGGTTTGGAATAATATATATCTACGGCCGGTGTCCTGCCGAAAAAGGTCCCCCGTCGGATAAGTTCCCCCCTCTACTGCGCAGGCGCAGCGCTTGCGCAGTACGAACGACTACGGAGCCGCCGAAAGTCTCCGAAGATGAACAGCTGATCGTGGGCTCTACACGGCGCCTGCGCACTGAGTCCAGGTTCAAGCCCCACCATCCAAGTGGACATAGAGTAATGCGGCGTACACACGGTCGGAATTTCCGATGGAAACAGTCCGATGGGAGCTTTTCATCGGATTTTCCGACCGTGTGTATGCCCAACGGTCTTTTTCTGTCGGAATTTCCAACGGACTTAGAATTGAGAACCTGTTCTCAATTTTTCCGACGGAAAACCTTTCTATCGGATTTTCCGATCGTGTGTATGCAATTCCGACACGCAAAATTCAGACGCATGCTCGGAAACAATTCGACGCATGCTCGGAAGCATTAAACTTCCCTTTTATAGTGCTGTCAAACGTGTTTTATGCCGCTGTGTTATTGACCGTCGGAATTTGGTGTGACCGTGTGTAGGCAACACAGCTTGAGCGGAATTCCGATCGTGTGTATTAGAATAAAAATATGCCGAGCGGATCGAGGAGCGGCCCCTAAACAGTGTTGGAACGCAGGCGCTATGTAGAACTGACTCACTGTGTTCAGCTTCGGCTATTTTCGGCGGCTCCATTGTGGTTCATACTGCGCAAGCGCTGCGCCTGCACAGTACAGGGGGGACATTATCTGCCGGGGGGGACCTTTCTCGGCAGAACACCGGCCATACACGTTTCGAATCTCGGCCTGTCAATCAGCAAACTGGCCAATATTCGAACCATTAATGGGCAGGCTGAATGTACCAAGTTGATCAATCAATCAACTTGGCTGCTGGATTCACTTGTGATTTTTGCAAGCGTCTCCAACTCGTGATTGCAGAAAATAAATTTGCAGTGTGTATGGCCGGCCTCAGGTGACTACAAAAGGTTATAAAGTCAAATCCCTTTGCAGAGATGCTGATTCTGTCAACTTCGTGTTTGAGAAGTGAATTTGCAGTAAGATGAAGAGTAGACATGTGCGATTCGGTTCTTAACGAATAGATTTTCGTACGAATTTGTTAGTATTTAGTTAGTAATTTGAACATCCGAATAGCTGAAAGAACCAAGATACGAAAATTACGAAATTACGAATTAGCAAAATAACGAACGTGCGAAAATACGATCTTACGAACGGACAGACTTACGAAAATACGAAACTCTGAAACAGTAAAAGAAAGAAAATGACATGTATATCGAATGATTTACATTTCGTATTTTCAATCCTTTGTCCGTTCATAATTTCGTATGTTCGTATTTTCATTCGTGTGTTCGGAATTTTGTTTCTTTGTGTTCTCGAATCGTTCTTTTGAATGGACAGTGTACCGTATATACTCAATGACTCAATGTCATTCTGTGCTGCAGAAAAGTGCTTGACATTTTCCAAACCGACTTTGGGGCCCCCGTATCTCGGGGCCACTTGGTGCTAGGAACCCCAGCATGTTGTAGTGCTAGTTCCACTGGGTTTGCACACCAAATTTGGGGTTCCTAGCACTAAGTGGCCCCGAGATACGGGGGCCCCAAAGTCTGTCAACTGTGTCCATCTGCAGCAATGTCATTTCGGGACCCTTTGGGTTCAGAAACCCCAAATTTAGGCTGCAGCTAGGGGGCATCTAGGAACCCTTAACTACCGAGTTTGAAGTTTGGGGGACCTATGGCTGCAAATGGGCACAGTGAGGCTGCAAATGGGCACAGTGAGGCATGCAAATGTGAACAGTGAGGCATGTAAATGGGCACAGTGAGGCTGCAAATGGGCACAGTGAGGCTGCAAATGGGCACAGTGAGGCATGCAAATGGGCACAGTGAGGCTGCAAATGGGCACAGTGAGGCTGCAAATGGGCACAGTGAGGCATGCAAATGGGCACAGTGAGGCATGCAAATGGGCACAGTGAGGCATGTAAATGGACAGTGAGGCATGCAAATGGGCACAGTGAGGCATGCAAATGGGCACAGTGAGGCTGCAAATGGGCACAGTGAGGCATGCAAATGGGCACAGTGAGGCATGCAAATGGGCACAGTGAGGCTGCAAATGGGCACAGTGAGGCTGCAAATGGGCACAGTGAGGCATGCAAATGGGCACAGTGAGGCTGCAAATGGGCATTGTTGACCATCTTTTCCACTTACATTTCTCACCCTAGGCTTATACTCGAGTCAATACGTTTTCACAGTTTTTTGTGGTAAAATTAGGTGCCTTGGCTTATATTCGGGTCGGCTTATACTCAAGTATATACGGTAAGTGTATCTTAACATGTATGTTCGTAATTTCGTGTTCTCGAAAGTGCAGTGTATTAGTGAGTGATGTATCTTACTTAATATCTTTAAGGCCCCTTTCACACCGGGGCGTTTTTCATGCGGTGCAGCGCTAAAAATAGCGCCTGTTCACCGCATGAAAAAATCCTGCCCCATTCACTCCAGTGTGAAAGCCGGCGGGCTTTCACACTGGAGCGGTGCGCTAGCAGGATGACAAAAAAAGTCCTGCTAGCAGCATCTTTGGAGCGGGATAGGAGCGGTGTGTTCACCGCTCCTATACCGCTCCTTCCCATTGAAAAGAATGGGAGACCGCGGTAAAACCGCGGCAATACCGCCGCAAAGCGCCGCTACGGCGGCGCTCTGCGGGGGGTGTTTAACCCTTTTTCGGCCGCTCGCGGGGGGTAAAACCGCACCGCGAGCGGCCGAAAACCGCGGTAAAAACGACGGTAAAGCAGCGCTAAATATAGCGCTGCTTTACCGTCACCGCGGCTCACCGCCCCAGTGTGAAAGGGGCCTAACCAATCAGCTTATCCCTTTTGTGTCTGAGTCACACTGCATTCCTGAATCTTTTTAGATTCAGTGGAGGAGGAGACCGGTGACTGAGGGAGTGGACTGGAGTAAGTACAGGACTATATTATTAGTCTTTATTTCCTACGAAAGTATGAATCAACAAAAAAGGCACAAAAGAAACAATTACTAAATGAAGAGTATTGGTCAACTGTAATCGAGGAATCGAGGAATTAATCTTTAATTTCCACAGCCCTAGTAGAAACCCCACCTGGTCAGAATGTACATAACGATCGAGAGAAGTCAGTTTACGTAAATTTGCGCGTTTTGGAATCCGAGTGTTTGTTAAAATCCCTGCAATGTACAGAGGAGAATGTTTTTTTTTATTTTTTTTCACATCCTTTCAACAAAAGTGGAGTTACTCTTTAAAAGAAAAGTCTGTCTGGGAAATTTTGCCCCAGTCCTACAAACATTCTGAGCCTTACTGTACGGTATTGTTGGACATAAGCCTCACCTCCTGCTAAACAAAGGGAAGTTTCCTCTAGCTCAGCACTTTGATAATGCAGTCAGACCCGACGTATTGTGTCCTTTGTCAACAGCCGCTGTCTGCTGACTCCACACCAAACACGGGTGAGAAGTTGGCTGAGTGTCTGCCCCCCCCCCCCCCCCCCCATGCCCTGCGGGCAGGCCGTACTACAGAGATCCAGGGTATTGATGGCATCCTGAAGCCACACAGGTGTGTGGCTAGTCAAGTGTAAATTTGTGCACCACACCTCACCAGCAACACGAGTTCAGGCCGAAAGGTGGATCTCACAGGTGTTCATAAAGCCTGGGAAGACGCGCAACGAAGACACAGGAACCGACAGGTCTTATTCAGGAGCAGCCAGGCTGAAGTAATTGAGCTTAGTTTGGTGTCAGAACCAATCAGACTAGCCTCAGGACAAAGATCATGCACAATACAAATGGGGACAGATCACAAGCTTGTTAAAAAAGGAGAGTACACAAGTCGGGTCCACAGCCTGTGAAACGGCTATCTATCGGCAATGGGAAATTCGCGAGACTTTAGCGATGACAACTGTTAGCTTGAAGCCAGACGTGTGCAATTTGTTTCACCCCGAATTTGACAAATTTGTTAATTTGGAAACATTAGAATTAACGTAAAATTCTAAAACCTGAAAATGAGAAATTCTGAAATAACTATTAAATTATAGGTATAGAAGATTCCTTCAAATCTGGCGGTTTGGATACATTCGTGGTCGTTATGTACACTAAGTTAGGAATTATCCGAAAGAACGAATGCCGTATCTAAACGAATGGAACATAACGAATTAATAATAAAAAACGTTTTATTATCATCACTTATTAATCATTTGTTCTGTTCCATTTGTTTAGATGCGGCGAATGACCCAAAAAAAAAAAAGAAAAACACACAAATGAAACGGCAGTGCACATGTCTACTTGAAACAGCGATGATGTATACTTAAAGTGGTGTTGCCACCAAAAAAAAATAAAAAAATCGGCTTAAAAATCATAAAAAAAAAAATAATTTGAAAAAAAAATGTTTTTTTACTCACCTCTAAATGCCTGTTGCTAGGGGGTCCCTAGTAGTCTGCCACCTTCAGTGCCCAGCAACTGACGTCACTTCCCCTCGGCGCCGCACAGTCATCTGGGACCTGTCACGTGTCCCAGATGAGTGAGCGGCGAATCACGGCGCACGGCGCCGCTCGCGCATGCGCAGTGGGTGCCCGGCTGTGAAGCCACACACCTTTTACACCTGTAAGGGAAAAGGCATAATGAGCTAGTATGCACCGCATACTAGCTCATTATGAAATACTTACCTTAGAACGAGGCGTCGGTATCTCACCTGGTCCATGCCGAGGTAGCGGACATGTTGCCTCGGTGTGTCTTCCGGGTATCGCGGCTCCAGACTTCTTTCCAGCAAGTTCCGGCGTCTGCCGGGCTTTCAGCCAAGAATCCCCTGTGCGCATGCGCCGCTGCAGTCAGCGGCTCATTGCAGGGGGAATATCTTTTTTTTTTTTAACCTACAGGTAAGCCTTATTATAGGCTTACCTGTAGGTAAAAGTTAAAATTTTCGACTACAACCACTTTAACTGGTCGCTGACCGCCAGCTGTCAATTGACGGTCAGGCATTTTTATAGCACGGATCGCTGTATAAATGTGAATGGTCCCAAAAATGTGTCAAAAGTGTCCGATATGTCCGCCGCAATATCGCAGTCACTATAAAAATCGCAGATCACCGCCATTACTAGTAAAAAAAATAATAATAATAAAAATGCAATAAATCTATCCCCTATTTTGTAGGCACTATAACTTTTGCGCAAACCAATCAATATACACTTATTGCAATTTTTTTTACCAAAAATATGTAGAAAAATACGTATCGGCCTAAACTGATGAAAAAATCTTTTTTAAAAAAGAATTAAATTGGATATTTATTATAGCAAAAAGTCAAAAATATTGTTTTCAAACTTGTCGCTCTTTTGTTTATAGCGCAAAAAATTAAAAACGCAGAGGTGATCAAATACCACCAAAAGAAAGCTCTATTTGTGGGGACAAAATAATAACAATTTCATCTGGGTACAGCGTAGTATGATTGCGCAATTGTCATTCAAAGTGTGACAGCGCTGAAAGCTAAAAAATGGCCTGGGCAGGAAGGGGGTGAAAATGCCCTGTACTGAGGTGGTTAAAAAGTAACTCCACGTTTGAGAAAAACATTCCCCTCTGGGCGATCTCTGTACATTGCAGAGATTAGATCAAACTTTGTCGCAGATTCCTACCCTTTGTTATTCTGAATAACTGTTTGTGTCCATGTGGAAAGTGGCTCTAATGGGGGTGATTTTATAATCATCAGCTGCTGCATTTGCAGGGCTCTAATAAGGAAAGTGCATCCCTTTAAATGCAATTTACCTTTAGGAGCATCTCACCAAAGTTAAAACATTTTGTTGCAGGGGATGCTAAAAATCTGACTCATCTTAGGCAGGCCATAGACTGCAAAATGCTTTCCGGCAACCATAGAGTATAACTCAGCTTTTTTTTTTTTTTGCAAAAAGGTGAACTTGCTCTATAAATATTTAAACTGCAACCCAAGCTGGCCATAGATGCAGCTGCTGATTGACAAGATGTTTTCCAATCAATTCAACAAAAGTTGATATGATGATCAGGGATGGCCCCGGCCGAACTCCAACCTGTCCAGCATTACTTACCTTAGCCTTGTAACCGCCAGTGTTAATACACTACTAGTTCTGTTCAAGGGGGGTGCTGGGTAGCTGCACTAGACATACTGTATATACTCGAGTATAAGCCGAGTTTTTCCAGCACATTTTTTTGTGCTGAAAATGCCCCCCTCGGCTTATACTGGAGTCAAGCACTTTTCTGCAGCAGAGAATAAAATTTTCCGACCCGACTTTGGGGCCCCGTATCTTGGGGCCACTTGGTGCTAGGAACTCCAAATTTGGTGTGCAAACCCAGTGGGGACCTATCACTACAACATATCCAAAGGGGTTCCTAGCACCAAGCGGCCCCGAGATACGGGTGGCCCCAGAGTCGGTTGGAAAATGTAATTCTCTGCTGCAGAAAAGTGCTTGACATTTTCCGAACTGACTTTGGGGCCCCGTATCTCGGAGCCACTTGGTGCTAGGGACGCCATCTTTGTAGTGCTAGTTCCACTGGGATTGCACACCAAATTTGGGGTTCCTAGCACCAAGTGGCCCCGAGATACGGGGCCCCAAAGTCGGTCAACCGAGTCCATCTGCAGCAATGTCATTTTGGGACCCTTTGAAATTTTGGCTGCAGCTAGGGGGCATCTAGGAACCCTTAACTACCAAGTTTGAAGTTCAGGGGACCTATGGCTGCAAATGGGCACAGTGAGGCTGCACATGGGCATTGTTGACCCTCTTTTCCACTTACAGTAGCTGCGCATTTCTCACCCTAGGCTTATACTCGAGTCAATACGTTTTCCCATTTTTTTTTGTGATAAAATTAGGTGCCTAGGCTTATACTCGAGTATATACGGTAATTAACCCTGTCTGTATTGTGAAGGCAATCATCTGTTAAAGGGTTATTGGTTAGTTTATTGCATTTTATGTTAAGGGAGCCCATTCTGCACGTGAAGAGACTCTAAAGCCTCGTACACACCATCAGATTTTTCACAGACAAAACCTCTGACACTTGTCTGAAGGCCTGTGCCTGGATTTTGTCTTGCATACAAACGGCAAGGAATTGTCGGCCAACAAACATAATGATGTACTACGGGCCGATAAAGAGGAAGTTCAATTGTCAGGCGCCTCCCTTTGGGCTCCTTCAGCTAATTTTGTGTTAGTAGAAGTTTGGCGAGTGTTGATTCGTGCTTTTACTTTTGTGCTTGTCAGTTGGTTTCTGATCGGCCGTTCGTCAACCAGCCATGTTGCGGAAGGAGATAACGTGTGATTTATTATTGGCCTTGGAGTTATTGTTTTGACCTAAGTCCTGTTCAGGAGGAGGTATTCTTGGACAAAAAATTGGTTGCTTTATTAATTGTGACCAATTATGACATATGCCTTTGCTGCGGGAGCTCTAGGAGAATAATCCAGATGATTTTTTGAGCTGACAGACAGACCCCCTGCTTTCACCAACTCTTGGCATTGCTAACCACCTATATTAAAAAGCAGGACACATGCATGCGGTTTTATTTTATTTTTTTGGTTGAATAATGATTTGGTATATATTTGGATGCATAGAATGCACTTTTTGGTTAAGTTCTATTGGCAGATATGTCTAATTTTATTTTTTTAAATGCACAATAAAAAGAAATTGTGGAGAATACTTAACCAGGTTTCTTCTTAAAAAAAAAAAGAAAAGACAGTTTGGGAGTAGGCCGTTACATTAAAAAAAAAAAGTAAAATTGACAAGGGACAGTTGTATCTTTGATAGAAACTACTACTGTGGTAACTTGCCCAAAATAATAAAAAAAAGCATAATATTCTTGATATCACTAGAAAAAAAAAACCTTTGACATTTCGTTTGCAATAACTCCATCAGTATCACCAGCAAAGCAGCTTCATTATCCCATTAAAGAAGGAGAGAATTGTGCGCTACATTTCCAGATTTCATAATTTGCTGCGTCACGAATGTCAATTCTCCATTACGAACGCTATTTTACAAGACCGACCGATTCTGGCTCCTCCTTGCTTCTGAGCATGCGTGTTTGTACTTTGGACTTTTGTACAGACGATTGGAAAATCTGACAGCAGACATTTGTCGGCAGAAAATTTTAAAGCCCGCCATCCAACATTTGTCTGCGGAAAACCCGACAACAATTGTCCGATGGAGCGTACAAACGATCGTATTTACCACCAATAGCCTGTCACATATTTCCAGTTGGAAAATCCGAACGTGTGTACAGGGCTTAAGGCTGGGTTAACAATTATGCGAGAACCAGATTCCTGTGCAAGTACCCGCATCACTTCTTAGACCCCATACACACCATCGGATTTTCCGCAGATTTTTGTCTTCAGATTTACCAAAACCATATAATATGGAGGTCAAACCTTAAGCGTTCCAATTTGTATGCAATCAGGCAGGTGCTTGCACTACACGGTTTTGGTAAATCTGAAGTCTGCAGAAAATCTAATGGCGTGTATGGGGCTTAAATGGCAGGCAATTCACACCGAACCACCGCAGGTGTCCTACAGTGGACACCCCCAAATCGGTTTGCAGAATGCAGTGTGAACTGCAGAATCGTATCTCATGGGTCTGAACACCCACCCATGCAATCCGACTTCAGTGCAGACAAAAAGGCCCTGCACCATTTTGGTGCGAATGTGATGCAGTCTCAGCCATACAAACTGTACGGCTAAATTTGCACTGTACAGACATGCGGTGTGAATCACATGCGATGTCTGGCATTGCACTAGTGTGAACCCAGCTCTAAAAAGCTCTATAGCTGGCCACCGCCTTACAGGCATCTGGAGCAAAAACTAGAATAATGCAATTTTGAACCTTATGCTTTATGGCTCAAACAGGCCATACACCCAACATGAACAGGGATGCACATTCACCAAAGGCCAAGGGGGGGGGGGGGACAGGCGAATGTATTAGTGCTTTACATAATGATAGAATGCTGTATGTTATACAGCATTCTATCATTTATAGCAAGTCCTATACACATTCATCTGTTTTTCCCCTTGGCGCGTGGGAATGCAGAGTGTATGTTATACCATATTGAGGGTGATTGACCAGACAAAAAGCATCAGTTTAAGGCAGGCCATAGATGTGATTTTCCAGCAACCACAGGTTGCAGGAAAGAAAATGGGATTTTTGACTTACCGTATAATTAATTTCTCCAAGTTCATTGACAGACACAGCGCTCCATTATTTAGAAGGATGGGGTTATACCGCCCCCTACAGGACTAGGCAAAATAAGGACTTGACTACGCCTAGGTGGTATACACCCCTTTCTCTGCTATAGGCTTTAAGTTTAGTAACAAGCGGTGTCAGAAGTATTAAAATTCCTTAGAGGGGTGGGTGCTGTCTGTCAATGAACTCAGAGAAATTGATTTTACGGCAAGTCAAAAATTCTATTGTCTCATTCGTTCATTGACAGACAGCGCTCCATTATTCAGAACCAAAGCAGTGCCAGACACAAGGGGTGGGACAACGAAAAATCCCAAGGCTAACACAAGAGCCAACCAGGTAACAGGAGCTCAACACAGAACAAACTGGAGCCCAACCTGAACAATACCCCTTCAAGAGGGAATAGACCCTCTAAACAGCAGCCTGCAAAACCTTGCGGCCAAAAAAGAGAAAACAAAAATTATCAGGACTAGAGATCCCAAGTAGGAAACTAGGTCCTTACTAGGCAGAACAATAAAAATCTGAAGGCCTATAGCAGAGGTGTATACCACCTAGGACTGCCCATAGGCATAGCCAAGTTTTTCTGCCTAGGGTCCTACTCCTGTAGGGGGCTGTATAACCCTATGGTTCTGAATGGAGCGCCATGTCTGTCAATGACCGAAAGAGAAAAGCACTTGATTTCCCCATCAGTGTTGATGGGGGAATCCCAAACCCTTCTACTGCCCTCAAAGTATTCAAAACACCAACGATCAGTCTCCTTCCACTACTTGTGATAACAGCCGAGCGGCTACTTAGCCGCAACAGTTATTACAAGAAAGCCAACCGTCTGCTGTCAAGCATGGTACCGGTGTAATGCCGGCGGCTGCAGGCATCACCCTGGTACAACCACTTGAAGCAATATTGGTAAGTTACCAATACTTCAAAAAGTGAAAAGCGAATACCATCTGCTGATAATCGGTCGACCCCTAACCAGAGGACATCACAGCGATCAGGTGACAGAACCAGCCGTTCCAGGTCTGGACCGTTCGAACAGGGCTCTTGGTGGGACCCCATCTTGCGGCACGCTCCCAGCACAAAAAGATACACAAATATGTGGCCCCATGGAAAAAAAGCCCAGTCCAATGGGGCCACATATTTGTATACGGCAGCCATGAAGGGGTTAAACATACATTTCAGAGACAAAAGCAAGATTTTTAGACTTTATACAATTTACAGCCAAATATTTAGCTACAGAAGCCAATGTCAGAGTGCAATGCTCCCAGGGGAGCAAAAAAAGGAATGTTCACACACCATTTTCAATAACCTTTTATTTAGAGTCACAAAGAAAAAAAACATACATCTTGCATAAACAAAAATACCATTCAAACATCAGGGAGAGATACAGTGTAAAAGGAACATAAATACATAACATTGTAAACAAAAAAAAAAAAAATTCTAAAAGGTCCTGTCACCAGCAAAATGTGCAAAACAAGGGACAGGGCAGGGGGGGGTCTGCCCACCCACCAGGGGGTGTACTACTCAAGGAACCTGGTGCAGATTTGTGGAATATGTAATATAGCACAAGACAGCAGCAATAAGGAATGTTCACATCGAGCTGGCTAGGTGTAGAAGGGGCCCTTTTGACTTGAGTCCTGCAGGAAGGGAAGGGTTAATGTGTAGGTCACCCACAATATAATAGGAAGGCTTTCAGCAGACAATCCCGAAGTAGACCGTCCCGCAGACAGTCCCGAAGTACCCAGACTAAGCGCCATCAAAGCCATCTTCAGACTTAGAAATGAACACATTTTCCCAAATTATATTTTCTCAGCCATGCTTTTTCTATTACGCTGAAGCGGCATTAGGGTTTGTGAGAACGATTCAAGCAAATCTGAAGATGGGGACAAACTACACATTACAAGGACCAATTCACTTTTCCTGGAGAAGATACTGCATTTGGTCATGCGATTTGCTAAAGGATCAAATTTTAAACTGTCTGCTCCTCCCAGTTGAGCAGAATCACATGACCAAATGCCTATAGCAGTGATGGTGAACCTTGGCACCCCAGATGTTTTGGAACTACATTTCCCATGATGCTCATGCGCTCTGCAGTGTAGTTGATCATGGGAATTGAAGTTCCAAAACATCTGGGGTGCCAAGATTGGCCACCACTGGCCTATAGTGCTACTTCTCCAGCACTGGGAGCCTGATGAAGCCTTCTCCAAGAAAGTCATCTCCGCCCTCATTACTCCTAACCTACAAGTTCAAGGGGGATGCTTCCTCCAATGGCAGATTTCTCTTCATTGATCAGTTCGTTCCTATTTTTGGAAGTGGCTGGCCCATGTCTGAGCACTTTGTGTCCACACAGTGCTTGGACCACTATGACATCTCTATAAGCGCAACGTAAACCAAACTTGTTACTGAAAATAGGACTTTTGTACTGGCGGTCCAGTTTCACCTTTAGGTTATACTGCTGCCTACAGGAGAATTGGCACTGGAAAAACCAAACTGGAGACTAGCCTAGGTTAACCCGTTTCTATCAGCACACCTTAGTCTTGTAGTAAAGCAGTACTGAGCATGGTCGAGAACACATGGGTGGGATCAGAGTCCCTCAATGGTTTTTACTGCAAAAACAAAAATCCTGTTTTCTTGCTCATCTATTGTGGGACACAAGTCTTACCTTAGCAAAACTCACATCCACACAAAAAAGGGAAATATTTTGGTGAACTTGAGCCAAAGGAGGAATAGCCTGGTTGAGGTGAAAGGCAGAAAGCTAGCCAAGGCAAGGAGGAAGGCCTAATCCTCAAAATCTTGAAAGGTTCCTTTCAGGGAAGGAGCACGGATGAGCTCAGGCGTGTTCGCAAGACGCACCCGCCAGGAAGTCGCCACAGCGCCAATCACAAGCAGCGAGACATTGTCCTGATGTGCGGCTGCAGAGCTCAAGAGAATGTCTCACTGCTTGTGATTAGCGCTGTGCAGTGCCGACTTCCTGGCGGGCTCGGCACGTACGGCTTGAACACACCTGAGCTCATCCTTGGAGAGGTATAAATCAAGGTGTGCTGGAATCCTATGGAGCCAAAACACCCTGTTTTCCATGTACCTGGAGACCATCTTGTTTAGCTTAATAAACCTGGAGGCTAGGTGGTACATGACAAAGCTGAGAAGTTCTGTCAAGGACAATCTCCCAGATGGTTAATTTATGCCACTGTCATGTATTGTCTGACTGAATACAGATGACCCCCCCCCCCCCCCCCCCAAGCAGGATGGTCAGTCATCTGGATCAGGAGAGTCAGCCAAGCCACTGTACTGAAGCTACCAGAAAGATTGCTCCAGTATGACCGGCGGGCATCAGTTTAAGCCCAGGTTCACACTGAGCTTCTGGAATGAAGCTGTTTGGGTCAAATTGCACCAAAGTGAACCAGGGCTTAGGGTCTTAAGCTGTGTGCACTTGCCACCAGTAGTCTGAGTAGATTCTTAGAGACTCACTCAATGGCCATGAAGACAGGATGTTTCTCAGATGCAGGTTCTGCAGTTCAGAATTTTTGCCAATGCACCCTATGCATCTCTACTGACAGAAAAGACCTATGTGGAAGATTAGCAATCAGTTTGCTGGAGGCTTCCCAGCTAAAGTTGAAAGCTTTAGCCATTTGCTCCCTCAAAATATGAAGAAAGCAAAGAGCAGGGGGCAAGCTTACTTTTAAAGAATTTGGATATGTCTGCCATGGTCTGGCCAAGTCACAGCCAAAATGGGGTGAATAGCACCCCAGCCATAAAAGGCTTTCTAGAAACCAACTGCTTACCAGTTGGGTCCTTAAGGACAAGTTCATCCTCTAACACAGGGGTCTCCAAACTACGGCCCTCCAGTTCTTCAGGAACTACAATTCCCATCATGCCTAGTCATGTCTGTGAATGGCAGAGTTTTACAATGGCTCATGGGATGTGTAGTTCCGCAACAGCTGGAGGGCCGGAGTTTGGAGAGCCCTGCTCTAACAGATGGTCTTTTTGGTTAAGGTAGGGCGTTAAGGTAGGACACCTTAAGCTCCACAGTGGGAATGGCCCACATGTAAAAAACCCTTTTGATCAAAGTTTTCAAAGATACATCAATTGCTGCAGTAATGCCAATGGCTCTGGAAGAGGGCACTCTACAGCTAACTTGTTAGCAGAAATTAATCTGGAAAGCACCCTACATAGACCCAGTGCCAAGCTATCCCTGCAGGGTCCAAGCCAGCAGAGTCCATTAACAGGAGTTCAAAAGCCATGCAAGACAGCCACATGGCTATATAATTTAGGTCCCAAGAACATTGAGAAAAAAAAAAAATAGTGTTAGCATAATAGGCATCCAATCCTTTCAGGATACCAGCAAATAGACCTGCTGGTAGACTGGTTACCCTGAGCTGGCCTACAGTTTGGCAGTGCCCAGTCCTCTAGACAGCAGTATAACCTGGCGACAGCAGTCCACATTTTTCAATTGCAATGTAGAGTGTAGATGTCACCCACCTCCCAAATTCTGAACAGTAAAACCCAAAGCTAGACTGTAAAGACGCAGAATGGTCTAAAGAGCTCCTTGAAGTCATTTTGTCCCTGCCTGTAGAGATCCTCAATCCAGCAGTAGAAATGCCATTATGAGGGACTTAAAGAACCCGTCACTCTAGACCGAATTAGTCTGATTATATGCCCAGAGATGCGAGATCTCCTTGTTATGGCAATAGTTGGCCTGGTGCATCTAACATACTGTGCCTATTTTAAGCCATACCCAACTTATAATAGTCAAAATGGACAATACAGGTTTAAATCAAGGAGTAAACATAGAACATAGCCATGACCCTTGCTTGATGGAAGCAGGCCAGCCTGTAGAAGTCACTTTACACTCCCCTTTCCAACAAATGGGAAGGTAAATCTTTGCTCCTGAAGAGCTTAGGGCACCACTATCCAAACACTTCTGGGTATGTTGATGACATGTCTTGCTGGGTGCGGAGATTTCTCACCAGGACTGTAGTGACATATGGTATAAAAAAACATCCAGAGGACACCAACACACCAACCTAAAGCTCTCCAAGAGTGACAAGTTTCTCTTGCCACTCAGAAGGCAAGCATAAAATGTGGTTTGGTTTTATTCCCTTCTAGGGGCAGAGTCGCTTTAGAACCTGTCCAGGTCCCAAAGATTAGGAATTCTATGGTTAATACTAATTTGTTTTATGGCTGATTTGACACCTTTTCAAGTTTAACCATCAGTCCAAAACTTGGCCAGAAGTTGAGGCCAGCGCCAAGATGTAGGGGCTTCCTTTGAACAGAATAAATCTTCGATCAATATTAAATTGTAATAAGTGCTTGCAGTTTAGCAGCATTCTTTAAAACTGAGACCTGAAATGCTTTCTCATTTAGGATTCTCAAAGGCCGTTTACAAAGATGCGATGAACTGAAATTTCTTGGTAATCTTTAACATAAAGACGTAAAAGCTAAACAAGCCCCAAAACTGGTATTTGTTTTGCAGTATTGCAGTTCGATCACTCGTTTTGTCTCCCCCTTCGCTTTTGGGAAACTTTCAGAGTACGTTGGGCCTGGAAGAGACACTTTCCCCATTTAGGGCAGTCAGTCTACCAAAAGCCAACCTAGAAAAGTATACCAACTGACCTGCATTCCTTCACCACCTCTGCTGCATGAAGCCCTCCTGGGTAAGCGCCTCCACCTGCGGTGAGATATCAGCACCTCCCACCTTGCAACAGTATCCGAACCCGGAAGCATACCTGCAAGTGTAGCTCCATTACAATTTAGCATGGGCTCCAATCATGTAGGGAGGTGGCAAAGGAGCACAGATTGGCAAGTGTACCATAGGGGGCTGCACTGAGGCAACAGTCAATTTACCCTTAAGAAAACTGGGTAAAGATGCCCACAAACCTGCTTTCAACATAAGAGCATTTAAGGAACTTTTAAACACTTCAAATGTCTTAAACTGAATAGCAAGAAACTAATCTACTTATGAATGCTCATGCACCAGGAGTCGCAAGAATGGAAGCCAATAGCCTCTCAACCAGGCTTCAGTGGAACCCTACATTTCTTCCAGAGGTTGCTTGGGGTTTTCCTTTACAGAAAAACCTGCAAGGTGAACTTACACAGGACCCCTTTTTCACCCCCCGTCCAATGACCTGCAGCATGGCAATCTCCTGTTCTGAGCCCTGCCATCGATGCCTCACCAGGTCAGGGGTTAGAAATCCCCTCTACATCTTGCCCGATGACAGGACGGGCTACACAGGATCTGATTGGTCGGTGCTGCCCATGTGACGGCGCCGACAAATTAGAATGCTCCGAAACGTACCTCCTGATGGGGGACGTTTGAGATTAAGCCGAGGGGGATTTCTAAACCCTGGTCCGGTGAGGCGGCAATAGGAGGGCTCAGAACGGGAGATCGCCACGCTGCAGGTTAGTCGGATGGGGAGAGGAGGGGGTCCTGTGTAAGTTCACCTTACAGATTTTTATGTAAAGGTGAACTTACCCTTTAACCCAGGAAAGTTAACACCCCTGGTGGTCTTAAGCCATCTGTAAAGGCCCCCCCCCCCCCACTGACCAGTCTAGCGGGGCCCTTCTTCCACTACTAAAAACCATCAAGGAGCATTTCCCCAATCAGTGCAAGGGAGGAATTTGCTGACCACTCAATGGAAAAAAACAATAACAAAAATGTTCACTTTTTCTGGCCCCTATTCATTTGAGGATAACTTAAAACATTCAAAGTAGGTGTCAATTATGCAAACTACGCCACGTTCCTTAATTTTTTTTTTCAACTTGCTGTTCATGCTAGTGTACTGTAAACAGTAGATAGTAATTAGCAGGGGCTCCCTGAGACCCGAAAGTTGGGTTCTCCATATTTGATTGAGAGGATACGTAAAAAAGCCACTTTTTACAGCCTTATTACCATTGGTCCAATACTATCATTGGAAGCATCACCGAACAGTTAAGTGTAGGGAGGGACAAGTACAACTTTAGGTAATTGAATTTCCCATTTGCATATTCAGGGCATCGGAGCGTTCTACAAGAGGTGTATACATATGGTCTATACACAGTTCACAACGCTCCCATCAGCCCAAACATTTGTGCATAGACTCAATCACATACCCCCTCCCTCCACTGATTACAATCTTGTCATTGGTATCCAAAAAGTGAGCAGTCTGCAGCCTATCCAATAGGAAAGGAGCAAAGAGGGACCAGAAAAGGGGGGTTGTGTGACATGGATTGGAGGTTGGAAGCAAGAATAAAATAAGGCACTGTGTTCCAAACACAAGTGTTGGTGATAGCGAGTGCAAGCTCCTGCGCCAAATACCACTTTGACTAGTTCATGTCACCTACTGCATCTGTAGGTCAATTTACCCTCCCGTCTACAAATAGGCACTTCGGTATAACAAAAAAAAAAAAAAAAAAAAAAGTTTAGCCATCTCTGTACATGCAGACATAAAAAGGTGCTGTGAGGAAAAGTGAGGAGGCACAGATAAGGAGTGACTGCATAAAAGCAGGGGGGGGGGGGGGGGGGGGGGGGGGTCCAACTACCCTCTAGAATCCAACATCCCTGAGACATTAAGTGCAGGAGAGAAATGCTAGACGTGAGCCCAATAACCTCCGAATGTACCCAATCACAGGTGACCGCGTGTAAGAGGGATAGTGGGAGAAAGACACCGAGGGGGCCAATGACACCCATTTAAAACATCGTTCCATATTACAAGCTCCAAACTTATAAGTGGACGTTTGTAAAAAAACGGATATGTCTTAACGTGGGACCATGTGCAGGCACAGAACAGCTCACCCCCCCCCCCAAAAAAAAAAACTTGGGCTGCAAACAATGCCGCCCCCCCCCCCACCCCAAAAAAGGCCAAAAAGCTCTACAATAACCCAATAAATCAGCCCCATCAAATTCATGCTACCAGCAGCAGAAGGGGGGCTTTGACCCATCTTTGAAAACCCTACAAGATTCACCAGCAGCTAGTGAGTGCCCACATAAGGGGTGCACAGGGCGTTCCCATGGAAGGTAATGTTGGGTAGCTAGCACCAGTGATTGAGGATGTTGAAATTGGGCTCCAATTTTTATTCTAGAACATTTTACAGATCTAGTCACAGAATCCACAAGCGTGCAGGCAGAGGGAGGTGCAGCAGTGGGTCCAGGTCCTGGAAAGATCGCACAAAGCCTTGATTCCACTTTAAACCTGGAATAAAAAAAAAAAAAGAAGTTAGAGTGGAAATTTGAGGCAGGCTAAAAAAAAACTGCTACCCTGTTTCCCCGGAAATAAGACCAGCGTGATTGTTGGTGATGGCTGAAATGCAAGCCCTACCCCGAAAATAAGACCTACAAGGACTTTAAGACCCCCTTTAACACTGGGGCGTTTTTCATGCGCTTTAGCGTTAAAAAAGCGCCTGTAAAAAGCCTCATCTGCAACTCCAATGTGAAAGCCCAAGTGCTTTCACACCAAGACCCCTTTCACACTATGGCGTTTTTCAGGCGCGTTAGCGTTAAAATAAGCGCCTGAAAGCTGCAGCTGCAATCCCAATGTGAAAGCCAGAGTGCTTTCACACTGAGGCGCTGCGCTGGCAGGGCGTCAAAAAAAGTCCCGCAAGCAGCTTCTTTGCAGCGGTGAATACACAGCTCCTAAATCGGCCCTTCCCATTGAAATAAATGGGAAGCGCCTGAAAAGCGCTTTCAGCAGCAGTGCTTCGTGGGCGCTTTTAACCCTTTATTTGGCCACTAGCAGGGGTTAAAAACACCCCACTAGGGCTCGAAAAACGCTGGTACGAGTGTTTCATGCGTTGGCAGTGTGAAAGGGCACTTGGGCTTTCACATTGGGATTGCAGTTGAGGCTTCTGTCAAGCGCTTTACAGGTGCTTTTTTTAACACTAAAGCACCTGAAAAACACCCCAGTGTGAAAGGGTCTAACTAGGGCTTATTTGGTGGGTGGGGCTTATATTGCAGCCATAACCGACAATCACGCTAGGTCTTATTTTCAGGGAAACAGGGTAGCAGTACTATTTAGCGATCCCATCACAGGCCATCCTATAGCAGTGATGGTGAACCTTGGCACCTCCAGATGTTTTGAAACTACATTTCCCATGATGTTCATGCACTTTGCAGTGTGGTTGAGCATCATGGGAAATGTAGTTTCAAAACATCTGGGGTACCAAGGTTGGCCATCACTGTCCTATAGGATTACATATGTATTTTATGCATTTATTTGTAGGACCTTGTGTAGACCTTCAAAAGCCCCAAGACTGCTGCCATAGTGGAGGAAATGTCAGCAGGCTCAGAGCCGTCAAGTGACCTATAGAACTTCCTTTCACTCCACCACTGACAGTTACATAAAAAGGATATGCAGGGAGGGTGGGGGGGGGGGATGAAAGCTAGGCGAACCCAGTAATTAAAACTGGAGAGCTATGACTAAGAAGCTTTAAGCTATAAACTTGACTAGTCAATATGCCAGGCAAGTTCAAGACATTGCAAGCCAAGGAAAACCACTACTGATTGCACCCTCTAGCTCCCATGGCAGGTTGCTGCACTGCGCCATAGTCCGGGGGGGGGGGGGGGGGGGGGGGGGTCCTACAACCCATGCAAGTGTAAGGTTTTCATTTAGCAACCATAGGCAGAGTAGATCTACCATTTTCAGAACGCAACTGTTGAGTTTGAGCACCACCCCAATATACAAGCAATCCTATTCCTACCTCGATTAGTCACGTTGAAGATAAAAGCCTAAATAAAAAGGCAAAAGGACATTTGTCTTGGGTAGGGATGAAGTGTCCTTTTGGAGAGATTACCCTCACTTCCTGTCCTGTAGAAACAGGTAGTTAAAAACTTCCAATATAAGGCGCGGAATGGAGGTCTGAAGGGGCAGCATGGGTATGCCGTCCCTTCATAGAGCATGCGACCGCGACGTCACCGGCTGCATGTAGAGTGACCATCTCCCAAACAGTGCAAATGTAGGAGATATTCACTACCTACAAAGCAAGGCTTCTAGGAGATATATATATATATATATATCACACACATATACATACTGAAACTAATCGATTAATCGACAATCGATTACTATTTTCATAATCGATTTATCGGCCAGTAACATAATGGGGTTAAAAAAACTAAAATGAGCCCTCTAGTACAAAAAAGCAAATAATCGCTACTGTAAATATTACTTAACAGTTCTACAGTAAAAAATTAACCCCCTACAGTAGTGATCTGCTTTTTTTTTATTACTATAAAGGGCAAACTTTTCGTTTTTTTAACCCCCATTATGTTACTAAACGTCTCAGGCCTGGTTCACATCTCTGTTTTTGGGTGCTTTTTGCAGAAACTCACTACAGTTCATTTACATGGTTTCCTATGGGACATGATCACATTTATGCTTTTTTCAACCACTGTTTGGAAAGGGTCAGGGATTTTTTTATTTTTTTAAAGCAAAACTGTGCTTTTTTGGTTCAATATACTTCAATAGAGAAGCTGAAGAAAAGCATGTAATGTGTTTTTGCAGCTGTTTTTTTAATCTCCCCAACAACTAATTAGCCAAAAAAAGTATATCTCTTCGGTCTGTTATTCTCAGAGTGGATTAAATATTTTGCTCCCTAACCACATAGTTGGTTATTTATATTTACCACTGCATAGAGATATTTAAGAATAAATTGCCTTTTTTTTTAAAAAACTTTGCATATTAAATTATACACCACACTTTTAAGGTTATTAACCGATTATTCGAAACAAATTGGCCAACTAATCGATTATGAAAATAATCGTTAGTTGAAAAAATATATATATAAACTGTACACTTTGCATATGCACAAGCTTAAAGTGGTTCTAAAGTCAAAAGTGAACCTTAAAACATTCTATGCATCAAGTTAAAATCCACTACTTGTGCCCCCCAATTCTTACAACTTCAATACCGGGCACTTTCACCCCTTCCTGCCCAGAACAATTTTCAGGGCTGTCACTTTGAATGACAATTGTGCGGTCGTGCTTACATTACAGAGTTTGCTTATATCATCCTGTACCTTCAGCTATATTGTTGCCAGCTGGTAAGTGGACATTGATGGGTAAAACAATCTGGCACGTTACTTTACAGGATGAAATGTTTGAAGAATCAATATGCACAAGCCCACGGGGTATTCCGCATAACTGTATAAGCACTGAAGGAATGGGAGGATTTGGGTAGAATCCCCAGGAAATAACTTCATGAGATCCACGTTATCTCCAGTGTCTGGGAACAGTTTGTCCCTATAGTGAACCAGCTTATGCATAAAAGAAAAAAAACTATCCCATGTGGACAGCAGCAGCCCTGGCCGCCTTACAGGTGCAGCTGGGAATAATCACTGAAATCCTAAGAACCATGAGACGCCCCAGGTATTCCTGGGGTCTAAGGAGATAAAAAGCATGCTGGGTATAAAGTTATGCTCAAGTTTGCTCTGGTTAAATAAAAACCAATGTAAAATTTTGGAGATTGAGAAACATATATACAAACACATTATATATACACCATATATACTCAAGTATAAGCCGAGGCACCGAATTTTAACACAAACTGGGAAAACTTATTGGACTCAAGTATAAGCCTAGGGTGAGAAATGCGCAGCTACTGCAAGTAGAAAAGAGGGTCAACGATGCCCAGTTGCAGCCTCACTGTGCCCATTTGCAGCCATAGGCCCCCAAACTTAAAATTTGATAGTTAGGGGTTCCTAAATGCCCCCCTAGCTGCAGCAAAAATTTGGGGAATCTGGACCCAAAGGGTCCCGAAATTATATTGCACAGTTAACCGAATTTGGGGCCCTGTATCTCGGGGTCACTTGGTGCTAGAAACCCCATCTTTGGATATGTTGTAGTGCTAGGTCCACTGTGTTTAAATACCAAATTTGGGGTTCCTAGCACCAAATGGCCCTGAGATACAGGGCCCCAAATTCAGTTTGGAAAATGTCAAGCACTTTTCTGCAGCAGAGAATTACATTTTTCACTTAGTGCTAGGAACCCCATCTTTGGATATGTGTTAGTGATAGGTCCACTGGGTTGGCATACCAATTTTGATATAGGGCCCCAAATTCGAGAGAGAGAGAATAATATATATATATATATATATATATATATATATATATATATATATATATATACATACATATATATATATATACATATACATATATATATACATACACATACATTATATATACATACACATACATTATATATACATACACATACATTATATATATACATACACACACATTATATATACACACACACACACACACACACACACACACACACACACACACACACACACATACATATACACATACATATATACACACACATACATATACACACACATACATATACACACACATACATATACACACACATACATATACACACACATACATATACACACACATACATATACACACATACATATACACACACATATACATACATACATATACACACACATACATATACACACACATACATATATAAAAAGCATCTCCAAGTGTACAAATCCAGTGTTGTCTTATCCATGTTATCAGCCCTGTCCCGAACCACAGAACACCCACCTTTGTCATGAGACAAGTGTGGAAGGTGTTCTGTAGTCCCAATCAGTGTGGATAAAAAAAAAAAAAAAAAAAAATTCTCAATTTAAAATCAGACTTAATTTTTATCAAAATTTATTTTAATAAAATGATTTGCGTAAAAAAAAAAAATCTAAAGCTAGTTTTCTATTTAGGCTCTGACGCCTGAGCGTAGTATTGTTCTTCAGGCAGAAAGTCACACGATTTTTACCACAATTTTGTACAGGTCAAAAGGTCACCAATGTAAAAGAATGAAAACTCCCGTAATCTGCCAAAAAAGAAGCTCATTTACTTTGAGCGATGTGCGTTTTGCTTTAGGTGACAGAACGCTCAGATGTGAAGAGGGGCCATTGAAAATGAATGGGATTTGTCTTGTTGGGTGTTATTTAGAGCCGAGGCTTAGAGCAGAAAAACTCCAAGGCCTAGATTTAAATGGAGCCTTAGGCCCCTTTCACACGGACGGACCGTCTATCCGTTTTTCTTCCATCCGTCGACGGACGACAATGCATTCCTATGGGCAGACGGATGAACATCCGTCACCATCAGTTAACCTCCGCTTCCGTTTTTATCCGTTTTTTTTAAACGTACAAGGCTACGTCCAGATCCGTCAAAACGGATATTTACTGACGTTGACGGACATTGTCCGTCAACGTCCGATCCGTTAAGATCCGTTTTGTGTTTATCTGTGAACTCAACCTCTTAAAGGCACACATATACGGAACAAAACGTATACAAAAACGGATGAAAAAACGGACGTAAACGTGTGCATTTACGGATGTAAGCGGACAAAAAACGGATGAAAACGGACATTAACAGAACGGATGACGGATGAAAACGGATGAGACAACGGATAAGAACTGATATGTTTTTGACGTGCCGAAACTGACTGCGTCCGTGTGAAAGGGGCCTTAAAGCGAAGTTCCACCCAGAAATGGAACGTCTGCGGATCAGTCCCCCCTCCCCATTGGGCAACTTTCAGGGGGGAGCAGATACCTGTCAAATAGGTAACTGCTCCCACTTCCAGGGGGAAAGATCACCACAATCTTGTGTGGTGAATTATGCAATGTCTGGCCTACTCTAATTCTCTCCCCCCCCCACAGGTCCCAGAAGACAGCAGGGACCATTCAGAAAGTGCAGCGCGACACATGTGCAGTAGGAAAGCGGCTTCACTTCCTGTTTCCCTTAGTAAGGATGCCGGCGCCTGCACCCGGAGCCGGGTTGGCTTCGGGTGCAGACATTGCGGGCTCCTGGGCCAGGTAAGTATTGTAGCTGCTGACTTCATTTTTTTTACCCAGGCGGAACTCTGCTTTAAGATACATTTTTTAAGTTTAATTCAGGATGAAACGGAGCTTAGTTATGTAGCATGAGGCTGTATATTCTGCAAAATTAAAATTTTTGGTAAACTCATTCAACTCACTCAAGCACCTGTCATTTCAGATCCATCATGGCAGCGCCCGTTAGCAGGCATCCAGGCTCCTGCAGAAAAAATTAAGTCCCCGCTACAAATACTGTAGCTGCTGAATTTTAATATTAGGACACTTACCTGTCCAGGGCACCCGCAATGTAAGCACCCCTAACAGATTATTCTATCGGGCGCTGCCACCACCATTGCTTCCTAGACCCCCCCCCCCACTTGTGCAAATTGGGACTTCCAGTGTCACCGCTGCAGGCGCTTCCACCTTCACCCGGGAGCCGCTGTTTACAGGACTCTGAGAACTTTTGCTTGGATCGTCTAGGAGTGGGTACCTGTCAAAACCAGGTACCCGCTTCCCCCCACCCCATCAAAAAAAGTGCAGTTTGGCGAAGGGGGGGTGGTAAGAGGCCTCAAAGCGGACCTTCCATTTTGGGTGGAGCTTCGCTTTAAAGGTGAAAGGTTTATATGTCAGCATGGCAAAGAAGAAATGTTCATCAGCTAACGTCACGACCTTCTCCCAGTCATACAGCATACTCATAGGAAATGTGTGGGCATGATGTATAAAAAGCATGCTTCAGTACCATTCCATCTCCAAAAATGCCCCCCCCCCCTCCCCCGTCACTTATTCCTGCAAGGTAGCGTCCATTGAGCACTACACTGCAAAACATATCCACATCACACTACGCCGAAGCAGCATCAGCACTGCCCTTAATGACTGGCTGACCCATTTCTGAGCGCGCACATGTGACATGATAAAAGGTTTCTTCGTGCGTGTGGAGGGGGGCAACATGGCACAGGCAAGCTGGCACAGACACGTGAGGATTTAGGACAGTCAGTGATGGGGACAAAGTAGGGGGGGGCTGGTGCAGAGGAATGTGCAGAGGTGGCAGCTCTCAGGAAGCAGCTGTACGATCCGCCCCACAAGCCCCCCAGGCGCAGGGCAAGTTATATAAGCTGCATTATTAAAGCATGAATGGTCAGATGAATTCATAACTGAGCAGTCTGGAAACACGGCATCTTCTCACTGGTGAAGGGAAGATACAGGGGATGGTCATGTCACCTGAACGTATGCTATAGTGCCGGATCACACCATACAATGCAACACTAATAAAAGCCTCTTAAGGGCTCACACACATAGCTGCAAAAGAATGCAGAAAGCAGTGAGATCACTGCAGCTTTAACGCTGAAAGCAGATTTTCTATGGGCACACATCTGTCATACATGGGTCCATGTAAAGATCAGTAAACTTGCACTGCACACGGACAGCATTTAAGGTTGCAAATATGTAAACATGTGTGCCTTCATTTAGATGTCTACACTGCAAACGGGCTCCTCTGGCTTACTCAGGGCAGACAGGTAAATGAGGTGTAATCCACTTGATTCCACACTTTTGGGTTGACATGTCAGCCATAAAATAGCTGCCTGCTAGAAAACTAGGATGCAAGCAGACGCGGGGCTGGTTGCATCCTAGCAAGCAAGCAGACACGGGGCTGGTTGCACCCCAGCAAGCAAGCAGACACGGGGCTGGTTGCACCCCAGCAAGCAAGCAGACACGGGGCTGGTTGCACCCCAGCAAGCAAGCAGACACGGGGCTGGTTGCACCCCAGCAAGCAAGCAGACACGGGGCTGGTTGCACCCCAGCAAGCAAGCAGACACGGGGCTGGTTGCACCCCAGCAAGCAAGCAGACACGGGGCTGGTTGCACCCCAGCAAGCAAGCAGACACGGGGCTGGTTGCACCCCAGCAAGCAAGCAGACACGGGGCTGGTTGCACCCCAGCAAGCAAGCAGACACGGGGCTGGTTGCACCCCAGCAAGCAAGCAGACACGGGGCTGGTTGCACCCCAGCAAGCAAGCAGACACGGGGCTGGTTGCACCCCAGCAAGCAAGCAGACACGGGGCTGGTTGCACCCCAGCAAGCAAGCAGACACGGGGCTGGTTGCACCCCAGCAAGCAAGCAGACACGGGGCTGGTTGCACCCCAGCAAGCAAGCAGACACGGGGCTGGTTGCACCCCAGCAAGCAAGCAGACACGGGGCTGGTTGCACCCCAGCAAGCAAGCAGACACGGGGCTGGTTGCACCCCAGCAAGCAAGCAGACACGGGGCTGGTTGCACCCCAGCAAGCAAGCAGACACGGGGCTGGTTGCACCCCAGCAAGCAAGGAAGCTAGGAGGCTGGGGCCACCAGCAAGCAAGGAAGCTAGGAGGCTGGGGCCACCAGCATCTTACCACCAATAGGGAACATTAGTGCTGTAATGCATGTAAACATCAGCACAGACACTACATGCGTAGCGTACAGACATTTTATGAAGGATTTACTGCCAGCAGGATCCTACATAAAATCATAAGGCTGTGTGCATGAGCCCGAATGCTACCCAAATGCGATTTGAGCACAATATAACGCTATAAATTAAACCTTGCACTGCTTGAAGTAGCAATAAATGGGGTAATGCATCAAACTATAGGGACACAAGCTTTAAAACCCTGTTGTGTTGCCAAACCCAGGACCCTGAATTCATTATATCTGATCTCCTACAGAACATGGAGTAAAAAATAAACGGCTAAATACCTTCTCAGCAGTATATAGCAGTCTTGACTTCCATCTGTCTGGTTAAAGCCTGTAGGGGTTTTCATTCTACTGTCCTATGAGGCTGCATGATCCCTGACCCTCTATCTGGACAGTGCTGATTGGCCGTGTGCTGATCACATGCACTCCCAAGAAAAAGAAAAACTAGCAATACACAAACTGAGCATGGGCAGATTGACACAAAATGCTCTGATCAGGAGATTGGGGACTGGGGAAGAAGGGGATGATCAGAGAAGACAGGATCAAACAGTCTTTTTACACAATGCAGAGGATTAACCCCTTAGGTTCCACAGCGAGTATAACAAGCATGCTTTCCTACATACACACTGATTTTACTGTGCTGAGGGTAGGTCAGGACAAGTCTGATCATTGGAGAGTACACAGTTCCAAGCATAGCTGAAGAACTGACCATGGTGTGTTCTGCTCAGCGTGGTCAGTTTAAAAAGGTGATCAAAGGGACTGGCAGGAACACCAGGGATTTCACACAAAGGAAGCAATACAAACAGGACTCTCGTACAACTACATGGTACAGCAGGTACATATCAGGAATATGAAAATGGGGTAACAAAACGCTTTCAACTCTCCCATGCTGCCCTAAACCGAATTCCACATACGACGTCTCCAACTGAATGGAAGCTGACCGTATGGCGTTTATAAATATGTTCACCCAACATTTCATATTCCTTATGTGCCTGCTGTACCACCATGTACTTGAATTAAATAGTATCCTATTTTGTATTGCTTCCTTTGTGTGCAATACTTTGTGTTCCTGACAGTCCCTCCTTCCTATTAAAAACTAACCACACTACACATGATCGCACAGCATGGTCAGTTTCCTGGCAGTCCTGGGAGCTAATCCAATGATCTGGCTTGTGCCCACACCCCTCCCTCTCCAAGCTCATGATCAGACTGCCCTGGTCCAGACTGCCTTTAATGTATGCCCGACTTGAATGTATGCCCGCACACTTAAATACTAAAGCTTTTTTCCTAAAACAGGTCATAATTCCCTGCTCAGAGCAATGGTTATGGACAGAGCAGCCCCACACTTTCCGGGTCCCTCCCTCCTTGAGCGGTGCCCCCCAGAGAAAGCTGCTTGCCCTGGGGGCAGCGCTGCGTGCTCGCTCCCGAGCCACTGCTCTATGCATCCATAGGAGTGTGGCTGACTGAGCAGTGAGAGCCAATCGGCTCCCGCTTCCGTCTCAGCCAATGAGGGAGAGTCGCCATCCAGCCAAGGCTATCATCGCTGGATCGGAGGGGGCTCAGGTCAGGATTGGGGGGGGGGGGGGGGCACTGCACACTTCATAGAATGCATGTAGGTAAAGAAACCTTCAGCCTTTAGAAACACTCTAAATTATGACCGCTATGTATCAGAGGAGTGCGTTTAGTTCTGCATGCCTGTGACCCATATTTAGCCGACAGAGGGATAAAGCCTGCTGTCGGCTGACGTCACTCAGCCAGTCCAGGCTCTGGATAAATCCTGACTTTACAGTTGGGAGTGGACCCAGATGTCTTGACCAGCAGCTGGCTCAGCCTCTCAGCCAACAGCCTGAGCAATCCGCTCTCATCCCCTCCACAGCCCAGCGAGCACTGGAGGCGCAGAGCAGCGAGCAGGAGACTGACTCAGTCACCGCTCACTGAAAATGGAGAACAGAGTGATCAGCAGTCTTTAAATCGCTCAGTTATCAGTCTTGGAAGCAGCAATAGATCGACGCTGCATCCGCCCCAAGTACAAATTTTAAAACACCCCATACTTTATATTTCTCTTTACTTTCTGTAGAAGAAATCTCTTCAAAGGAAAACCGGCTCCCCAAGTTTTCACCAGAACATGTAAAGCCATTGGAAGGATTTCCCCCTCACCTGATCCTGTGCAGACTTTCTGTACCAGTCACAACAAAAAGGGGGTACATTTCTTCAGCAGGGAACAGTCAGAAATAAAATCTGACAGGGGTTCTATTCCAACTTTACTTTAAAGCCAACACTTTAGATAAACACCTGGGCAGCACCCAAGCTGCAGAAGACTTAAAAAAATTTGCCAGAACTCCGCTTTAATACTGCAGCTGCTGACTTAAAATATGGACACTTACCTGTCCAGGGCGCCCGCGATGTCAGCACCCAAAGCTGATCTCTCCCTCAGCTCTCGGGTGCCGCCGCCGCCATCTTCGGTAAGGGATTCAGGAAGTGAAGCCGTGCAGCTTCACTTCCTGGTTCCCTACTGCGCATGTGCGACTCACGCTGCACTATCACACTGGTCCCTCCTGTCTTCTGGGACCTGTGTGTCTCCCAGAAGACAGCGGGGGACGGGAAGTGGCGTAGATACACACGGGTGTCTCGGGGATCTATGCCTGGAAGTGGGAGCAAAATACCTGTATGAGAGGTATCCGCTCCCCCCAAAAGGTGCCAAATGTGACATAGGGGGGAGGATTCCGAAAAGCGGAAGTTCCATTTTGGGTGTTTAAAGTGCAACTAAACCCCCAACAGTAAAATCAGTCTGTATATGCTTGTTATACTCATTGTGGAACCTAAGGGGTTAATCAACTGCACTGTGTAAAAAGGCTGCTTGACCCCTTCCAGTCCAGAGCATTGGGGGCACTCTGCACATGCTCAGTTTGGTGTGCATTACTAGGGTTTTTTTTTTTTTTTTTACAAGTTTTTTTCTTGGGAGAAACCAGAAACTGATAGAAGTCACAAGACTGCTATATACTGATGAGAAAAAGTTATTTAGCAGTACAAAAAATAATTGCATTTCCATGATCTTTGTACTGTGGGAGACCAGATATAATAAATGCAGGCTCCTGGGGAGACCAGATATAGTGAATGCAGGCTCCTGGGGAGACCAGATATAATAAATGCAGGCTCCTGGGGAGACCAGATATAGTGAATGCAGGGTCCTGGGGGGACCAGATATAGTGAATGCAGGGTCCTGGGGAGACCAGATATAATAAATGCAGGCTCCCGGGGAGACCAGATATAATAAATGCAGGGTCCTGGGGAGACCAGATATAGTGAATGGGGAGACCAGATATAGTGAATGCAGGGTCCTGGGGAGACCAGATATAGTGAATGCAGGGTCCTGGGGGACCAGATATAGTGAATGGGGAGACCAGATATAGTGAATGCAGGGTCCTGGGGAACCAGATATAGTGAATGGGGAGACCAGATATAGTGAATGCAGGGTCCTGGGGAACCAGATATAGTGAATGGGGAGACCAGATATAGTGAATGCAGGGTCCTGGGGAACCAGATATAGTGAATGGGGAGACCAGATATAGTGAATGCAGGGTCCTGGGGAACCAGATATAGTGAATGGGGAGACCAGATATAGTGAATGGGGAGACCAGATATAGTGAATGCAGGGTAAAAACCCACAGGATAGCACCAGAGCACAGCGCAAGGCAAGTATTACACCCCCACCCCCAAATTTGAGAATTTAAGCCTTGCAGTGAATAGGGACCCAAAATCAATAGTACTTTGACCTCCCAGAGACAACTTTTCAGAACTCAGACCACTAAACTATATCGTTTTTATAAATAAAACATTTTGAATCCCACGGACTACCAACATTTTACATTCCTTATACACAAAGCAATGTCTCTACCTCTCTGGATCACACTGCTGCCTTATACAAAATGCTTTAGCCCTCTGTCTCCCTTCCCCGGATCACACTGCTGCCTTGTACACACAACGCTCTGGCTCTCTGCCCCCTCTGCCTTATACTCAATGCTCAAGCTCTCTGCCCCACTTCCCCCCCCAGATCACAATGCTGCCTTGTACACAATGCTCTGAATCTCTGCCCCTCTCCCCCTGGATCACACTGCTGCCTTGTACACACAATGCTCTGGATCTGCCCCACTTCCCCCCCGAATCAGACTGCTGCCTTGTACACACAATGCTCTGGATCTCTGCCCCTCTCCCCCTGGATCACACTGCTGCCTTGTACACACAATTCTCTGGCTCTCTGCCCCTCTCCCCCTGGATCACACTGCTGCCTTGTACACACAATGCTCTGGATCTGCCCCACTTCCCCCCCGAATCAGACTGCTGCCTTGTACACACAATGCTCTGGATCTCTGCCCCTCTCCCCCTGGATCACACTGCTGCCTTGTACACACAATTCTCTGGCTCTCTGCCCCTCTCCCCCTGGATCACACTGCTGCCTTGTACACACAATGCTCTGGATCTGCCCCACTTCCCCCCAGATCACACTGCTGCCTTGTACACAATGCACTGGCTCTCTGCGCCCCCCACACTGCTGTCTTACAGACTCATCATTAGATTTCACCTCCTTAGCCAGCCATGTGCTTAAGCTCTGCTGCCTTCCATCTGATCAGCACTGCTATTAGAAAGTCCACCTTCTCCCCCCCCCCGCTCTACCTCCGGCGCCTCCCTCTGAGTTCACAGGAGCCAGAACTACAGAGGAGGCATCTGGTATCAATGCACGCCGACATTGACTGTCAGCGTGCATTGAGAACATGTTAATTTGTGGCAGTACCCCCCTGGGGATCACCAAAATTTTCTTGACGACAATCAGTGGTACACGGACCACTGATTGGCAACTGCTGCTCTACAGTCATCCATTATGTCCCTAAAGCCACACAATGTGTCCCAACACCATATACGCATGTTCTGGGTCTACAAAGTGAGCAAAACACCAAAATGAAATAAAAAAGTGCAACTTAAAATTGCTTAACATTTCAGCAAACTGCATTAACATCCCATAATGAGCAGATAGTGACAGAATTAAAGTGCTTGATGGCCCACTGTTCAGCCATGCCTTGAGATCCTCACAAATATCCTATACTGGTTTGCTACCCAGACTGACTGCTGAAGCCTCTTACCAGAGCAATGCCTCAAGCAGCACATGTAACTTGGTCCATCCGCGTCTCCAGCTCAAACGCATCCGGCCGATCCTGAGGATTAGCGGCCAACATGTCCTTAAGCAGCTGCCGGATGCCCTCCGACATGGAAGTCCTGCGTTTCTGTGGGATGTGAAGTTCCATCTTTGGGTTCTCTAGCAGTGCCTCCCCTACAGGCACAATCTCACTGCCTTGCTTTATGTAAGTCCCCAGCAACTCCTTCTTGGTCTCCGCGTCCACAAAAGTGATGCGCTCGATCATAGCCCAGATGATTATGCCCAGGGCAAATATGTCGGCTTTAGCCGTATAGTGACCTTCCCACACCTCCGGAGCCATGTAAAAGTCCGAGCCGCAGGCCGAAGACAGCCAGTATTTGTTCACGTTCACAGTCTTGTTCTCGTTCACTTCCTCCCCTGTAAATTCCTTCCCTCGGGAAGTCAGCCCAGCACATACCTTGCTGAGGCCAAAGTCTGCTACTTTTAGGACAGGGGCGCCCGATCGTTCGGTGATCAGAATATTATCAGGTTTTAGGTCCCGATGTACGATCTGGTTCTTGTGCAGAAAGGCAATGGCACTTGTCAGCTGCAACATAAAACTTTTGTTGGTTGCAGGGTCTGGCCTCCTAGAGAGGATATACTGATTGAGATCGCCACCTTCGCAGAACTCCATGACAAACCAAAGGTAGCAGGCTTCTTCCAGAGAGCCGAAAAGACGTTCTCCTGCAAGAAAAAAAAATGAAATATAAAAGTTGTTAAAACTCTTAAAATGTCTAACACAACCTACTTATGCCATCATTGCTAGATGATCACTGTCAAGCTGGGTATACATTAGAATTTCGCTCAACATTTTTTATTGCTGATCGCTTTATTTTTTTATTGGTCAAATTTACATTAATTTTCAAATGCAGAGACTAGAAAATCTGAACAGGGTGGATAATCTCAAATATACAATGGTATATATTGTATATTACAAATGTTAAAAGGCAACGAGCGTTACGAGAATCATTTTTTTGTTCACAATTCTACTAGTGTATACCAGGGATCGACAGACAGGCGATTGTGGGCCGATGTCAACATTTTCAGAAAAATCAGTATCGGTCACTAGACCGCTATTGGTCTCTGGACCGCAGACATCTATTTGGGGCCAAGAAGTAGTGTGCAGGGGCGCACGACACGTCATTACGCCTCTGTGCACAGGGCCTAACGTTCTTAGTCTAACAGGCCTCCCTTGCCTCTCGGACAGACACCAGCCACCCACAGCAAGGTGCCAGTCAGCATTAACATGTTCAGTTTATACCAGATTTGTGCATAATATTTTTATTTTTGAAAAGTTTAAAGTGATTGTAAAGGATCTTTTTTTAAACAACACGTCATACTTACCTCCACTGTGCAGCTCATTTTGCACAGAGTAACCCCGAACCTCGTCTTCTGGGGTCCCCCGGCAGCTCCTACAAGCATCAGATAACCCCCTAGGACAGTGATGGCAAACCTTGGCACCCCAGATGTTTTGGTACTACATTACCCATGATACTCATGCACTCTGCAGTGTAATTGAGCATCATGGGAAATGTAGTTCCAAAACATCTGGGGTGCCAAGGTTCACCATCACAGCCCTAGAAGCGCTCTCCTGAGGGGGTTACCTTGTGGGGGCGCTCCTGAGTCCAGCATTTGCGTCCAGAGACACAAATGCAGGCCCTGCGTCATTGGATTTGATTAAAAGCAGCAGGAGCCAATGGCTGCAGTGCTATCTATCCAATAAAGTCCCCGCTGAGGAGACAAAGGGGCTCAGGTGAGTTAAACGGGGAGCTGGTGACTGCCAGGTGTTTTTTTCACCTTAATGCATAGGCTGTATTAAGGTGGAAAAAAAGAAAGGTTTACAACCCCTTTAAATGTACAAAATATCAGTAGGAGAGGTGGCCAAAATATCCTTATCTGCACCGGAAAAACGAGCTTGGTCGACACCTAGTGTATACCGAGCCAATCATTGTTTTGACAGAGGAACCCGTCAGGTGGTTACTAGTCTCCACTCAGATTTTCTCTTCCCACCCAGGTGACCACATAAGCAGAAATCTTCAATGGCGAGTGAAAATGGCAAACGTTTAAAGCCCTCCCACAAAGAAAACCTAAAATGGCTTTAATGTAGTTAGAGGTGTAAAGGCAAAAGGTATTTTTTATTCTAATGCATTCTATGCCACCCCATCTATTGGTCCATCTAGGTCTAGCAATGTTGCACGCGAGACAAGCTTCTACCCTCAACGGTTCTATTGATGAATTTATGGTCGGCTGAATTATATTGGGTCCCACCACATAATATATAGACCATAACAGAACTACCCAATAAAACGTAGCTCCCATTACAACAAAAGCACTGCTTCCCAGTTCTTCCCATGCTGAACTACAGCACATATGTTAAAGGCGCTCCAATCAATTGTGTTTATAAGGCAGCAGCTACAAAAACTGTAGCTGCTGAACAGCCACTCACCTATCCCACGATCCAGTGATGTGCTTATCCAAGCCATTCCTTCCCCTGCTGCTGTCCCCGGCATCTCAACAAGGCATTCGGCTATGACAAGCCTGCAGCTTCATAGCCAGGTGGCCATTGTAAATGACTCGCAGTCTTCTGGGACCTGTGGCGTGTCCCAGAACACTGCAGGGGGGGGGGGGGGAGAACTTCCACTCAGATTGCCTAGGCAATCCGAGCAAAGGGGGAGCAGGTACCTGTCAAAACCTGGTACCCGCTCCCACTGGGGGAAAAAAAAAAAAAGTTTGGTGTAGAGGGGGAGGCCTTAAAGTAGAACATCCTTTTTTGGGTGGAGCTACACTTTGAGATAAAAGGTTCAGTATCCCAGCTAGAGAGCTGGACATGGCTGACTACTTGGGATTTCAGTGCGCCAAGGGTAGTCAGCTATGGAAGCTCATTGGATTTCTGGTCAGGCATTTCTATGCATTTGAAGCTGTTAAAAGGAAACATGAATTTTAGGGCACAAAGCTGGATCACGGGTCCTGCAGACCATCTCCACCCCCAGATCCAAACCAAGGGGTGCACATTCAGTTATGGAGCTGGAGTTGTTAATGGACTACAAGTTATTAATGCCCTTATAATCCATTGAGAATCCCATTCAAGTGGGGGGACTGACCCCAATTTGATAGCCCAAATATGGGTGTAACCCAAAACATGCTGTAAATGGTATAATTGGTCTTTAAAGGGGATGTAAAGGCCCGTGTTTTTTCACCATAACACATCCTATGCATTAAGGTGAACGAGCACCTTGCAGCCCCTCTGTTTTACTTACCTGAGCCCCAAATTTCCTTCTACGCATCCCCACCGTCCCTCTCCACAGGTTCCCGGCTCTTGATTGGATAGATGGAGGCGCAGCCATTGGCTCCCGCTGCCGTCAATCAAAACCAATGACGCAGGCGCCGAGGCCAAGTCCTGCATTCGGCCTCTATGGACGCCAAATGCTGGACTCAGGAGCGTGCCCGCAAGGTAAACCCCTTTGGGAGAGCGCTTCTCCAAGGGGGGTTACCTAATGCGGGGAGGAGCCGCAAGAGCCCCCAAAAATGGATGTTCAGGGCCACTCTGTGCAAAACGTGCTGCACAGTGGAAGCAAGTATGACATGTTTGTTATTTAAAAATAAAAATAAAATCCTTTAGTATCACTTTAAACCTAATACATGGGCTGAATGTGTATAGCAGCCAGTCCGAACAGAAGCAGGCCATTTGGTTGGCTTCTGTCGAAGGGTCATGAATAAAAAAAAAGGTCTGCCGATGCCCCAGTACTGACCGGAGTGTTCTGGCGGAGGGGCTGTCCCCTTTAGAACACGAGAACTGCAGGGGGGAATTGCTGTATTAAAATCGGATTGACTGTGGTGTATGCTAGTCTTTAAAGCCTTGCTGCTCCCAAATTTAGATACTCCTAGAAATGGTGTTAAAGCAAGCAGGTTTCTAGGCGTTTAAATATGGAGAAAATGTTATAAGAACACAATTTTGCCTTCAGGACATTCCTTCCATTGGGTTCCTGAAGACTTCCTTCCATTGAAAGCCAAGGGACTCAACATTACACCCATTTATAAACACATTAACCTTGGGGATTACCAATTCACCAGGGTCTCTGCCAAGCTCTAATAGAAACTAAATATAGACTGGACTCTTCCTAGTGCTCACTCCATGGCAGGATCAGCCAAATTTACTAAAATGGGGGATCCTTCAACAGCAAGCAAAGGTCAATGTTTACTGTGGAAGTGACAGATGAGGCGATTTACCTTCTGCTCCAACAAGTAGCCTGATTACACTTCTAACAAATCTGCCTCCAGGGACAGATATGTTTACATGTCTGCCGCATTTACAGCTGCCGCTGGAGAAAAAGGAGAAATTACCGACACCCAGGCTCTCCCTAAGAGATAAAGGCTTTCCTCGTTATGAAACCAAGCCGACTACAGATCAGACTAAACTCCATCTCATCAGAGCTTAATCTGAACAGAGTACATGCTTTGTAGATAACCCAGTCACCTCCAAGACTAGTCAGGTCAACGGCCACACAGCCAGACCAGATAATCCATTCCTTCCTCCTGTCTTACACCTACCTGCAGGGACAGGACAGCTTTACACAAAGCATTAGACAAGCACACTCAAATAGGATGCACTAATTTTGCCCAAGAAATCAAGTTTATTGATCTTGAAAATGCCAGGAGACGGTATAGATTAGAGTTTCCCCAACCAGGGTTCTATAGAACTCTAGGGTTCCTCCAAAAGATTCCTTTAGCAGAGCACAAGGTCTACCTAGATAAGTTCCCACCGACACCACAGATCTTGACCATCTGTAAGGGGGGAAATTCTTCCCAAAGACCACAAGTGTAAGGCGCCTTCTTCCCAAAGACCACAAGTGTAAGGCGCCTTCTTCCCAAAGACCACAAGTGTAAGGCGCCTTCTTCCCAAAGACCACAAGTGTAAGGCGCCTTCTTCCCAAAGACCACAAGTGTAAGGCGCCTTCTTCCCAAAGACCACAAGTGTAAGGCGCCTTCTTCCCAAAGACCACAAGTGTAAGGCGCCTTCTTCCCAAAGACCACAAGTGTAAGGCGCCTTCTTCCCAAAGACCACAAGTGTAAGGCACCTTCTTCCCAAAGACCACAAGTGTAAGGAGCCTTCTTCCCAAAGACCACAAGTGTAAGGAGCCTTCTTCCCAAAGACCACAAGTGTAAGGCAGCCACATTTAGTGGTTGTAAAGACAGTTTTTTTCACCTTTGTGCATCCCATGATTGAAGGCTATGAAATCCCTCTATGCAGTAGCCCTCCCATCCCAACACTTACCGAGCCCCTTCAATCCAGCGATATCCATGAGATCATTGGCTCGTCGGAGACTCGCACTTCTGAGCTACTGGCTCCTGCTAGTGTCAAACACAGCCGGCGAGCCAATCGGGAGACCGAAGGGGGGGGCAGAGCCACTGCTCTGTAAATAAACAGCCACGGCTCAGGAGCTGCTTGCTGTGGGGGCACCCGGCAGGTGCCAGGAGCTCAGGCGTGGGTCCCGAGAAGAGGATCCAGGCTGCTTTGTGCAAAACCACTGCACAGAGCAAGTATAACAGGTTCGTAATTTCAGGGAAAAAAAAAAAAAAAAAAAACTAATATTGCTTTAAGTTTACAAAAACAGTCCAGTTTTTGGCCAAGTGCATCCTGAATTTCCGGCACCGGAATTTTCAGCACACCAGCAGTCCTTAATATACCTCTGGTCACATCCTTTGACTGCCCACCGTGAGCACATTACAACCAAATACTTACCTTCAGTCCTGAAGCAATATTCATGGAGCCCACAGATTCCCAGAAACAAGTGGGAGTTCCATAGGATAGGAAAGGCTCAGGAAAGGTCCGGGAGAAGAGCATGGGAGAAGGTGAGGAGGAAGCTATAGGAGAGCAGTAGGTCTTGGGAGGGACAAAAAACAAGGTTGGTATTTTGAGACTAGGTTAGTGATGTAGCTGGGGCCCAAGTTATGGATGGCTTTGTAGATTTAGCATTTTGAATTTGTTGGGTGCGCGGAGGCCAGTGGAGGGTTTGAGTAGCAGACACTTAATGGTTGAGCAAGGTAGATGACCTTAACCCAGCCTTTCTCAACTTTTTCAACACAGAGGAACCCTTGAAATAGTTCTGCAGTCTCGGGAGAAACCCCTGCTAGAAATTAGAAATCTACAACTCATGATACAATAGTGTGATGGTCAGTGGGAAGAATGGTCCTTACATTTGTGGTCATTGGGAAGAATTTCCTACTTACAGATGGCTAAAAAGATCAATGGTGTTGGTGGGAACTTATCCGAGAGGCAGAAAATGGCCCAATGATGAAGGAACCTCTAGCAACCTCTGGAGGAACCCAAAGGTTACACGGAACCCTGGTTGAGAATCACTGCCTTAAACCACCGAGTGATGGAGTAAAGCCTATTGCTAGACTGTAAATTCTAATGAGCAGGGCCCTCAGATTCCTCCTGTATTATAACTACTGTCTTGCCCTGATGTTGTAAAGCAATGCGGAAACTGTTGGCGCTATACAAATGCTGTACAATAGCTTTTCACCGATTTGGCTTTCAAAAGTGAAAAAAAAAATCACTGCACATTCAGACTATAGTCGAGTTCTCTAAAAACTGTCCACTGGCCATCTGCAACCCCATCAGACGGGGGGGGGGGGGGGGGGGGGGATTCCCTCAATTTCTGTCCCGTGATATCTGATAGAAGTAGGGGGAAATGCCACCAATAGAGCCCCAGGCAAAAGTTGTAACCCCTCCCTCAAAATCAAAGTTATTGCTTGATCCTATGCCATAGGACAACATTACACTGACCAAGAAAAAAAAATGTATGCAAACTCTGCATAAATCCATTTGAAGGCTTGTATATAAAGCAATGGGGGTTATTTACCAAAGGCAAATCCACTTTGCACTACAAGTGCACTTGGAAGTGCAGTCGCTGTAAATCTAAGGGGTAGATATGAAATGAGGGGAAGCTCTGCTGATTATCCAATCATGTGCAAGTTAAAATGCTGCTTTTTATTTTCCTTGCATGTCCCACAGCGACTGCACTTCCAAGTGCAATTTCAAGTGCACTTGTAGTGCAAAGTGGATTTGCACTTCGTAAATAACCCCCAACGCCACTAAATAGAAGGCAATTTAAAGTTACATGCAAGTATTTGATTGCAGTTGCTATTCCCCCAGTTTGTATTCCCCTTGGCTCAATTCCCACAGCTGACAGATGACGGGCCCTGGGGAACACCTGCCTGTGATTAGCCCCCAGCAACAATCACTCATATCACAGCATAATCGGCAAACAAAGCCAGGGCCTTGCCCCGCCTGAAGAGCCTCCTCCACATTACCAGCTGAGCCGACCACACGAGCTTTGTTAGGCTCAATGAAAATCTTTGTAATGATTTAAGTGTTAACCCCCCCCCCACTTCAAGCTAAAATCAGAAGGGGCAGGAATTGAGGGAGATTAGATATGCTAGGCCATTTTTGCAGCAACTAACCCAGGGCACTGGGGCAAGGGCGGACTTCCTGCTGTCCAAGCATTAAAGTGGTTCTAAAGGCTGAAAGTTTACAACTGTATGCCGATCCCCCCCCCCCCCCCAATACTTACCTGATCTAGATCCAGCGATGTGCATGAGAGCATCTGCTCTCCCCCCTCATTGGCTCAGAGGCAGCAACTAAAGCCATTGGGCTCCCGCTGCTGTCAGCCAGTGAGGGGACGGAGCCAAGCCCTGTTCTGTGTGTCAATGGACACAGCAGGGCTCAAGAGCAAGAACACGTGCCCCCATAGCAAGCAGCTTGCTATGGGGGGGGGGCAGGGAGGAGGAGCCCATGGCACCAGTGGGGGACCCGGCAAGAGGTCTGGGGATGTTCTGTGCAAAAATACACAGAGCAGACAGCTTTATTTTTATGTTACACTAGACTGAGGATGTGTAAAGAAGACTTTGGGAAACAAGTACATCAAGTGATAGCTGTACATCTACATTAGAGGAAGGAGGCCTAGTAGTAGTAGTAGTAGTAAGCCTCGTCCTAGTGAATGCAACCTGCTATGAGGGAAGACCAAACTACCTCATCTGTCAGCACTTCTTGCCAGACAATTCCCAACAAGCTATAGGATTAGAATACCGACATTACCCCTGAGCCCTGCAACCAGGTTGTATCGTGGCCCCAAGTCCCTGCCTATCTATGGGGTAACCAAAGCCTGCAGTCCCCAGCCACCCCCATCTATGGGGGTAACCAAAGCCTGCAGTCCCCAGCCACCCCCATCTATGGGGGTAACCAAAGCCTGCAGTCCCCAGCCACCCCCAGCTATGGGGGTAACCAAAGCCTGCAGTCCCCAGCCACCCCTATCTATGGGGTAACCAAAGCCTGCAGTCCCCAGCCACCCCCAGCTATGGGGGTAACCAAAGCCTGCAGTCCCCAGCCACCCCTATCTATGGGGTAACCAAAGCCTGCAGTCCCCAGCCACCCCTATCTATGGGGTAACCAAAGCCTGCAGTCCCCAGCCACCCCCATCTATGGGGTAACCAAAGCCTGAAATCCCCAGCCACCCCCATCATGGGGTAACCAAAGCCTGCAGTCCCCAGCCACCCCTATCTATGGGGTAACCAAAGCCTGCAGTCCCCAGCCACCCCTATCTATGGGGTAACCAAAGCCTGCAGTCCCCAGCCACCCCTATCTATGGGGTAACCAAAGCCTGCAGTCCCCAGCCACCCCCATCTATGGGGTAACCAAAGCCTGCAGTCCCCAGCCACCCCCATCTATGGGGTAACCAAAGCCTGAAATCCCCAGCCACCCCCATCATGGGGTAACCAAAGCCTGCAGTCCCCAGCCACCCCTATCTATGGGGTAACCAAAGCCTGCAGTCCCCAGCCACCCCTATCTATGGGGTAACCAAAGCCTGCAGTCCCCAGCCACCCCCATCTATGGGGTAACCAAAGCCTGCAGTCCCCAGCCACCCCTATCTATGGGGTAACCAAAGCCTGCAGTCCCCAGCCACCCCTATCTATGGGGTAACCAAAGCCTGCAGTCCCCAGCCACCCCTATCTATGGGGTAACCAAAGCCTGCAGTCCCCAGCCACCCCTATCTATGGGGTAACCAAAGCCTGCAGTCCCCAGCCACCCCCATCTATGGGGTAACCAAAGCCTGCAGTCCCCAGCCACCCCTATCTATGGGGGTAACCAAAGCCTGCAGTCCCCAGTCACCCCTATCTATGGGGGTAACCAAAGCCTGCAGTCCCCAGCCACCCCTATCTATGGGGTAACCAAAGCCTGCAGTCCCCAGCCACCCCTATCTATGGGGTAACCAAAGCCTGCAGTCCCCAGCCACCCCTATCTATGGGGTAACCAAAGCCTGCAGTCCCCAGCCACCCCTATCTATGGGGTAACCAAAGCCTGCAGTCCCCAGCCACCCCTATCTATGGGGTAACCAAAGCCTGCAGTCCCCAGCCACCCCTATCTATGGGGTAACCAAAGCCTGCAGTCCCCAGCCACCCCTATCTATGGGGTAACCAAAGCCTGCAGTCCCCAGCCACCCCTATCTATGGGGTAACCAAAGCCTGCAGTCCCCAGCCACCCCTATCTATGGGGTAACCAAAGCCTGCAGTCCCCAGCCACCCCTATCTATGGGGTAACCAAAGCCTGCAGTCCCCAGCCACCCCTATCTATGGGGTAACCAAAGCCTGCAGTCCCCAGCCACCCCTATCTATGGGGTAACCAAAGCCTGCAGTCCCCAGCCACCCCTATCTATGGGGTAACCAAAGCCTGCAGTCCCCAGCCACCCCTATCTATGGGGTAACCAAAGCCTGCAGTCCCCAGCCACCCCTATCTATGGGGTAACCAAAGCCTGCAGTCCCCAGCCACCCCTATCCGGCAGCCCGGGCACACCCCCCTCTAGCCGGTAGCCTGGGCACAGACCACCCTCTCTCCCGGTAGCCGGGCACACACTGCACCTCTCCCGGTAGCCCAGCACACGCCCCTCTCTCCCAGGCACACACCGCCTCTTCTGGTAGCCCGGCACACATCCTCTCTCCCGGTAGCCCAGCACACGCCCCTCTCTCCCAGTAGCCCAGCACACGCCCCTCTCTCCCAGGCACACACCGCCTCTTCTGGTAGCCCGGAACACCCCCCTCCAGCCGGCAGCCTTGGCAGACACCTCTCTCCCGGTAGCCCGGCACACCCCCCCTCGGGTACTGACAGCTAGAGCTCACCAGGGCCTGCAACATCCGAGGCAAAGTTAACTAGGGCCTGCAGCCCCCCCCCCCCCTCTCAAAGACAACCCCCTCTAGCCGGTAGCCTCGGCGCACACACCCCCCTCTAGCCGGTAGCCTCGGCGCACACACCCCCCTCTAGCCGGTAGCCTCGGCGCACACACCCCCCTCTAGCCGGTAGCCTCGGCGCACACACCCCCCTCTAGCCGGTAGCCTCGGCGCACACACCCCCCTCTAGCCGGTAGCCTCGGCGCACACACCCCCCTCCAGCTGGTAGCCCAGGTACTGACAGCTAGGGCTCACCGGGGCCTGCAACATCCAAGGCACAGATAACTGGGGCCTGCCCTCCCCCCGGCACACACCCCTCTCAAAGTCATCCCACTGTCTCCCGGTAGCCCGGGCACACACCCCCTCTATCCCGGACACACCCCCCCGGGGTCTCACCCTTGAGGGAGGCCTCCACCAGGCGGAGGTAGAGGTGACTGCTCTTGTTGCCGTGGCTCATCTTCTGGGCCAGGCCGTTCCTCTGGAGGACGCACTCCTCGAAGCGGACGACGTTGGGGTGGCGGCGGCGGAGGCTGGTCAGGGCCCAGAACTCGGACAGGGCCAGCTCCACGTTCTCCGGGGCGTCACAGCGGATCTTCTTCACCGCCACCCGGGCTCCGCTCTTCCGGGCCACCGCCTCGTACACCACGCCGTACGTCCCGCGTCCCACCTCGGCCAGCAGGCTGTAGCGGGGCCGGGAGACCTCTCCTCCCACTCCTCCTAAGGGGGGCCGGGCGCAGGCCTCGTCCTTCTCCACTTGCTTGGCCCCGGCCTCCTCCTCGCCCTCTCCGGGCCGGCAGCTGCCGTTCACTGTGAGGGGGGCGGGGAGGCGCTCTCCCAGGGGCCGCCGGCGCCGCTTCCGCTCGGAGGATTTAGCGGCTTCCATGGCCGGGCCTCATGGCTCAGTACGGGATCAGGCCGCTCTAGGATCGCCGGTTGTGTCACACGCCCACCCCAGGGGGCCGAGCACCATCCAGCCGGCTCTTCATATACTGGGCAGCCCGACCGCCTGAGAGCGAGTTATAGAATGGGATGTACCATTCCTGCGAAACCCAAAGGGGGAGTATCAGACTTTAACATTATTTTACACAAACACACCAAACTCAGCCTCATTTTCAGATCCTCTATTTGTTTTAAAAAAATTATAACGCTTATTTATTTGCACTGCTTCCCAAAGAAACCAACCATAAGCTAAAAAAAGACCTAAAATTCCAAATCGCCCTCCCCTATTAACATGGTACGCTCCGCAAAGGGGGCCGAGTGTAAACACAGCCTGTCGGAGCGAACCAAACACCCGTGCAGGGGTGGTCGAGAGTCACATGTGCCGGTAAAGAGCCAGTTCATTATAAAGTCCACCCGCCGCGCTGGAAGACGGGGACGGGAGTATGAACGGGGCACGGGAAAGGCAGCGCCACGCCGGGGGTATGTGGCGGTACGAGGCGTCAGACTCCCCCCCCGACCCCGTGTTAGTGGGACCGGCCAGGCTGGATGAGCCTGTCACGTGATCAGAAAGCGCGCCGGCGGCGATTGGAGGAGGTCACGTGGTGCGCTGTGAGGGGGGGAGAGAAAGTGACAGATGGCGGGAGAGAGGAGAGAAGGTGGGGAGGGATTGTCATGGAGGAGATTAGAGCGGGCTTGTTTGTTTTTGAATGTTTATATAACAATTATATAACATTCTGAATGTGTGAGACCATTGTGACATCCTTATATGGCAATTGGAGGAAATTGTCATTCACTTCCGGTTCTGGGGATACAGGAAGTGAGAGGAAATCTCCTCAGTGAGGGAAAAGATCTCTGATCTTCTGGAGAATGACTATATACAGGACAGTGCCTGGAAAAAGTATTCACACCCTTTGATATTTTCCACATTTTGTTACAACCAAAAACATAAATGTATTTTATTTTATGTGATAGACCAACACAAAGTGGCACATAATTGTGAAGGGGAATGAAAATGATAAATAGTTTTCCAAATTTTTACAAATAAATATGTGAAAAGTGTGTGGGGGGGGGGGGGCATCTGTATTCAGCCCCCTTTACTCTGATACCCCTAACTAAAATCTAGTGGTACCAATTGCCTTCAGAAGTCACCTAATTAGTAAATGGAGTCCACCTGTGTGTCATTTAATCTCAGTATAAATACAGCTGTTCTGTGAAGCCCTCAGAGGTTTTTTTTAGAGAACCTTAGTGAACAAACAGCATTATGAAGGTCAAGGAACACACCAGACAGGTCAGGGATAAAGTTGTGGAGAAGTATAAAGCAGGGTTAGGTTATAAAAAAATATCCCAAGCTTTGAACATCTCACAGAGCTCTGTTCAATCCATCATCCGAAAATGGAAAGAGTATGGGACAACTGCAAACCTACCAAGACATGGCCGTCCACCTAAACTGACCGGCCGGGCAAGGAGAACATTCATCAGAGAAGCAGCCAAGAGGCCCATGGGAACTCTGGAGGAGCGGCAGAGATCCACAGCTCAGGTGGGAGGAGAATCTGTCCACAGGACAACTATTAGTCGTGTTCTCCACAAATCTGCCCTTTATGGAAGAGTGACAAGATTTGAAACATGTTCTATTTCTAGGTCCGTCGGAATTTCTCTTTGAAAAATGATCGGATCACCCCACACACGATCGGAATATCCGACGGAGTGATTCCGTCGGACCTTTTCTGACGGAAAGTCCGGCCGTGTGTACGCGGCATTAGAGTCTGCAAAAGACTTGAGACTGGGGCGGAGGTTCACCTTCCAGCAGGACAACGACCCGAAACCTACAGCCAGAGCTACAATGGAATGGGTTACTTTAGGATTGCACCGATATTAGTATCGATATCAGTGCTGATACCGAGCATTTGCACGAGTACTTGTACTCGTGCAAATGCTCCAATGCTTAATCCGATAGCTCTGCATTAGGAGGCATCGCTCCCAAAAGTCAGTGGGCGGAGAGGGAGTCAACACAACTTGCTGGCAGCAGTGGCAAGTAAGCTTGCAGGGGGCCGGGTCACAGCCCCTATGCTCCCAATGCCGGGTGTTCTGTAAGAATCGGCGACCCGTTACATTCGGTAAACGGAAGTGACGTTCTGTCAGAACAACCATCTTGGTACACCCTGCACTCGGCCCGCAGTCAGAAGGCAGCAGCGGACATCTTGTTACACCCATATAGTTCACAAACTATATGGGCTGGGTGTAACAGGATGTCTGCAGCCGCCTTCACAGGCTTACTGAGGCCGAGTGCAGGGTGTACAAAGATGGGCGTCGCAGCGTCACTTCCGTTACCGAAGTTGATGGGTTGCCGATTCGGACAGAATCTCTTCTCAGTGCTCTGTGAGCAGAGAGCTGGTGACTATCAGTCACCGCTGTCTGCTCCCCATCCCCCCCCCCCGTCTCGCTCACTGGAGCACTGAGCTGTGGAGGGGGTGGGAGTGGCCAGCTCAGCCTCTCAAGGGCTCACTGAGAGGTTGAGCCTGGTGCCAGTCAAGGCAGGTGGGCGGATCCCATCCAGCAGATTGAACTGCAGTCCTGTGATCCACAGGAGAAGTACACCCAAACAAGCTTTGGCTGTACTTTTCCTTTAACCACTTCAATACCGGGCATTTTCCTGCCCAAGCCAATTTTCAGTTTTCAGCGCTGTCGCACTTTGACAATCGTGCGGTCATTGAAACACTGTACCCAAATTAAATTTTTATAATTTTTTTTTCCCTACAAATAGAGATTTCTTTTGGTGGTATTTGATCACATTTTTGCGCTATAAACAAAAGAAGAGCGATAAGTTTGGAAGAAAACACAATATTTTTTACTTTTTGCTATACTAAATATCCCAAATATATAAATAAAAAAAAATTGTCCTCAGTTTAGGCCGATATGTATTCTTCTACATATTTTTGGTGAAAACAAATCGCAATAAGCGTATATTGATTGGTTTGCGCAAAAGTTATAGCGTCTACAAAATAGGGGATAGTTTTTTATGTCATTTTTATAATTTTTTTTTTTTTTTTTACTAGTGCGACCTGCGATTCTTTTTTAACTGCGATATTGCGGTGGACACATCCGACACTTTTGACACCATTTTGGGACCATTGGCATTTATACAGCGATCAGTGCAGGCACTGATGATTATTATTATTATTACAGGATTTATATAGCGCCAACAGTTTACGCAGCGCTTTACAATATAAAAGGGAGACAATACATTTATAATACAATAAAATACAAGTATAAATGTCACTGGCAGGGAAGGGGTTAACACTAGGGGGTGATCAAAGGGTTAACTGTGTGTCCTAGGGAGACCGATCGGTGTTCCTCTGTACTAGGATCACATGATCGGTCTCCTCTCCTCTGACAGGACGTGGATCTGTGTGTTTACACACACAGATCCGTGGTCCTGCTCGGTTAACGGGCAAACGCGGGGTGCTCGGCGGACTTCGCGGCCGCCGGGCACGCGCATCGGGTCCCGAGTGACGCGGCGCCCCCCCCCCAGACAGCCGGGAAGCCCAGGACATCATATTACGCCCGCCCAGGATGGAAAATCCCATCTGCGGACGTCATATGACAACGGGCGGGTATTGAAGTGGTTAAAGATTTGTAACTAGAACGCTTTAAAAACTTTGTTGATGCAGCAGCTGCATACCAATTGGCATCTGAATACTCCCTCTAAAATTTATCTTTTATCCCCCAGAATTCCAGCTGTACCCAGCATTGGCATGCATTCTCTCCCTTGACAAAGATGCTGAGGGATGACGCAATCATTTAACCACTTAAAGCGGAGTTCCACCCAAAAATGGAACTTCCGCTTTAAGCACTCCTCGCCCTCTACATGCCACATTTGGCATCGCTCTCGCATCGGTCCCGGGGGCGTGTGGCCACCGCGCCCCTAGTGGCCACAGGGTGAAGTAACAAAGTCGTTTCTCCCAGCCGTGCCATTCTGCCGCAGTAAAATTGCGGCGGCTGGTCGGCAAGTAGTTAATTGATAATTGCGCAGTCATAAAATGCTGTACCCAAACAAAACATTATATCAACCTTTTTCACACAAATAGGGCTTTCTTTGGTGGTATTTGATCACCACTGGGTTTTTTTTTTTTTTTGCGCTATAAACGGAAAAAGACCAAAATGTGTCAAAAATAAATAAACAAATAACTTTTTTACTTTCTGCTATAAAACATTTTCAATAAAAAAAAAAAATCTAATTTCATCATAAATTTAGGCCAAAATGTATTCTTCTACATGTCTTTGGTAAAAAAAAAAAAAAAAAAAAATCCCAATAATTGTATCTTGATTTGTTTGTGTGAAATTTACAGCATCTACAAACTATGGTGTGTGTATGTATGTGTGTGTGTATATGTATATATATATATATATATATATATATATATATATATATATATATATATATATATATATATATCTCAGCCTTTTTCAACCAGGGTGCCTTGAGGTTTTTTTCAGGGGTGCCTTGGCAAAATGCCCAAAATTTTTTATCAAACATTGTATACAAGCCGGGGCAAGGTGGATGAAGCCTGCCTTTTAGTTACACAAAGCCACAGTTTTTTCATTGTGCACCATTATGACTTTCTAGACACTGATATCCTAACAACCAATGAAGTCATCAGTTGATAAGGAGGATGTCTGTCGCCTCCACACCATCCTTGTCTGACCCTCCTCTGCTCCCTCTCCCTCCGCACTGGGGTGATATTAGCTGAATGATGGAGGATAATTGAGGGAGAAGAGAAACATTGGAATACTAGTCGGTACCAGTATGTAATAGTGTATTTGCTTTAGAAGAATAAATTGCCTCTAACGTTGGGTGCCCTGATATTTTTCATAATTTTAAAAGGTTCCTCGACTCAAAAATGTTGAGAAACACTGGTATACATACTAGAATATTTTTTTATACTACTAATTAGGGATGCACCGATACCATTTTTTTTACAACGAGTACCGGTACTTTTTTTTGTTTAGGGCTGTGAAAATTAAAGATTAATTCCTCGATTAATCGTTAATTTTTTTTGATCGATCAAAATTCTTTTGATCGGTACTCGCCTATCCGCCGGCTTCCGGGTCTTCAGGGAGTTCCATCGGAGATCCGGTGACGTCACGGACATCGTCACCGGACTCCTCCCCCCTTCCCCAAGTGCCTCCGTCTGCTAACGAAGGAAAGGGTGACGTTGAAGTTATGATTGAGCGCAACGCGTACAGGGGAGGAGCTATGCGCAAGACGTCACCCGCCGCTGCCCTACGGAACTAACACGATTGTCGGCTTTACATGCTGTGTTTTTATCATCTTTATGTGAGTACAGGGGGTCCCCGACTTACGAACGCCCGACCTACGAACATCCCCTACTTACGAACGGGGCGCTGCGGGGACCCTCCGCCATTTTCCGCCATGTTCCGGCCGTTCTGTGCATGCGCGGCCATTCGGAGCCTCGGAAAATGCCGGAAAACTTCGGAAATGTCCGTAATTTGCCGCGCATGCGCAGAACGGCATTAGACGGAACATCGGAAATGTCCGGAAATGGCCGTATTTGTCGGTCTGCGCATGCGCGGCCGACTTACGAACATTTCCGACTTAAGTACAGGCGGGCAGTCCCTAACGAGTTCGTAACTCGGGGACCCCCTGTAGTTTGTTTTTGTTTTTGTTTTGTTTGAACACAAAAATTAAATCTTATACTTAAGCAGTGAGCGCTTTTCTTTCTACCCATGACCTGCGTTCTTGCTGAGATCTAAGGAGACGTGAGAGAAGTTTATGGTCCGTGTTAACCCTTTTGATACCCGTTTGCATGACCACCTGTTTGCACAGGGGTCCATGCCATAAGGTGAGAGTGATTAGTTAGGCCCCTTTCACACTGGGGTGGTTTGCAGGCGCTATTGCGCTAAAAATAGCGCCTGCAAAAAGAACCGAAACAGCTGTTGCTGTGTCTTCAGTGTGAAAGCCTGAGGGCTTTCACACTGAAACGGTGCGCTTGCAGGACGCTGGAAAATGTCCTGCAAGCCGCATCTTTGGCTCGCTGTAGGAGCGGTATTTACCGCTCCTATAGCGCCCGTTCCCATTGGAAACAATGGGGCAGCGCTCAGAACCCGCCCGTAAAATGCCGCTGCAGCGGCGGTTTGCGGGCGGTATTGACCCTTTTTCGGCCTCTCGCAGGGGGGTAAAACCACCCCGCTAGCGGCCGAAATGCACCGCTAAAACGCCGGTAAATATAATAAATATATATAAATATAAATATAGCGCCGCTTTACCGCCAGCGCCCCCCCGCTCCAGTGTGAAAGTAGCCTTAGACTGAAGGTGGAGGGATTGTCACGCTACTGTGAAAAATGACTTACATCAGTGCTACAGTTTGAATTTAAAACTTATTTGTGTGAACTGTGAAGTTAAGTCATGGATTGTGGAAACTAACTAGTGTCGGGTGATTGTATATAGTGTATACCACATTTACCACTGACTAATTCAGAGTTGCAATGCAAGGAGATCAGCTAAAAGTAGTTGGATCTGTATGTGCGTTATAATTATTCAAAATGAGTTGATTAATTGATTTAAAAAAAAAAATCGATTAATCAAACACGAAAATTTTAATCAGTAACAGCCCTATTTTTTTTTTTTTAGTACTTGCTGATACCAATTACCGATCCCTACCACAACTGTTTTGTTTTCACTTCAGCTGTCAGCAATGGTACATAGCATTGAAAAGTCATTTACAAATGAAATAAATTGATTTTGTTTTTTAATTTTGCACTTTTTTAATGTGAAATGTGTAAATATATGTTAATATATATGTGTGAAAATATTCACTAACAAAGCAAACAAAAAAAAAAAAAAGTTTTAATTGTTTATCGTTTATAAAGTAGACGTGAACAAAAAAATAAAAAAGCAGGAAAATAATAATAATTAAATGGAGGATAATAGGGAGTTAATTAAGGCTGATTAGAGTAAATGAAGGGTTAATAAGGGGTTAAACAGAGGAACATTTGTTCATCCCCGCTGACAGCTCAAAGAGCCCAGCCTGAAATATTGGTTTCAGGTATCGGTGCATTTTAACGAGTACCAATACTTGTGCAAATACTCGGTATCGGCACCCATACGATACTAGTATCTGTACAACCCTACTACTAATGGTGGCGATCAGTGACTCATAGTGGGACTCTGACAGTGGAAAATCTGATGCTGGGGGGCAACTAACTAACTGCCACTGACATCACCAGTGACACTAATACAGTGATTAGTGCTAATAATTTACACTGTCACTGTACTAATGACACTGGCTGGGAAGGGGTTAACAATTAGGGGCAATCAAAGGTTTAACTGTGCGCCAGTGGCGGCCCGTCCATTAGGGGCGCCCGGGTGCCGCCCCCTCTCTCTCCTCGCCACCCCCTATATGCAGTGGATAGATTCATGCATAACATGAATATTTCCACGGCTGCCCCCTTTTCATGTGTTCTGCCCCTTTCAGGGCACCGGGCACATGAATTACAGCGGCCAGGGTTTTAGCCAGAGCCTCTAATAGGCTTCAAAATAGGGTGGGCTCGGGTCGCAGAGGATGCGACTGGAGCCCACCCCGATGTGTTGCAACAGCAAATGAATATCAGGGGAAAATCGTGGGTGCGTGTTATACGCCGATCCCCCGCCGATTGTGAGCTTCTCTGCGGTTTCGCACGATATGCTACACTGATCCTTCTCCCCGCCAATCGGGAAGCAGGGTATGAAACCCATTTCTTGATTGGCTAAAACGTCAGGCGATCCTATTGGATGCCTAGCATCGGGAGGAGCAGAGAGGAGACGCACCGGAGAGGTTTGCCGCCCCCCCCCCCAAAAAAAACCCCACCAGACGCCACTGCTGTGCGCCTAACAATTAAAGGGTTAACTGTGTGCCTGCCGCTGACAGAAGAGAGCTCTATGTTGTTTACCAACACAGAGCTCTCTTCTGTCATTCGATCAGCAAGTTCTGGCCATAAATCATTGTCGGGCACCAGCTTCTGCTGCAGTAAATTGCAGCACAGCCGGGGCAGTGGGGTACGCAGCGGATCGCGTACATGTACATGATCCGGGGGAAGGGGCGGGGGCCGTTCTGCCTCTGTATATCTGCAAATAGGCGGTTCCCAAGTGGTTAAATCCTGTGCCTGATTTTAATTACGCTGGTCATACATGGGTTGAGATTTGTATGTTTTATCTGGGAACAGCTGAATTTTCGACCCATCTATGGTCATTCCAGTTCGAGAGGAATCAATCAAACGATCTACTCATCTTGAATGGGACTGTTGGAAGATGTTTGTTCGATTAGCGCCAGCAGCCAATCGGCTGCAGCGCTGATCGGTGTATTGTGACAGTGGAGGAGTCCCCGCTGTCAGAATGCAATGGCATAACAGGGAGGATTCCCTCATCCTCCTAAATTGTGTGGATGGGGGATCCGCTCAGCTTTTTTTTCGATCTGCCCCCAGGCTGATCGAAAAACAAACAGAGCTGTCTATAGGCAGCTTTAGTCTGTAGTTTCATAAAAAACATTCTCATGTTGTTTTTCACAGATCAGCCTACCTTCTGCCTGTGACTTAATGTTACAGCAATCCTTGTGAATGATGAATGGGAAAAGGGACGCTGAGGACATACTTTCTATTGCCTTCTCCGGAAAGGATGAGCTCATTCATTGGATGGTCCACTCGGGCCTAGTCACCCTCCCTTCACTGGAGCTGCCCTTTAAAAATAAAAGGTACGCTTTGTTTGAGTTTTTATTTTTTTATTTATGATAATGTTGTCACAAGTTGTAACAAGTATAAAATATATTCAAATGTAAAGTTAAAAAATATGTTCACTTGATAAATAATCCATATTTAAATGGCTACAGAAAATAAAAGGATAATAAAACCCTCTTCACGCCTAAGGGTAAAACAAATGTTAATGCCTAAGCCCAATTTTGCAACTTGTGTTAGTAAAACCGTACATAACATCACAGCTAATTTGTGCATCCAGGTGGATTGTACCTTGTTTTATTTATTTTTTTTCAGAACAAATTGGTGCTTTCATTTGGTGGTTAAATGGTAATGAATATCTCCTAAAAATAAAATGTATTATCAAAAGAAAACTGGCCCCAAATAGTACAAAAAAATATATATATTTTTTTACATTTAGCTGTATATTTCTTGCTACTACCATAACCTACCACCAAAGAACAACTCCTGCTTTTGACGACCGCAGCGATACCACATATGTGTATGTTAGTTGTTGTTTTGTACCCGTAGTACAGCCCAGAAACAATAGTGTGCATTTTTGGTTTCGACACTGATACTAATTAAAAAAAGAAAATCTGTACAAAAAACACTGACCCTGACCCTGACCTTTGACCCTGACATTGACCTTTGGCTTCGACCTTGACCCAAACACTAACCCTAGCATTGACCTTGATCTAGGTATTTTTTATTACATTTTTTTATTTATTATTTTTTAGGGCTGGGGAATATAAAGATTAATTCCTCGATTAATCGTTAATTTTTTTGATCGATCAAAGTTCTTTTGATCGGTACTCCCCTTTCCGCCGGCTTCCGGGTCTTCAGGGAGTTCTGTCAGAGATCCTGTGACGTCAATCCGATGACTCCTCCCCCCTTCCCCAAGTGCCTCGGTGTAACGACATATTCGGCTACCCATCGCAGTTTTCTACGGAAGTGACATTCCGTCGCCGCCATTTTGCTACACCCCACACTCGTCTACAGTAAGGATACACTAAAGCCCCATACACACGGTCGGATTTTTGCATGGATTCTGTCCGATCGGACAATGTTGTTGAAAAATCAGACCGTGTGTATGCACCATCGGACAGTGTACGTCGGATTGTCCGACGGACAAAGTCCTATCTCCTGCTGGATAGATTTTCCGACAACACGGTCCGATCACACCAAATCCGATCGTGTGTACCGTTGTCTGACGGACAAAGTGCTACGCATGCTCAGATCACATTACAAGACCCAAGCTATTGGCTACTAGCCTCTACGTAGTCCCGTCGTAGGCAACAAACGTCACCACGTTCAGAATGATCGGATTTTCCGACAACTTTGTCCGACCGTGTGTATGCAAAACCAACATCAGACAAAGTGTGACGGACATGGTCTGACGGACCTGGTCCTCGGATAATCCGCGCGTGTGTATGGGGCTTTAGAAGGGGGAAAGCGCACATGTTGTTACATCCACCGGAGTTTTGCATTTTAGACGTATTTATAACAGTAAAGTCACTTTCTATAGTGAAATGCAGGACTAATGCCGCGTACACACGATCGGAATTCTCGTCAGAAAAAACTCTGACGGTTTTTCAGACGGAATTCCGCTCAAGCTGTGTTGCCTACACACGATCACACCAAATAAGGACGGTCAATAACACAGCGGCATAAAACACGTTCGACAGCACTATAAAAGGGAAGTTTAATGCTTCCGAGCATGCGTCCAATTGTTTCCGAGCATGAAACGTTTTCCATCGGAAAAATTGAGGTTGCCAATTTAAAGTCCGTCGGAAATTCCGACAGAAAAAGACCGATGGGCATACACACGGTCGGAAAATCCGATGAAAAGCTCCCATCGGACTGTTTCCATCGGAAATTCTGACCGTGTGCACGCTGCATTAGAACTCTGTCTGACTGCTTAGATGTTGAATTTTAAAAGCAGCGAACTTCTGTCAGATTAGCAAACCTGTGAGATGAGCAGGGCTGCCGCTGCTTTTAAAATTCAAGATCTAAGAAGTCAGACAGAGTTATAAGTCCTGTATTTCACTATATAAACTCACTTTACTGTGCGTTATAATTAATCGAAATTAGTCGATTAATCGTTTAAAAAAAAACGATTAATCGAACACGAAAATTTTAATCCGTAACAGCCCTATTATTATCTATTTTTTTCTACACACGCTTTTTTTTTTCTATCTCTGCAAGGATATAATGTAGCTTTCTTGTCCATTCACAAAGACAGAAGACACGGCGGCGGGCTTCACAGTGACTGATCACTGTGATAGCCAGTCAGAGTCTATCACAGCGATCAGGTGACCCAGAATCGTACGTTCCAGAGCCCCGATCGTTAGAACGGGGGCCCGGGTCTCTCGGTTAGATGACTCTCACAATGTGACACCCATGCGAGTGCAAAAAAAGAATTTGGAGGCCTGGACAGATTTTGTGTGGAAAAGAACCTCCAAACCCGATTATGGGGACTTTGTTTTGTTTTCCACACCCTGCAAGGTAAAGGCATAATGTGCTAGTATGTATCGCGTTATGTTAAACTTACCTTAAAACAAAGCCCTCCCACGGCAGGATCTCAGAGCTGCAGTGGACTCCCATCTTCACCTGTCTTGCTTCCGGGTTCGCGGACTCCGCCTCTGTGACAGTCAGGAGCCGCGGTGATGTGACTCCCGTGCATGCACGCAGGAGCCGCCGATTACGGCACTGGGCTCAGAAGGAACGACGCGGCTGGGCGTTCCTTCAGAGCGCATGCAGCAGTGACCTCATTGGCTGCATGTAATGCAAATATCTCATTTAGGAGATATTTACACCACCTAGAGCTGCACGATTAATCGTCAAAAATCGTTATTGCAATTTTTTTTCCCTGTTGCAATCTTGACAAAAGTGTTTCACGATTATTGCAATGCAAAGAATTCTCTCTGCTCTTCTGAAGCCACAGCACTCAAAAGAAAGGAAGAAAAAAGCTGAATCACAACAATCTTTAGCAGTGGAACTAAAGTATAAACATTGTAACAATTTGTCAAAGGAATAGACTTCCTGTGTAAGGCTGCTTTCACACTGGGGCGGTTTGCAGGCGCTGTTGCGCTAAAAATAGCGCCTGCAAACCGACCCGAAACAGCTGCTGCTGTGTCTCCAGTATGAAAGCCCTGGGGGCTTTCACACTGGAGCGGTGCGCTAGCAGGACGGTAAAAAAAATCCTGCTAGCAGCATCTTTGGAGCGGTGAAGGAGCCGTGTATTCACTTGCTGCAGCGGCGCTTTGCGGAGGTTTTTAACCCTTTTTCGGCCGCTAGCGGGGTTTAAAACGACCCCGCTAGCGGCCGCATACCGCGGCTAAAACGATGGTAAAGCAGCGCTAAATATAGCGCTGCTTTACCGTCGCTGCCCCGCACCGCCCCAGTGTGAAGCCGGCCTAAAGGAGGGAAGTTTAACGACTTAAACACTAAACCTTTTTCTTACATTTGTTGGTTTCAAGTTAAAATCTTTTTTTTTTTTTTTGCTAGAAAATTACTTAGAACCCCCAAACATTATATATATATATTTTTAGTCGAGACCCTAGAGCAGGGATCCTCAAACTACGGCCCTCCAGCTGTTGCAGAACTACACATCCCATGAGGCATTGTAAAACTCTGACATTTACAGACATGACTAGGCATGATGGGAATTGTAGTTCCTGAACAACTGGAGGGCCGTAGTTTGAAGACCCCTGCTCTAGAGAATAAAAATGGTGGTTGTTGCAATATTTTATGTCACACTGTATTTGTGCAGCGGTCTTTAAAATGCAATTTTTTTAGGGAAAAAGTTACTTTACCATTTTTGTTTTAATTCATTAAAGTTAGAGAATCATGATCTTTTTATCCTAAGCAAAAAAAATCGTCATTCTCATTTTGGCCAGAATCGTGCAGAACGCCACCTATAGGTAAAAGTTATAGAGGAAGCGCCTTGAGGCAATTCAGTTTGCATTTACAGCGCTATACAAGTCATTCATTCAGGAAAGATGACTTCCTCTTTAATGTCCTGGCCTGTGGGAGAGGGCTAAAAAGCCCAACATCTGTCAGCATGTGTCCATGAGGTGTGAGGCAGAACAAGATGTGCTTCTATAAGGATGAGCTGTGTATTGTGGTGGATATATATATATATATATATGTATATATATATAGCCAATTCCTCTGGAAGCTGAAAATCACTGAAATAGATACTGGTACTTCAGTGATCTCCTGTGGTGATAAGCAATAATACCATATCCTTTGCTCCCTGGTCACCTGGGACCTCCCACACACAAAGTTGTGGGTGGGCTTTGAGTAAGTTAGTCCTTCATTGTAAATGATGACATCAGAATGTGACTCCCAGCCGGAGCGCAGAAGAGAAGAGGCTTTGGGGGACCAGTCGCACAGCTTGGCGGAAGCCTGCCGGACCGAGAAATAAGGTACTACTGCCTACTCCTTTACCGCTAGACTTATGAAGAAGTTAACCCTTGCCGTCCAGGAAACTGTATTGCTTGCCCTATTCCCTGACCGACTTGCTGTAGGTTCCCTATTTGATTTTGAACACATTTTTACTCATTTTGACCACTTCTATATGTTTTAAATATTAAAATAAAATGCAGGGAAAGGAATAAGGTACTGTATTTATCGGCGTATAACACGCACCTTTTTCCTCTTAAAATCAGGGTAAAATCGTGGGTGCGTCTTATACGCCGATCCCCCGCCGATTGTGAGCTTATCGGTGGCTTTTAGCCGCTTTGGGTCATTCTCAGCGGCTTTCGGAAAGACAAAAGCAGACGAGAACGGCCGAGTGCGGCCGAAAGCCGCTGAAAACAGCCAAAAGCCGCGAGAACGGCCGAGCGCCGCCGAGATGCACAGGACATCTGCTCTGTATCTCGGAGGCTCCATTTTTAAACGGCAAGGCTGCACTAAAAGCCTGCAACGACACTGACAAGGCTGCAATGCAAGCCTGCAACGACACTGACAAGACTGCAATGCAAGGCTGCAAACGACACTGACAAGGCTGCAATACAATCCTGCAACGCACTGACAAGGCTGCAATACAATCCTGCAACGCACTGACAAGGCTGCAATACAATCCTGCAACGCACTGACAAGGCTGCAATACAATCCTGCAACGCACTGACAAGGCTGCAATACAATCCTGCAACGCACTGACAAGGCTGCAATGCAAGGCTGCAAACGACACTGACAAGGCTGCAATACAATCCTGCAACGCACTGACAAGGCTACAATGCAAGGCTGGAAATGACACTGACAAGACTGCAATGCAAGGCTGCAACGCACTGACAGGGCTGCAATGACAAGGCAGCAATACAAGCCTGCAACGCACTGACAAGGCTGCAAATGACACTGACAAGGCTGCATGACAAGGCTGCAACTGACACTGACAAGGCTGCACTGATAAGGCTGCATTGATGGGCATTTAAATGTAATTTTTTTTCCTTCAACTTCCCTCCTAAACTTGGGGTGCGTGTTATACGCCGATAAATACGGTATGTATTATTATTATTATTTCAGGTACTTATAGGTATAGGTATAACTTTTATCAGTACTAATTTGATCTGACCTAGTTCTGATTACTACTCCACAAAAAAAATAGCTGTAACCAGTAGCAACCAGTCAGATGCTAGCATTCCTTTTCAAATCTGCTTTGCACAAGCAGCACGAGAGCTGTCCTTTGGTTTTCATAACACTTGAGATAGAACAACCAGCAATCTCATAAACAGAAAAATGTGTCCGCCTCTTCAGTTATGTAAGGGGCAGGTGCACTGTTAAACATGTAGGCATTTGGCCCTCTGGGCACTGTATGCATTAGGAAGGGATGGTGTTAAAAACGATGTTCTTCTGCAAGGTCTGCAGGAACGATTCATCCCTGGGGGGGGGGGGGGGGGGGGGGGGGGGGGAGGGTGGGGGACGTGGGGGGGGGGGGGGGGAGGGGGGCGGGGGGGGGGGGGGGGGGGGAGCGTGACGTCAGTGAAAGACGTTCTCCTCTTTCACATCTCAAAGGTTATAAGAAAGCTAATGAAATCACACAAGCTGTATTTAGCCAGAGAATGTGGGCTTTCTATAATATGGCAGCACTGCAAGCAATGGTTAGGTACAAGGGTGGTAGCCCAACAGCAACCGCAATGTTTAGCTTCTTTCATCGATGTTCAAATATGGTCCTTATCACTTGACCTTCCCTTCTAGATTGTAAGCTCCTACGTGCAGGGCCTTCTGATTCCTCATGTGTTGAATTGTATTGTAACTGTACTGTCTGCCCTACTGTTGTAAAGCTCTGCGCAAACTGTTGGCGCTGTAATAAATCCTGTATAATAATAATAATAAAGGGAGCTGTCAGAATAGGATAGGATAGTATGGGAACCGCCATTCCTAACATGTTTTTAAAGGTTCAAGCCCCAGGACTGTCATTTATCTCTGCCTTAGTAATTAGTGAGTCACTGACATGGAACAAGCAATGCATATGAAGGGTTCCTCTGATCCTGATTGCGTGCTTGTTCCAGGTCAGCAACTCTTGAAGTAGTGAAGCACAAAATAAGATGACAGCGCCTTCAAGAACTAGTCATCAATGGCAAACTCTGTATTTCTCTTATGACAGATGAGATAACTAATGTCAGGATTTCGAAAAATGCCTCACGTCGATAGATGACTGAATGTCCACGAGCTCCCTCAAACTCAATGGATCCAAAACAGAACTCCTTCTCCCAAACGCAAACCGAAATATTAAATCTACGACCCCATGGACTCCACCCACCATCCTTGGACAGACCATCCCCCTTAGCATAAAAGCCAAAAGTCTCAGAGTCATCTTCGATTCAGAGATGACTATGGATGCACAAATAGGATCAGTAGTCAGTGGATCCCAGCACCTTCTACGCCTGCTACGTAGACTCATCCCCTTCATTCCAGAACAAGAAAAAGCAATAGTAGTAGGAACAATCATCAACTCTCGACTCGACTACGCAAACTCCCTCTACATAGGACTACCTAAATTCCAGATTGCGCGCCTACAAGTCGTCCAAAACACGGCAGCAAGACTAGTCATGGGGAAAAAAAACCTGGGAATCCATCTCCCCATCCCTTAGGATCCTACACTGGCTAACCGTAAAGGATCGGATCACATTCAAGACCCTCTGCCTGACCCACAAATGCACACAAGGAAACGCTCCTCAATACTTAAGGCGACAAAATAAAACAATACACTCCAAATCGCAACCTCCGATCAACCAACCAAAACCTCCTCCTCATCCCCAAGTCCCAGTACAAATCAAGGGGAGAACGAAGATTTGCAGTCCAAGGACCACGACTATGGAACGCTCTACCCACGAACATCCGCTTGGAAGGAAACCATCGGGCCTTCAGGAAAAAAGTCAAGACCCACCTCTTCTAAGAAGGAATCAACGCAGGTCGGATCAAGCGCATTGAGGCGATTCAGTTCGCAGTTGCAGCGCTATACAAGTCATTCATTCATGCATTCATTAGATTCTCATGTTGTTATTGATACCATTTGAAATGGTTATCTTTAGGTGTTGCTCTTTTAAAGTACCTGACTCCTCTCTGCATATCCCACCGATAATCTCATTATCGCTGGCAGATTTAACATGGCTCCAAACCCGTCTGTGGATAGGTTGTCTCGAGGGACCGTTGTTGACTCTCCTCTGTTGCAATGGGCATCCCTATATGGCCTGACCGATGACTGGCGGTGGGACAGGGTCTACACTTGCCACTCCATGTTCTACCATGCTATGTCATGAATAGACTTGATTTATGTCAGTGGTGGTTTGCTCTTCTGGGTCCGCAAAGTAGATATACTCCCGAGGGGCGTACCAGATCATGCTCCTGTGCTGTGTAGTTTCCAAACAAAAACACCCCCATCTGAGAGACTGTGGCGACTTTCTTGCTACTGGATCTCAGATCCCATAATAGAGGCTGAAATCCCAACATACATATCCAAATTTTGGTTGACAAATGCAGGAACTACAGACAGCACCTGGGACGCATTTAAGGCCTACACCAGGGGTTGCTACCAGTCCTCTATCTCCCGAGCTAGGAAGAACGCAGCTATCATCATTGCTGAGGCCGAGGCTAAAGCACAAACTCTGGAGTCCCAATATGTTTTATCCCGCAACCCGATTACATAGCTGGTTATGCAAGCCCCATACCGGGAGGTGATGCTTCTCAGGGTGACAAAAGATAAAAAACAACAACTGTCACAATCGCAGTGCATTCTTGAGCAGGGGAAAGAGCTGGACGGCTCTTGGCTGGCTAAAGAGCAGCAACCAATCTCCTCTATTGCCCGAATATGTGATGCCAATGGTGTCTCTGTGGTTGACCCTATGGCCATCAATGCCCAATTTGCTTCTTACTATGGCACCTATACTCCTCTAGGGTAGACTACTTATGCCGCGTACACACGAGCGGATTTTCCGTTGGAAAAATCTTGGATGTTTTTTCCGCCGGAATTCCGCTCAAGCTTGGCTTGCATACACACGGTCACACAAAAGTTCACTGAACTTACGACCGTCAAGAACGCAGTGGCGTGCAACACTACGATGAGCCGAGAAAATGAAGTTCAATGCTTCCGAGCATGCGTCGAATTGTTTCCGAGCATGTGTAGGAATTTCCGATCAAAACTTTTTCCGACCGAAAAATTGAGAACCTGCTCTCAATCTTTTGCTGGCTGGAATTCCGCCAGCAAAAGTCCGAAGGAGCATACACACGTCGCATTTTCCGACCAAAAGCTCTCATTGGACTTTTGCTGGTGGAATTTCCGATTTTGTGTATGCGGCATTAGGGGAAGAATTGAACTCCTTCCTTGACCAGGTCACCTTTCCCGCCCTTACCACCATGGCGCATGAACACCTTGACAGCACCATAACAATGGAAGAGGTTCAACAAGCCTTAGGTGACCTACAGGCATGAAAGACCCCAGGGGTGAACGGTATCCCTCCGGAATTCTATAAACAATATAGTGCTAGTGTACTTCCTACAGCCCTATCCCCTATCCCCTTGCTCAATGCTGATGCTAAGAATCTTACTAAGATCCTAGCTTGGCGACTGAATGAGGTTATCCAAACTTTGGTACACGAAAATCAAACCGGATTCATGCCGGGCAAGGGCACAGATATAAACTTGGAGAGATTGTACACAGTTCTGGGCTCTGGGGATCACCTAGCCCATTCTGACGCAGTGGCCTCCCTGGATGCTGAGAAAGCTTTTAGAATGGGTCTATCTATGGGAGGTCCTTGGCCCCAAATTTATCTCCTGGGTGCAGGCCCTGTATAAATCCCCACGAGTATGCACTGGGTCGGTCCTCTCACCTACCTTCTGTCTCCATAGAGGAACTAGGCAGGGATGCCCACTCTCCCCGGCGCTTTTTGTGCTAACTATAGATCCAATGGTGATCCTCCTGTGCTCCTCACCGACGGTCCACGGCGTCTCAATAGACCCTGTAGAAGAAAAAATCTCCCTCTACGCCGATGATACCCTTTTGTACCTTAGCAATGCTACAACCTCATTAAGGGAGGCCCTCTTATACTACACTCCTCGGATGATAGGTTGACACCCTCATGCTCACATGCAGAGTCAAATGCATACAGAGGTCACGTCCACATATGTAAATGGCGTTCAAACCACACATGTGAGGTATCGCCGTGAACGTTACAGCAAAAGAAAATAATTCTAGCGCATATGAAAATAAAAAGCCCTGTTTTTTTTTTTAAATAAAAGTCTTGAAGTACTTACATCTCCAGCGGGGCAGCAAGTTTAAACTATCCTTCAGCGCTGCAGGCACCAGCAAACTCTTTACCATTTGACACTTCCCGAAAAGTGTTCAATACTTGCACCCCATGACACACATTGTGGTTTCTCCCACTGACCCGACCTCACTGCTGAATCCTGTAGTGACCAAAAGGCCAGAGGAAGAAACCACAGCATGTAACGGGGTGGGGGGGGGGGGGGACTCAGGCAGTGGAGGACCCCCTTACAAGTGTCGAATGTTGAAGTGTTTTTGCAGCCTGCAACTTTGATAGACAAAGAAAATCAAGCTCAGCCATTTCTTTTATCGCAGGAAATAATTGTTTTGATTTTTTCTATGGGGAGGAGTCAATTAATGCAAAGTACAAAAATAGCCAAACAGAAATGAGTTCTGACTGCTGACAGTACTGAGATCTAAATAGCTGCTCTGATTCCTTGCATGTAATTCATGCTTAATATAATTCAGCACATCCCCCCCCCCCTAATGTATAATTTTGATCATTCATTCATGTTGCCCTAACCAGACGGTCAAATGTTTCCATTAACCACTTGCCGACCAGCCACAGTACATATACTACGGCAGGTCGGCTCTATTGTGCAAAATAACAGACCTGTATGTCGTTTCGTGTATTAGCTACTGTGGGGGGCGCACTCGCGCCGCGAGATCTCTCCACAGAGAGGCAGAACGGGGATTTGCCTATGTAAACATGGCGGATCCCCGTTCTGACAGGAGACCAGACTGAGATCTGCTGGTCCTAGTGATCAGGAACAGCGATCTCTGTGTTGTCCCAGTAAGCACACCCCCCCCCCCACACAGTTAGGACACACCCATGGAACACAGTTAACCCCTTGATCGCCCCCTAGTGTTAACCCCTGATTTGCCAGTGTAATTTATACATTGATCAGTGCGTTTTTTTTTTAGCACTGATTACTAGAGCTGCACAATTAACCACTTTCAGACCGGACCAATTTGCAGCCAAAGGACCAGGCCCCTTTTTGCGATTCGTCACTGCGTCACTTTAACTGACAATTGCGCAGTCGTGCGACGTGGCTCCCAAACAAAATTGACGTCCTTTTTTTCCCACAAATAGAGCTTTCTTTTGGTGGTATTTGATCGCCCTGCGGTTTTTATTTTTTGCACTATAAACAAAAATAGAGCGACAATTTTGAAAAAAATGCATTATTTTTTTACTTTTTGCTATAATAAATATCCCCAAAAAATATATATAAAAAACATTTTTTTTCCTCAGTTTGGGCCGATACGTATTCTTCTACATATTGATGGTAAAAAAAATTGCAATAAGCGATTATTGATCGGTTGGCGCAGAAGTTTTAGCGTTTACAAGATAGGGGGATAGTTTTATAGCATTTTTATTAATATTTTTTTTTTATTAGTAATGGCGGCGATCTGCGATTTTTTTTTTTTTTTGTGACTGCGACATTATGGCGGACACATCGGACATTTGACACATTTTTGGGACCATTGTCATTTATACAGCAATCAATGCTATTTAAATGCATTGATTCCTGTATAAATGACACTGGCAGTGAAGGGGTTAACCACAAGGGGGCAGTGTAAGGGTTAAGTATGCCTATGGGTGTGTTTCTTACTGTGGGGGGGCATGGCTGTCAGCTAGTGAATGCTGATCTCTGCTCCAATCACAGGGAGCAGAGATCGGCGTCACTAGTTGCTAGGCAGAACGGGGAGATGCTGTTTATCTCAGCATCTCCCTGTTCAGCCTTCCCGTGAGACGATCGCGGGGGTCCCCGCGGCGATCGAGTCCGCGGGGACCGCGACCGGACCCACGGGGGTCCCGACCGGCACGGGAGCGCGCCGCTCCCGGCACGCTCCCGATGGCACGGACAGGCATTAAGGAGGGACTTATATATACGCCCTCCTGCCTGTACGTGCCATTCTGCCGACGTATATCGTCGTGCGCCGGTCGGCAAGTGGTTAATTGATAAAAAATCGTGATCTCGATTCACCCCCTCTGACATCTCTCCTGCTGAGTTTGCCAATTCTTTCATATAAACAAGTGGAGAGACTTCTCTGCTCACTCAGCTGTCAAAAGAAAGCATCTGGGCAGTCTGCCAAGTTTAGAACTTGAAGCATTATAACTAACTTCCTTCTTAGATCAAAGGGATAGAACTTCTGTGTAAACAAATAATCTGGGCAGTCTGCCAAGTTTTCAACCACAGTGTAAATGCAGGAAGGTTAACCACTTAAAGTCTAAATCTTTTCCTGACACTTCTTTCTTAAGTTAAAATCAATATTTTTTGCTAGAAAATTACTTGGAACCCCCAAACATTATATATATATACATAATTAGCAGAGTCCCCGGGGAATAAAATGGCAATTGCTGCAATATTTTATGTCACACTGTATTTGCCCAGCGGTCTTTCAAATGCAATTTTTTGGGAAGGAATACACTTCAATAAATAAAAAAAAAATAAAAAAACGAAAGAGTAAAGTTAGCACAATTTTTTTTTGTTTTAATGTGAAAGATGATGTTACGCTGCGAGAATAGTGATCTATCCTCCTAAGCAAAAAAAAAAAAATCGTGATTCTCATTTTAGCCAGAATTGTGCAGCTCTACTGATCATTGTAATGTCGCTGGTCCCCAAAAAGTCTCACTTAGGGTGAGATTTGTCCGCCGCAATGTTGCAGTTCCCGCTAAAAATCGCAGATCGCCACCATTACTAGTAAAAATATTAAAAAAAAAAAAAAAAAGTCCATAAATCTATCCCCTATTTTTAGAAGCTATAACTGTTGCGCAAACCAATCACTATACGCTTATTGCGATTTTTTTTTTTTTTTCCCCCCCAAAAAATATTTAGAATACATATTTGGCCTAAACTGATGAATACATTTTTTTTTTTATAATATTTTTTTTGGATATGTATTATAGCAGAAAGTTAAAAATATAGATTTTTTTTGTTTATAGCGCAAAAAATAAAAACAGCAGAGGTGATCAAATACCACTAAAAGAAAGCTCTATTTGTGGGGAAAAAAAGGACATCAGTTTTGTTTGGGTACAGCGTCGCACGACCGCGCAATTGTCAGTTAAAGCAACGCAGTGCCGTATCGCAAAAAATGGCCCGGTCATTAAGGGGGTAAATCTTTCTGGGGCTGAAGTGGTTAAGGCTCCTGTTCTGTAAGAGTTAAAGGAAGCGTCTGATTGGCTGCATTGCACAAAAAGAACACTTCCTCATTCAGTCTCTGACATATTAAAGTGGTTCTGCACCCATTTCATTTAGTAAATCTCTTTGCCTTCCAAATCAGGCAAAGTACTAAATGAAATGTTTTTTTTTTTTTTTTTTTTTTTGACTTCCGGTCTTCTCTCTCTTCGGCGGCGGGCAGGTGTAGTATATTATATATATATATTATATATATACATATATATATATATTATATATATACATATTTATATATATATGTAGTGTTTTTTATGTAGTTCGTATAGACATTCTATTTGGGCATTCTAAGACAAATTCATTATGCAAGAATATAGATTGGGGATTCAAGGCTATTCTACACCTCAAAAGGGTGTCCAGGTGTCATCTCTTAATCTAATCAGTAGTCGCACACATCAAAGACAATGTTATCTGTTACCCTTTGATGTGTAAATCTTATGCAAGTTGTGTGTGTGAGGAATAGCCTTTTCACCTGGTATTTACTGATGGTAATTAGAATTGAGGGGGGTATTCATGGTAAACATTTAGTTGACCCCCCCCCCAGTGTCAGATCAGTATATGAGAAGACAGGCAGGTTGTCAGCTGGTCTAGAGAGAAAGACGGGTCTAGGAGAAGAAATTCCTTGTCATGTACTCTGCTGGATTTTGTCATCTGTAATAATGTTCTGTTTTGGAAGTCAATAAATTCTCTCTCTGGGAGAATCGGGTTTTGCTGCGGAAGTACTTTTCAATAACTATATACCATCTACGAGGAAGGAACGATTATATATTAGATCACTACAGCAGGGTCTCTGCGTCGATCGTCGTCACGCCGCACTGTCTCCTGGGATCTGGTGTCATTGATCCCAGGAGTCAGTGCGGGCATCTTCCGAAATCTCCCGAGATTTCGGCCACATCTGCCGAAATCTCGTGAGATGTCGGCAGATGTGCCGTTACTGCGCACGCGCGAGTAACGGCGGTGCATGCTGGGCCATCTAAAGTTCCTATGGGTGTTTCACATGCCCACAGGCAAGATGGCCCCCAGCACAAAAGAAGAAGACGAGGAACTTCATCGGACGAAAACCGGCGGCGATCGAGATGGAAGATGGAACAGGTGAGTCACCCAATAAAGGTAAGCATCCTTTATATTCCGTCCCAAAAAAAAAAAAATTATACACAGTGCATAACCGCTTTAAATACAGGCCGAGGATTTCCCGTGGTGAATCCTAAAAACCAAGTAAAAAGTAATGTTTGATAGAGTGTTATGTAGTAATGAAATTTGACCAGCAGAGGTCAGCATTGTGCTGCACAATTAAACTAATGATGGGGCTTCGTTCTAGCACCGTGTAATAATAATGTATCTAAAACAGCAGCATGTTAGACTAAAACTGCACTTGGCTACATAAATAATTAAAGGGGGACTCAATAGTAAACAATGTATCAAACAACAACACAAAAGTGCCAAAGAGTAGATTTCTATATCAGGTATATTATATATCATTGTCCAGAATTAGTCATTATATAGCATTGTCCAGTTTTAAAAAGAAGCCATTTATAGCAGGGCTCTCCAAAATTTCTCAATAAGGGCCGGTTTACTGTCCTTCAAATTTAAGGGGGGGGGGGGGGGGGGGGGGGGGGGGGGGGGGGAATGCCAATTCATTGGTAATAGTTGGAAAAATAGCACCCATTAATATTACGGTACTTGGATGAATACAGGGGTCAAGTCCTGGGGAAAAAAAGTGTGGGAACTCCCACCCAAGATCCACTCGCCCACCAAAAAAAATAAAAAATGATACGCTCTTATGCACGAACGCTTCAAAAGTGGTATTTTTCATCCAATTTTCGTTTTGTGTGTGTGAAGCTTAACTGTTAGTACATAAAAAAAAACAATCCTCAATAAACATAAATAAGGTAATTCTCTGAATAATCAGCATTCATTCTATTGTGCTTCCATGCAAATGTGAACATCATGTTCTGATCTTTATTGGGGAATTTTATTTTGTATATATAGAGTGTTTATGTGGTGAGTTTACACTTTTCATTGAACAGAGTTTGGATAACACAGGGTTAAACGGAAAGGTCATAAATGAACTGCACATTATCTGGACAGAATGCTGGGGAGATAGTGATGTGTTCCTGCTTAGGAGATGTATGTTAGCTTTGGGGGCTGCAAACTCTGCAGGGCTCCAACACACTTGCTGCTATTCCAACCCTTCACATATTTCCACATACACTTCCCTCCTGGCATTAAACTTTGCCAGGTATTGTGCTCAGCTTACCACCCCAAACTGATGTTCCTCCCTCAGCTCACCTCTCTACCTGCATGTCCTGTGAGCAGAATAGCTGTGGTCCTCCTCTGGGTTCTCTCATCATATGGCACTGAAGATAGAGGGGGGAGGGGGGGGGGGTTCAGCGGGACACACAGAGCAAGTATGCAGGAGACTGGGGGGGGGATGAGGAGACAGAAAATCAGGAGGGGCCGGCGGGGAGGAGCGAGAGGTCTGACTAAATACAATCTCTTAGCAGCAGGGACCTGATCTACCCATCAGCTAGCTGTGATTGACAGGTAGATCGAAGCGAAAGCTGTCATGGGGCCCCCTACTGGCAATGCCTAAATGGTCAGGTGTGCGGCACTTACTATTGCGAGCTGTCTCGGCGGCTGCTGGTGTAGCACCTGCCACACAGCTCGCATACTTCAAAGTCTTGCAGGACACGGCTGCTAAAGTAAAGGGAACTGAGTTCCTGTTGTGGAAAAAGTACAGGAACTCCGTTCCCATGCGTTCCCGCAGGACTTGAGCCCTGGATGAATAGTGCCCATCAATCTTATTAGTTGGAGGAATAGTGCCCATCAGTCTTATTAGTTGGAGGAATAGTGCCCATCAATGGTATTAGTTGGATGAATAGTGCCCATCAATGGTATTAGTTGGATGAACAGTGCCCATCAATGGTATTAGTTGGATGAATAGTGCCCATCAATGGTATTAGTTGGAGGAATAGTGCCCATTAATGGTATTAGTTGGAGGAATAGTGCCCATTATTGGTAGTAGTTGGATGAATAGTGCCCATCAATGGTACTGGATGAATAGTGCCCATCATTGGTATTAGTTGGATGACAGGGAGCAGACGATCAGTGTGCTGTCACTAGGCAGAACGGGGAGATGCTGTTTTACATTGGTACCTCCCCGTTCTTCAGCTCCGTGACACGGTCGCGGGAAATTCAAAGTAACGTACGGGTATGTTACTTTGCCCAGCTGTGCCATTCTGCCGACTTATAAGTACAGGAGCCGATCGGGAACACGGTTAAGATGAAAAAACACCTGTCAGTGACCGCCCCCCCCCCCCGTTTTACTTACCTGAACCCTCGAACTTGACCCGGCGGGGACGTGCTGTCTCTCTGCCCGGGGTCCCGGCTCTCTTGATTGGATAGATTGATAGCAGCGCAGCCATTGGCTCCCACTGCTGTCAATCAAATCCAATGACACAGCCTCCGTGGACGACGAATGCTGGACTCGAGAGCGCACCCGCAGGGTAGAGAGCCGCCGGCGGACCCCAGAAGAGGATGTCGGGGGCCACTCTGTGCAAAACGAGCTGCACAGTGGAGGGAAGTATGATATGTATGTTATTTTTTTTTTTACCTTTAAAATCACTTTAAATTATGTTTTATTTTATTTATTTTTAAATATCTTTTTATTTATTTACAATAAGAAGAACAAAAGAAACAAACAATTAAACATACATTGGTCTTACATGGTATCGATGTGGTCCTTGTGGGGACCTCATTTTTGTCATGTCATATATAAACAGCAAACATGAAGCACGGATTGTGATAATATGTATATCAGCATAGTTCAATGGGTCATGTATACATGATAGGATAACACCTGATATACTCATTGTGCACAGTTGGCACCCACTTGGGAGATGTTCTGCTCAGATTCTACTAGGAGACCTCCGAAGCAGAGGAGAGGTCCGCCAGCCATTTAGACCAGACTTTGTCATATTTGTTGGGGCAACCTCTGTTAGCGTATGTGTCTTTATACAGAGGTAGGCTATTGTTGATAAGTTGTTTCCATAGGGAGAGAGGAGGGGGGGGGGGTTGGTTTGCGCCAACTAAGGGCTATGGCTTTGTGGGCATAAAACAGTAGGAGTCGGGGCTGGTGCAAGGATATTTGACACCCTAGGCGAAACCTAATTTTGCCACCCCACCCCTGACTCCACCCCCTTTTGCCTGCCCATGTATACCCCACCCTTTTAAGGAGGTGCCCATCAAATGCAGCCTCACCAGCGCCCATCAAATGCAGCCTCACCAGTGCCCATCAAATGCAGCCTCACCAGCGCCCATCAAATGCAGCCTCACCAGCGCCCATCAAATGCAGCCTCACCAGTGCCCATCAAATGCAGCCTCACCAGCGCCCATCAAATGCAGCCTCACCAGCGCCCATCAAATGCAGCCTCAGCAGCTTCCATGAAATGCAGCCTCACCAGCGCCCATCAAATGCAGCCTCACCAGCGCCCATCAAATTCAGCCTCACCAGCGCCCATCAAATGCAGCCTCACCAGCGCCCATCAAATGCAGCCACAGCAGCTTGCATGAAATTCAGCCTCACCAGCGCCCATCAAATGCAGCCTCACCAGCGCCCATCAAATTCAGCCTCACCAGCGCCCATCAAATGCAGCCTCACCAGCGCCCATCAAATGCAGCCTCACCAGCGCCCATCAAATGCAGCCTCACCAGCGCCCATCAAATTCAGCCTCACCAGCGCCCATCAAATGCAGCCTCAGCAGCTTCCATGCAATGCAGCCTCACCAGCGCCCATCAAATGCAGCCTCACCAGCACCCATCAAATGCAGCCTCACCAGAGCCCATCAAATGCAGCCTCACCAGCGCCCATCAAATTCAGCCTCACCAGCGCCCATCAAATGCAGCCTCACCAGCGCCCATCAAATGCAGCCTCACCAGCGCCCATCAAATGCAGCCTCACCAGCGCCCATCAAATTCAGCCTCACCAGCGCCCATCAAATGCAGCCTCAGCAGCTTCCATGCAATGCAGCCTCACCAGCGCCCATCAAATGCAGCCTCACCAGCGCCCATCAAATGCAGCCTCACCAGCGCCCATCAAATGCAGCCTCACCAGCGCCCATCAAATGCAGCCTCACCAGCGCCCATCAATGCAGCCTCACCAGCGTCCATCAAATGCAGCCTCACCAGCGCCCATCAAATGCAGCCTACCAGCACCCATCAATGAATGTTTGCTTGCTTCCATTCATTCTGGAATCTACTGCTGCGCCCCAGACACTATGTGCGAATGGAGCTGTGGCTGCCTGCTGTTGCTGAGACTTAATTGCTTGCTGCAGAGAGAAGAGAGTAGGAACACTAGTGGCCGGGCGCCCTAGGCAGCAGTGCGCCCTAGGCGGCTGCCTAGTTTGCCTAGTGGTAGCACCGGCCCTGGTAGGAGTCCCACCAGCATGCGTTCCGCCACCGTAGGGATCAGTTGTTCTGTCAGGCCTAGTATGCAGATTGCCATTGATGGTTGTAGTGGCACAGAGGTGATTTGCTTGATAAAGTCTAATATCTCCCTCCAGTAACTGACGATTGCCAGGCAGGTCCAGAAAATATGGGTGAAGTCACCAGGAATCCCACCACATCTCCAGCCCCCCGGGAGGGGAGTCAGGGTTCATTTTGTGTAGTCTACGAGGGGTGAAATAAGCCCGGTGAACTATCATAAATTGGATCAGGCGATCTCTCAGAGAGACCAGGGAGTTAAAAGGGAAGTCCCATATGTCACCCCAGTCGTCGTCATCAAAATCAGGGATGTCATGGGACCATTTAGATCTTAGCCTTTCCAGAGTCGGAAGAGAGGTGATAATCAAATGTGAATATAATTGACCTAAGGAGGTCCTCTAGTGAAGATTGGATCAGTTGAGGAGGGGAGTTGGAGAATTGGCATGGGAGAGTTGAATGTGTAGCGCCGACACTTTTCTAAAGTGTGCGCTAGTTTGTAAATTTACTTTTTCCTGAGCTGTAGCTGAGTTCTGGGGGTTAATTGTTTTTAGTTTTTTTTTTTGCTTTGGCATCGGTTGGGCTGGGCTGTGCTGGAGTTCTGCCTGATGATGGGTGATGTGACCACCTATGACAGGCTGAGAACATGAGCCTGGTCGGACGTGTTGGGTGCCAGTCTTTCTCGGAGCCGGTCAGTGGGCGCGTCTGGCCCCGCTGTGTAGTCCGGGAAGGGGTATTTAAGATGCTGAAGTCACGTATTCAGGGTTCGGCTTGCTGTCTGATTCCTGGTTCCGGTCCGGACCAAGCCCCGCAAGGGGTCCCGGACCCAGGAGTGTCTGCTCCCTCCGTAAGCCTGGTCACCCTGACCAACCCCAGGGGCCCTCATGGTCTGGGGTGGGTATCTGTCCGTTCCCGAGCCTCGAAACTGGCTAGTTCGAGGCCCAGTAACTGAAGGAGGATTCCTTCTGAAGTGTCCCGGTGTGTCCCGGTGTGCTCTCAGGATTGGAGAGACACGGCAACTCGTACAAGCGACTAGGGGAGGAGTCTTCGGAGGAGGGCCAAGAAGCTGGCTGCTCGGTAAGAGCCTTGGAGCTGAGATGTATGGACACTGGTGGGTCCGCATTTCTTACGGTATCACCAAACGGCTGAAAGATTCAGGTACCATAGGAAAAGTTCCTAACTCATCCTTCAGTTACAACATAGTCTGTGGCAGAGACTTTTACTAATTCCGAATCACTTGTTGGCTGCTAAATCTACAGACAAGGGTTTATCCAACAGTGAAGAGCCCAGTTGCGAGTGGCTACTCTCTGGGCTATCTAAGGAGACGTTTGCTTGATGACAGTAGTTCTTGGGTGCCTGAGCTTTTATCACCCGTGCCCTCTATCCCCAACTAAGACACTGTGTTGTGTTGGAACGTTTACTTTTTTGCAAATAAAAATCCTCACAAGGACTCTTGAGTCTCGGTCTCTGAAGTTACTGGGTACTAACCCTGGGAACCCCTAGACAACGAACGACGAGCTACAAGGAGGAGGTAATCAGTAAGCCCAGAAAATACATAGCCGCCCCGCAGGGGTTATGGAGCTACAAATGTATCGGGGGAAAAAAATAGGACCGCGGTATGTTAAAGTCAGAGTTCAGTTTGGAAAGCGGGACTAGGGATTGGTTGGAGACAATCTGTTACTTTAAATGATGTTTAGTTGTTCACAAATCCTTTTTTAACTTTTCATCTGCTAAAGACCAGACCATTCCAGAGATGGGCCTGACGTCTTCTCTTCATGCCCCGTAGCACAGGCCACGTATCCTCTGCTCACGTTCTCCGCTGTAATTTTAGGTTTGCCATCTTTCCTTGGCAATTTCCATTTCCTCCCCCTTCCAAGATTGACACATCAGCTTATTTAATATAACGTGAGTCGAAAAACTCCTGTAGACCGCAGGTTCCGTTTCTTCTACTCCCATCACCGTACATCACACCCGCTGAGCACAATGACTCAATCCACCACCCATCCCTGTTGGAAGCAAGGGACGAACCGCTGTGACTGACGTGTGCCCAGAAGGGCATTACAGCGGAAATCGCTGGGCTGTGGAAATCACAGGCCAGTTTTCCCGGAGCTGAATTTCAGAGGCTTTTGTCATTTCTCTCTTTTTTTCCTGTTCAGGTGTGCTGAAGAATAAATGATGTTATTTTTATGGTCTGGTTCATAAACGCTTCTCACTGTGAGCTTAAAGACAGCTGTAGCGTCCATGCCGCCTCTCTCAGTATGGGGCACAGCACAGACATTTACCATGTTAACTTCCTCAGATTAATACATCTGTCACAGTTAAGAAAGCATTGATTTAAAGTGAGTTTACATGCTTGCATGGATATATTACTGACATGTAACAATATACACGATAATGGCTGACTTTGGAGGGCGAACACGCAATATACAATATATTATCACAAGTATTGGGACACCTGCCTTTACACGCACATGAACGTTAATGGCACCCCAGTCTTAGTCCGTAGGGTTCAATATTGAGTCGGCCCACCCTTTGCAGATATACCAGGTTCAACTCTTCTGGCAAGGATGTCCTGTCAGAAACCATGAAATCAGACTGAGACAGAAGTACAGTTAAATAACACTTGTTTAATAATAAAAGCAAAAAGAACAAACGTACGGTAGTCAAAACATAGCCCAAGTTCAGTAACCAGAACGGATAGTCAGCCAAGCCAGAAGTCAGGGATCAAAGTAGTGGAACAGCAAGCAGGATCTGGAGCCAGAAGGGATGTCAGCAAAGCCAGTCTTTAAACAGGAACGCAGACGATAGTTTCTTGTGATTTGACCAAGGCGAAGGCAGAGCTCCTCTGGACTGGGCGGCTTAAGTAGGCAGGGCTGACGAGCAGGATATCATCAACAGCTGAGTAACTGTGGAAAGAGATGGGAGCTGGCTATTAGCCGACAGCTGAGCAGCCAGCTCAGAGATGAAAGGGCTGAACCCAGCCCTGACATGTCCACAAGGTTTAGGAGTGTGTCTATGGGAATGTTTGACCATTCTTCCAGAAGCCCATTTGTGAGGTCAGGCACTGATGTTTGACAAGAAGGCCTGGCTCGCAGTCTCCACTCTAATTCATCCCAAAGGTGTGCAGGCAAGTCAGGTTCCTTCACCCCAACTCATCCATGTTTTTATGGACCTTGCTTTGTCCACTGGTGCTCAGTCATGTTGGAACAGGAAGGGGCCATCCCCAAACTGTTCCCACAAAGTTGGGAGCATAAAATTGTCCAAAATGTCTTGGTATGCTGACGTCTTAAGAGTTCCCTTTACTGGAACTAAGGGGCCAAACCCAACCAATGAAAAACAACCCCCACACCATAATCCCCCCTCCACCAAATGATTTGGACCAGTGCAGAAAGCAAAGTCCATAAAGACATGGATGGGCCACAGGAACTGTGGGAGAGAGGGTTAGGGCCAGGACACCCTGAGGTAGTTGCAATGTTAATTGGCAGACTCTGAGACTTCTACAGGTAGACAGCCATGCAGGGAAAGGCATTCAGCAAGACACCACATCTGCATGTGTAGGAGTGCTGTCTCCTATGGCAACAGTCTTATAACACTTCCTAACACAAGTTGTAATGAAATCCTTTACTTCCTCTTCAACCACTTCTTGTAGATTCTTAGCCCACTGAGCTCCACGTCTCTCTCACCAGACTTGCTGATCCCTTGCCACTGAATCCCGTGAGCTCTTCCAATCTTCTTACTTAGTATCTTCCTCAAGGGCCAACCAACTTCCCAGCTGGGTCCCTGGCTTGGCACTCCAGATACTCCTCAAGCGTCACCCCACTGGTCTGCTCGGCCCCTGGCTTGGCACACAAGGCTGCTCTGCAAGAGTCCCCTCCGCTGGCTGGGTCTCTGGCTTGGCACCTGCTGAAGTTTCCCAATTCTTCACCATCCCCGGTTGGTGAGAATACTGCTGCGGTACTTGCTTCAGTTACTCACAGTGGTAATAAGGTGGATGGTCCCTTAGTGGCAACAGCTTCCCCTCTACCTCCGACCACGACAGGTTCTCCGGCTGGCAGAACCGTCACTTCTGGTTGGACTGCAAGCCGCAATCCCAACCCTGCGCTGCTCTCTTGCTTCTGGATAGGCCCTCAGACAGCCTAAAAGCCAGATGTGCCCGAGATAGGCCCAAACTCCGGGCCTAGTAACTCAGGTAGCTCAACACACGTCCACAGAATCGTGATCACCTGAATCCACCCTCTCGCGGCTCCTCCCCACATCAGATAACCCCCTAGGGGAAGCGCTTCCCCAAGGGGGTTACCTTGCGGGCGCACTCCCGAGTCCAGCATTCGGCGTCCATAGCCACCGAATGTATAACTCGGCCCCGCCCCCCCGGCGCCCGCGTCATTGGATTTTATTGACAGCAGCGGGAGCTAATGGCTGCGCTGCTATCAATCTATCCACTCAGGACAGAGCTGGTGTGCTCGTTCCTGTCACGCAAATTTCGGGGGTTAAGGTAAGTAAAAGAGGGACTCGGGGGCGCTGCTCATTGAAAAATGCAGTAAGGTGAGAAAACGGCGAAGGTTTACAACCCCTTTAAGTGAACACAGAGCAGAAATGTAAAAATACATTATTCACCAGGATATAAAATGTCAAGAATCTTGGTGGCTTCTGGATGCTTTTTCACTTTTTGTCCAAGAGCCCTCATGGGAGATTGTCCCTCTAAATGTCCCCTATAGGCGTCATCACAAAATCTGTAATGCTGCGTACACACGGTCGGAATTTCTATCTGAAAAAGCTCTGATGGTTTTCCCGTCGGAATTCTGACGGAATTTCGCTCAAACTGTCTTGCCTACACACGGTCACACCAAATTCCGACAGTCAATAACACCGCGCCTTAAAAAACGTTCGACTGCACTATAAAAGGGAAGTTTAATGCTTCTGAGCATGCGTCGGAATTTTGCATGTCGGAATTGCATACACACGATCGGAAAATCCGATAGAAAGGTTTTCCGTCGGAAAAATTAAGAACAGGTTCTCAATCCGAAGTTCGTCGGAAATTCCGACAGAAAAAGACCGGTGGGCATACACACGGTCGGAAAATCCGATTTAAAAAGCTCCCATCGGACTGTTTCCATCAGAAATTCCGACCGTGTGTACGCGGCAAAACTTTTTAATGCCAATAATTCAGAATTGCAGCTGCTCCTGAAGTTATTTGTCCGTAACAGGTGGAAATACTTCTGTAATAAGTCACAGAGCAGATTTTGGCTGGTGCCAGGGCAAATCAAGGGGGGCAGAAAGGCGGCTGATTACAATCAGGAGCCCATTCTCAAAGCCAAAGTCGTTAATTATGACAGAAGCTGCGCTACCGCAAGGTGTCAAGTCTGGACACCGAACGAGGCGCTTTGTCAGGTTCAGATCTTTTGAGTCACTAAAATTGCCATTAGCTGTGCAGGCAAATGGGAAAAATGTATTGATTTAACCGCTTCAGCCCCGGAAGATTTTACCCCCCTTCCTGACCAGAGCACTTTTTGCGATTCGGCACTGCCTGGCTTTAACTGACAATTGCGCGGTCGCGCGATGTTACACCCAAACAAAATTGACGTTTTTTTTCCCCACAAATAGAGCTTTCTTTTGGTGGTATTTGATCACCTCTGCGGTTTTTATTTCTTGCGCTATTAACAAAAAAAGAGTGACAATTTTGAAAAAAAAGCTATATTTTTTACTTTTTGCTACAATAAATATCCCCAAAAATATATAAAAAAAATTTTTTTTCCTCAGTTTAGGCCGATATGTATTCTTCTACATATTTTTGGTAAAAAAAATCCCAATAAGCGTATATTAATTGGTTTGCGCAAAAGTTATAGTGTCTACAAAATAGGGGATAGTTTTATGGCATTTTTATTATTCAATTTTTTTTATATTAGTAATGGCGGTGATCTGCGATTTTATCATGACTGCGACATTATGGAGGACAGATCGTACAGGGAGGGGCGGGGAGTCATAAGAGGGCCAATGAGAGCTGCCGAGCTGGAGGTGTGTGTCTGTGTAAATCCAGGAAGTGAACAAGCAGCAGCTTCAGCTGCCCACAGTTAAAATGGCTGCAGCCAGACTCAGTGGAGGGAGATTCCTGCAGCATATTTGGCAAGTACAGAATCACAGCATATATAAAATAATATGCAAAGTGGTTGGAGGGAAGCTTCAGAATGTCAAAGATGTTTTTCTTACATATTATGTGAGCAGACTGCAGTTCCTCTTTAACCACTTGCCGACCGCTGCACACCGATATACGTTGGCACAATAGCAGCGGTGAGCAAATGGGCGTACCTGTACGTCCGCTTTAATTGGCGGGGCTAGTGGGCGTGACTGTGTCCGCATCACCGGCAGTCTCGATGTCTTCCGGTCTCCTGGCGATCGTGTCATGTAAACAAGGCATTTCCCCCGTTGAAGCCCATCCCCCCACAGTTAAGCCCCATACACACGGTCGGATTTTCCGATGGATTCTGTCCTATCGGACAATGTTGTCGGAAATTCCGACCGTGTGTAGGCACCATCGGACATTTTCCATCGGATTGTCCGATGAACAAAGTTGTATCTCCTGCTCTAAAAATTTTCCGACAACAAAGTCCGATCACACCAATTCCGATCGTGTGTAGCGAATTCCGACGGACAAAGTGCCACGCATGCTCAGATCACATTACAAGACCAAAGCTATTGGCTACTAGCCTCTACGTAGTCCCGTCGTACGCAACAAACGTCACCACGTTCAGAATGATCGGATTTTCCGACAACATTGTCCGACCGTGTGTATGCAACACCAGTGTCGGACTAAATCCGTCATACCAAATCAGATGGATTTGGTGGTCGGATTTTCCGACCGTGTGTATGGGGCTTTAGAATCACTCCAGGTACACCTTGTGGGTAAACAGATTTGATCTCTAAACGCTCCTAGAATTTCTGTTAGATCTGTGTCTCTTTACTCTGATCATAAAGGTCTAACTATATCCATAGGCACTTGGAATTATTTTGACCCAGCTTTATACACGAGAGGAACTGGTTTGGACGCCTTGCATCTTTTGCTACGGTGTGTGAATCATTATAATAATTAAAAATCTTTACTCTCTGTGCTCCATAATTATATACAAGACTGTATTCCATGACATCAATGACTTTTTCATCAGACTGTGGACTTGTGCGCCCCCTGGTGTATTGTTCCCACATTCGCCGGGACAGACTTGTACTGGGAAGCACAGAACTGTGGGGTACTCTGTGAATGCTGGGTAATAAATAAAGGACACCCTTCACCATGATACTACTTCTCAGAACAGTTCCCTCAACAAAGCCCAACAAATGGATGGCACCGAGACACCTTCAGAAACGGCCCAGGCCAGGCAAGCACTAGTATTGCGATGCCAGGAATAGCAATGGCAACAGTCACCAGGATCCCCTCACTCAGATCTGTTTTCACAATGTCCCCAAGTACTTGAATGCCTCCCTCCAATAGCAGTCAGACAATTCCTTAGTGGATCTTTAGTGAAATCCTTCGATTAGCTTCAGAGATTTTTTATCAGAGACAAGTAGATTTTTCAGCTAGGCTGCCCATAAGGGCGGTAGCCCTTCAGGCTGTGAACTTCTTCTCCTGGACAAGAACAGGGCTGCCTCCGGCTCCAAACAATTTATGCACTCCCACAGCCACCTTCTGGACACCCTCCTCCAGGGATTGGCTGAGACAACATACATATTCAAGTGGCTGATGGGCCTTTCGAGCCCACTACATTCTAGAATCCTCCAGAAGGCAGGGAGAAGCAATCAAACCTGCAGCCAGTGGAACCCGGAGCAGCCCAAAGCAATCCTGAACGGCTCCACTGATTACAGTGGAGCAAAAAGAACTACATTTACCGAGCTTTCCTGTCAGCCTAGGAGGGTGCTACATTAACAAACAGTAAAGCTGCTTTAAAACAAGCCATTCTTGACATCTCTAGCTGCGTGTACTATAAAGTTATTCATTCTCAAAGATCAGAACAAAGGGGAAATTAACAAGGAGCAGCGCAGACAAATTGCCTGCACCACTCTTCTAAACTGAGAAAAAAGTGCAGGCCTCTTTTGTTAAAAGAGAAGTATAGGTTTTCAGTTTTCTTCAGATTCATACTTACCTTGGTGGATGGAGCATCAGACCGATGATGCAGCTGTCCCCCGGTGTCTCTTCACTGAGAACCGAGCCACCGAACATCACGATGGCTCGGTTCTCACTCCTTCCCAAGCAGAGCGATGCTGGCTGTCAGTCAGCATCTCTCCTGTTCTGCTCCTCCACGCTCATTGGAGCGATGAGCTGTGGAGGGGCGGGGAGCGGGCGCCTCAGTGGCTCGCTGAGACTGCCATCAATCAAGGCACCTGGCGCATCCAGACCTGGGAAGTCGGGATGACGCAGTGCCTCGACTGATGGGAGTGACGTCAGCGGAGAGCAGACTTCAGACCGCTCTCCGCTGAAAACGGGTCACAGGCGTGCAAAACCGATTGCACTACTGTGACCCAGAGGAGAAGTCCAGCCTAAAAAGCCCAGGCTGGACTTCTCCTTTAAGGGAGAGTTGGAGCCACTTGCTCTCTTGCTCTGCCCCCCCAGCAGTCAGCTGTTAGTGAATAGGGAAGAGGAAGGCTGTTCTCTACGTTAGCTGGGGTTAACAACTGGGCTTATATGGAAAAAAAAAAAAAAACTGCGCTATGAAAAATAATAAAAGTCAGCAGCTACAGTGTTTTTAATGAGCACACTTACCTGTCCAGGGTGCCCGCTATGTCGGCCGCCCGAGGCCGACCCGTCCCTCGGCTCTCGGGTCCCGGTTCCGCCATTCTAACTAAGGGAAATAAGCAGTGGAGCCTTGCGGCTTCACTGCCCGTCTCCTAATGCGCATGTGCGAGCCGCGCGGCGCTTTGTGAATGGGGCACGCTGTGTTCTGGGAACTGTGTGTGTCCCGGAACACAGCGCGCCCCGTTCCCCAGAAGACAACGCAAGGAGGAGAAGACCGAAGATCACTGCGGTGTAGGAAGTGGAAGATTAAGACGATCTGCCTAGCAACAGCCATTTCTGGTAAGTTAAAAAAATATTTTTTTTTTTCATTTTTTTTTTCATTTCTTTAGGAACAGTTTGATGTAATTTTTTTTTATTGTGGCCCTCCACTTTAACTTGAGTACATAGTGCGCAAGATAAAACGGAAGCTGCCATTCTACTGTATAACACCAACACAGTGAAGATAAATTAAAAGGAAAATAGAATCGCGCTAAACCTAACAAATCATGAATGATAACTTAATCAATACATATTATACCATTGGGTGTTCAAACTCAATATATAAATCTTAATTGATAATTATATTGTTGTGAAAAAATTGTTCAAATAAACACCACTAATAAACAGAAAATAGATAAAATGCAAAAAAAAAATATATATTAAATAAACAATAATCCACCGGTGCTCACAACTTAATAAAGTCCATCTTTATGTGCAGTGACGACTCCAAATGCTAATAAAAAACGTGCTGAATCCACCACCAAGTTTAGAGGGAATTACTTCTTACCAGATAACCATGATCCCCCATTACAGAGGATCAAGGAGAGAATATATTTTGTAAGACACAGCTTAATTCCGATGTGCAGCGAGCACGCTCAGGGTTCCTCAGACCGCATCAATACCATTCAGACCGATACATGGTACATATAAAATAAAACGCTCCAATAGTATAAAACCTTTATAAATTTATTATAAAAAAAACAAAGTATTGCACTTACAGCAATTCACGTCAATAAAAGCCTTTAGTCTGATGTGCACGATCAGACAACCCGTCCCTTCTAGGAAACAGACAGTATCATACGAGGTGACGTCAGCGCGTCGCTCCGCCCTGTGCGTTTCATAATAGATTGGCCCCTGGACGGTGTAATCTATTACGAAATGCGTAGTCGCGTAGCCTACTCTTGGCCTTAACAGGATTCTCCAGTCACCGGTCTTGGCTTCCCTAGACCCTCTTTGGGTCTCCCAGGCCCGCGTAGCCTTCCCCGACCTACCCCGTCCTTCAGGCAAGAATTCCCCCTCACCAGGAAAGCTATCTCAGACAGAGACAACCAGGTTCTCTGACAGTGCTCTGAATCCAAAAAAAAGGAGGGTGGAGAGCTGAGGAGAGCTGATTGGAGGGAAGGGACACTGCACACAGTAACAGAGCTGAGACTGTCAGTCTGCTGGAGGTCCCTCCCATCACCATTTTTCTCTTGGTGTCAGGAAAAACTGTTGGAAGTTATTCGTGCTGATAGCAGAGGAACAAGGCTTAAAACAGAGGTGACACTTAGTGCTCTTAACTGAGACAAGTACACACCGTAGTGGGATATGCTTTGTTCACATTTCTTATCTGAGGTTTACAACAACTTTAGATTTCTTTGTCTTTCTGTCTCAGGACTACAGTGATCTGTATGTAGTGTTAAATGTGAATACTTGTTAGTGCATTTTAAAAGATAGGTTCACCTTATGAACATGTTATGCCGTGTACACGCGATCGGAAATTCGGCCAGCAAAAGACAGATGAGAGCTTTTGGCCGGAAAATGCGACCGTGTGTATGCTCCATCGTACTTTTGCTGGCCGAATTCCAGCCAGCAAAAGATTGAGAGCATGTTCTCAATTTGTCGGTCGGTCGGAAAAAGTTCCGATCGGAAATTCCGATCGTCTGTAGCAATTCCGACGCGCAAAATTCCTACGCATGCTCGGAAACAATTTGACGCATGCTCGGAAGCATTGAACTCCATTTCCTCGGCTCGTCGTAGTGTTGTACGTCACCGCGTTCTTGGCGGTCAAAAGTTCAGAGAACTTTTGTGTGACCGTGTGTATGCAAGCCAAGCTTGAGCGGAATTCCGTCGGAAAAAAAACATCCAAGATTTTTCCGAACGAAAATCCGCTCGTGTGTACGCGGCATAACACACATATTTAGGGTGTAACATGTTCAGCGGCGTCCCCCCCCCCCCCCCACACCTTATAATGTAATGGTAGTTTCACCGCACTGATCCTGTATAAGCTGTTGTGTCAGCCAATGTATTTTGATGGCAAAGGTACCTAGTTTGTGTGGGTGTCAAGTACTAAATTGCATATTAACTGCTCCTGCGTCGCAAGGGAAGTAGGAGATAAAAATAATTGATTGGATTTGGTGATTTCAGCACCTTTTAAGCAATAACCTGCAATCCTTTTTAATAGGGTTCTTATTTTAATAAGCCCCCCCCTCTGTTAGACTCAACATAGATGCAGGCGCAGCATTTCCGCTACCTCCGAGCGAGCGGAATTAAATACACGTTAACCCTTTCATAACCACGCCAGCCCATGGAGCATTGTCAGGTGGCAGAGGAAGCGTGTAGCCGGTGACAGGTTCTATAGGGGACATCTCTGTCAAGGCCAGAGTCTTTGTCACAAGAGCGTTCTATTCTCTGACATGAATCCAACAACACACGTAGGCGTCTCAATGTGCCTGGGCTGACGCAGGCTGCCAGCGAGAAAGCGCTCCGGAACATCGCTGCCTTCAATGTGAGATATGGGAATCGGTGACGTGTGACAAGCTGCGAGACCCTTTCATTCTCCATACCCCGAACGGTGTTTACATTCCATTGTCAATCGAGCTCAGCCTTCATCTTTTCCGCTGAACCCCCCCCCCCCCCACCCCGGCATCACTAATGCACCTCAGCACAAATAACAGAGTTCCTATAAGTCCTCGATTTCCTTGGACAGTCGTAGCATTCAGCGTTTGTCACACAGTTAAGGTTTTGCCTTTCCAATCTGATCTCCTGTAAAATAAAATCCTCAGCCTGCAATATACTGTAGATTCCCAATATCAACTCGCGCTATAAAGTGATTCGGTGCTGAAAAATAAGCCCCGGCATAGTGAATCCCTCCGGTTCATCCCGGAAGAGCTGCGCAGGGAAGAGGGGGGAAAAGTGGGGATTTCAACAGACCGCTTTTACTTTCTGCTCTAAAACAAATCCGATAAAAAAAATGGTACAAAATCTAATTTCTTCATCAATTTAGGCCAATATGTATTCTGCTACATGTTTGTTGTTAAAAAAAATAAAAATAAAAAAAATCCAATAAGCGTATATTGATTGGTTTGCGAAAAAGTTATAGCGTCTACAAACTATGGAATATACTGTATTTATTACTGTATAACACGCACCATTTCACCCTGAAAATTGGTTGCACTTAGCGTGCGCGTGTTATACGCCAATACTTCCTCCATTGCCATCAGTGCAGCCTGATCGATGCCCATCTGCAGCCTAGAGGCGACAGGGAGGGGGGCAGGACGAGCGCCATCAGATTACATACAGTGAGAATCTCCTGTTTACTTGGCGGCCTCTGTAATAGGAAGTCCTGTCTCCTGGGCCACCATTGGACCACTGTTCTGTCTATCATAGGAGATTCTCACTGTATGTAATCTGTCGGCGCTTGTCCCGCCCCCCTCCCCGTTCCCTCTAGGCTGCAGATGGGCATCGATCAGGCTGCACTGATGGCAATGGTGAGGCTGCTGCATTGACGGCAATGGTAAAACTGCTGCATTGATGGCAATGGTGATGCTGCTGCATTGATGGCAATGGCGAGGCTGCTGCATTGATGGCAATGGCGAGGCTGCTGCATTGATGACAATGGCGAGGCTGCTGCATTGATGGCAATGGTGAGGCTGCTGCATTGATGACAATGGCGAGGCTGCTGCATTGATGGCAATGGCGAGGCTGCTGCATTGATGACAATGGCGAGGCTGCTGCATTGATGACAATGGCGAGGCTGCTGCATTGATGGCAATGGTGAGGATGCTACATTAATGCAATGGTGAGGCTGCTGCATTGATGGCAATGGTGAGGATGCTGCATTGATGGCAATGGTGAGGATGCTACATTAATGCAATGGTGAAGCTGCTGCATTGAGGGCAATGGCGAGGCTGCTGCATTGATGGCAATGGTAAAGCTGCTGCATTGATGGCAATGGTGAGGATGCTACATTAATGCAATGGTGAAGCTGCTGCATTGAGGGCAATGGCGAGGCTGCTGCAATGATGGCAATGGTGAGGAGGCTACAATAAAGAGGAAGTAAACACTCATTTACAACTTTAGGTTACAGGTAAGCCTATATTAAGGCTTACCTGTAGCTAACAAGGATATCTCCTAAACCTGCACGGTTTAGGAGATATACCTGTATTTGCATGTGCCGACGTCATGCGGCACATGCGCACTTGCGACAACTGAAGCAACGGCGATATATGCCGATGCTTCAGTTGTACTGTGCCGATCTCGTGCGCATGCGCGGAGTGACGGCATCGCGGCTCTGGCAAATCACAGCGCCGGAGCCGCGAGACCCAGAAGTCACATCCGGGAGAAGATGTCGGCAGTCGGAGGGGGAGAAGAGGACCGATGCCGGGGCTTCGATCTGAGGTAAGTGATACATAATTAGCTAGTATGCTATGCATACTAGCTAATTATGCCTTTGTCTTGAAGGTTTTTTTTATTTTCGTTTTTTTTAAGAGGGTTTACTTCCTCTTTAATGGCAATGATGAGGCTGCTACATTAATGCAATGGTGAAGCTGCTGCATTGATGGCAATGGCGAGGCTGCTGCATTGATGGCAATGGTGAGGCTGCTACATTAATGCAATGGTGAAGCTGCTGCATTGAGGGCAATGGTAAAGCTGCTGCATTGATGGCTCTTGTGAGGCTGCATTGATGTGGACTGATGAGGCTGCAGAGTTCCCTATTTAAAGTTCATTTTTTTTTTTTACTGAAACTTCTCTCTTAAAATGAATGTGCGTGTTATACGTTGATAAATACGGTATTTATGGACATTTTTTTTTTTTTTTTTTTACTAGTAATCAGCAACTTAAAGTGGGACTGCGATATTGTGGCTGACAAATCGGACACTTTTGACTCTTTTTTTGGGGACCAGTGTCACTAATACAGTGATCAGTGCTAAAAATATGCACTGTCACTGTACCAATGACACTGGCTTTAACATCAGGGGCGATCAAAGGGATAACTGTGTGCCTAGCTGGTGTTTCAGGGTAGTGGGGGGAGGTGCTTTTTTACTAGTGGAAGGCATGGATCCGTGTTCTTGCTTCGCAGGAACACAGGATCCATGCCTTCTGTACTGACAGAACGGCGATCTGTCTTTTTTTCCAATCTGTCTTTTTGTATTGAATGATCAGCGGGTTCCGGCGGACGTCGGGTCCGTGGGACCCACTGATCAGCTCCAGCTGAATGGAATTACGGCAGGAGCGAGTTGCCGGCGGCGCGCACTAACACCAGATACCCGGGAGCGCAGGATCACATATATATTATTAATTTTATATGGTTAATGAAGTATTCTTGTATTCTTTCCAGTTGCAGAACATGTTTCTGTGATCGGGCGCTATAACCCGGACTCCGTATTCCAGATGTTTGCAAACATCAGCATTATCGCAGTAAGTGCATGCGGTCCACATGTTCTGTCCCTACAGTAAATTGTTGTCAAAAATTCATTGACCCACAGCAAAGCGATCTCTTATAGAACCGTTCCTTCCTATAAGATCATGCGGTGGATGAACAAGCTGACGGAGTAAATCCGACAGGACACCGGCGGTTGCACGACTCTCCAGATTAGACTCCGTCTCGGGTCGCTGACCCTTGTTGTGCCCCTCCTCGTGTCCATTGCTTAATCCAGCGTTCTGTAAACACACACCTCACGCCTCACAAAACTCCTCTTCTCTCCGCGGCGAGGACAAGATAAAAATAAGAATAAGAATAAGGACAAACAGATTATAGACTCTTTGGGATAGAGCGCCTTTATTTCCCACAGGGCTGCTGTGACCACACCGTTTGTGATGCTTGGACAGCAGGTTCGAAAAACGACACCAGCTATCAGATTTGTATCACGTTAATTAAATGCATGCGTGCTAAGGAAATTTGTCAGTATAACATTTCTTACCACTCACAGACAGGGCAGCCAACAGAAATTTTTGGGCCCCTTACACAGCTTTAGGCCTGGGACCCCGGCCCCGAGCCTCGCCACCAACATTCCCCAGGGCTTGCCTATAGGCCATCCTACCGAATCCGCACACCAGCCACCTCACCTGTACACACTCAGCCTCCCCCCTCATACCTGTATATATGTCAGCCCCCCCTCAATTCTGTATATATGTCAGCCCCCCCCAAACCTGTATATTTGTCAGCCCCCCAAACCTGTATATTTGTCAGCCCTCCTCACACCTGTATATATGTCAACCCCCCCCCTCAATTCTGTATATATGGCAGCCCCCCCTCAATTCTGTATATATGTCAGCCCCCCCCAAACCTGTATATTTGTCAGCCCCCCAAACCTGTATATTTGTCAGCCCTCCTCACACCTGTATATATGTCAACCCCCCCCTCAATTCTGTATATATGGCAGCCCCCCCAAACCTGTATATTTGTCAGCCCCCCTCACACCTGTATATATGTCAGCTCCCCCCTCAATTCTGTATATATGGCAGCCCCCCCCAAACCTGTATATTTGTCAGCCCCCCCAAACCTGTATACTTGTCAGCCCCCCTCACACCTGTATATATGTCAGCCCCCCCCTCAATTCTGTATATATGGCAGCCCCCCCAAACCTGTATATATGGCAGCCCCCCCAAACCTGTATATATGTCAGCCCCCCCCTCAATTCTGTATATATGGCAGCCCCCTCAAACCTGTATATTTGTCAGCCCCCCCTCAATTCTGTATATATGACAGCCCCCCCCAAACCTGTATATTTGTCAGCCCCCCTCATACCTGTATAAATGTCAGCCCCCCCCTCAATTCTGTATACATGGCAGCCTCCCCCCAAACCTGTATATTTGTCAGCCCCCCCAAACCTGTATATTTGTCAGCCCCCCTCACACCTGTATATATGTCAGCCCCCCTCAATTCTGTATACATGGCAGCCTCCCCCCAAACCTGTATATTTGTCAGCCCCCCCCCAAACCTGTATATTTGTCAGCCCCCCTCACACCTGTATATATGTCAGCCCCCCCCCTCCATTCTGTATATATGTCAGCCCCCCACACACACCTGTATATTTGTCAACCCCCCCAAACCTGTATATATGTCAGCCCCCCCCTCAATTCTGTATATATGTCAGCCCCCCCAAACCTGTATATTTGTCAGCCCCCTCACACCTGTATATATGTCAGCCCCCCCCTCAATTCTGTATACATGGCAGCCTCCCCCAAACCTGTATATTTGTCAGCCCCCCAAACCTGTATATATGGCAGCCCCCTCAAACCTGTATATTTGTCAGCCCCCCCTCAATTCTGTATATATGACAGCCCCCCCCTAAACCTGTATATTTGTCAGCCCCCCCACACCTGTATATGTGTCAGCCCCCCCCCCCCTCAATTCTGTATACATGGCAGCCTCCCCCCAAACCTGTATATTTGTCAGCCCCCCCAAACCTGTATATTTGTCAGCCCCCCCCTCAATTCTGTATATATGGCAGCCCCCCCCCCAAACCTGTATATATGTCAGCCCCCCCACACACACACACCTGTATATTTGTCAGCCCCCCCCTCACACCTGTATATATGTCAACCCCCCGCACACACACACACCCATAGCTCCCAACTGTCCCTAATTTGGAGCAATGTCCCTCTGTCCCTCATTCCTCCTCATTTGTCCCACATTTTGCTCTGATCTATATAGTTGTATATAAAATGCAATTTTTAACTTCCAAAAAGTGTTTCCCAGCGCTAAACCTTTCATCCAATTTCTAAATTGCTGCATTTGTAAATTTCAAAAGCCAATATAAAGGAATAGTAAAAGGAAAAAAAGCACTTGTGGGTTTAAACAATCATTTTTTTTTGTATAATTCTCCTTTAAGGGGGTGTGGTTTGGTCTGTGTCCTATGCCTACATACTTTAGCTAATAGTTGTCCCTCATTCCCATCTCAAAAAGTTGGGAGCTATGCACACCTGTATATATGTCAGCGCCCCCACACACGCACACCTGTATATATGTCAGCGCCCCCACACACGCACACCTGTATATATGTCAGCGCCCCCACACACGCACACCTGTATATATGTCAGCGCCCCCACACACGCACACCTGTATATATGTCAGCGCCCCCACACACGCACACCTGTATATATGTCAGCGCCCCCACACACGCACACCTGTATATATGTCAGTGCCCCCCCAACACACACACACACACACACCTGTATATATGTCAGCGCCCCCCGCACACACACACACACACACACACCTGTATATATGGCACCCCCACATTAACAAATCTGTACACACACAGGCCTCTGGACCCTCCTTGTACACAAACAGCCCCCCTCCCTTACCTTGTAGCTTCCTACCTGGTCCGAGCTCGTTTTCACAAAGCTGACATGTTGATGAGAAGAATAGTACAGGCAGATCACTGTCAAACGAGGGGTGCACATGCACATACTAGCCAGAGGTGGCAGTAAAGAGCTTGATGTCTCAGTTAATGACACGAGACGTGCAGAAACTGTGAGATTGTTTCTGTAATGCACAGCATGGATCCCCTTCACCCATCCTGCCCTCTTCTGCCCCAGGCAGGCCCCCAGAGCTCCTCACAGTTGTAGCGGCTGTACCCCCCTGATGGCGGCCCTGCTCACAGAGATCACAGGGCTCCCCCTATTTCTCTTCAGAAAGACAGAACCATCTTTGTTCAGGCATCATCCAGGGTCACCATCTACTTCCTGGGCAGAGATGACACAATCATGTAAATCCTGGTCAGAGCAGTCATCAGTGCCCTGATTACCTCTACACGCTCTGCTGCGAGGAGATGCCGCTGATCGGCGGGCGGGGGGGGGTAGTTAAGAATCACCAAACACATTACAATCTGACCATACAATCTATGTACAACCAACCTTTGATCTAACAAAACTATGTAATAGGAGGACCTATCTGGGCTATCTGATCAATTTGTATCCAATCAGGCAGATCATTGCACGGTATACTTAGCCACTTGACCTCCGGAATGTTTTACCCCCTTCCTGACCAGGCCTTTTTTTGCTATTTGGCACTGCGCTATTTAAATGGTAATTGCTCAGTCATGCAACGCTGTACCCAAACTCATTTTTTAAGGAGATTTGCACACAGTTCATGTTAGCATGTTACGTTGCCAACATGTGACGTACACCTTGTTAAAATGTATGTAAAAAGACTCTCGCTCCGCTAGCTCCTCCTAAAAGGGCATTTAACCTTCCCCCCTCTAATGCATATGATTTCTTTGGGCTAGCTTTTGCTTTTAAAGGGGAGCTCCACACTCCATTCCACAATGCTCTTGTCTCCCCCTCTAACCCCTTGGATTTCCATGGGCTAGCTTTTGCTTTCAAAGGGGAACTCCACACTCCACTCCATTCTCCAAAGGCTGTGAGCTGCCTTCACCAATCCAAACCACATCCTTTTTCAGAGCATACAACAGGGCCAGCTAGGAAAGGGGCGAGAAGAGCGATCGTCCAACCCCATCCTGAACCATACAAGGCCACATGCACTCAACATAGGTGGCTGCCTTTGGGGCTTGTTGGGCTCAGCCCAATACCAACCACAAAGCACCAGTTTATAGGGGCTTTCCACATTCCGTAAAGCCCCTTGTCTGCAGCCCCCCACAACCCCAGCCTAGGGTTGTGTGGAAGAGGCCCTTGTCCACCTGAATATGGGAACAAGATGGTTGACTTTTGGGGTGCCCGAGCCCCTCCTGCCCCCAAGCATCCACCCCCGTTTCATGGGTTGGCTTGCTGTGTGTTTGGCTAGGGATGTGTTAGTGTTTGGGAGGGGCATAATATTTTTTTTTAGTTTGGGTGGTATTTTTTACGTGGGGGTTCCTTTTTTAAGCCTTAACAGACCCAAATGACCTTGTATGTATTGGGTGGGGGGGCAGGCAATTGCAGCTGCAATGTAGATTTGTAACTTTTCTCTAAAGCCGTACATCTTTGAAGCAGCATTTTGGATACATGCTACAGATGCCACACTTTACAGGCAGAGTAAGCACCCCCCCAAGTTACTAGCTTTTCAGCAATTTTGCATTTTTAAAGGCACTTCTCCTTGTTTCGTTTTGGGGTTGACCAAATTGGTGACATTGATATATGTCCCTTAGGGTGGGCCCTGGGCCCCCCATACCCATTTTAAGGCCAAAAACTAGAAGATAAGCCAGCAAAGTGGGGACTAGCAAAAATAACAAGTCAGTTCACATAGACTGCAATGGTATTTGTTGTATAGCTTTTGCCCATGTTAGGCTCTTTGTTTGCCCCCCTGGACCGGGGGTGTTTGTCCCATCTGTTTATGCTAGCTGCATTTGGGTTGGTCTGGGCATGCTCAGGCACTTTGCTTTTTTTGGGGGGGTTTTTTCCTAACAGGTGTACCCACTTTGACGTTCTGTCTCTACATTGGGTGAACTTGCATTTTGTGTGTTTCATGGACTGTGCATGTGTTTTCAATTGCCTCATTAGCACACAAACCTATGTGGTATAAAGCTTGGAGATAGCATTCTTTACCTTGCCCAGCAAAGAGGTGTGTGTATGTACATTTGGTTGTCCTTATAGAGTTTGGAACACATGTATTTTGTTTCTTATGTCTTTGCAACACAGATGTGTTTTACAGCAAGTTTTAATTTATTTGGTTTATTGTATCACTGATTGATTAACACGTACTACACTTTGCAAGATAGTGAGACCCCTTTCTCTTCCTTGCAACTACTGAACCCCAAATGTGTCCTGACGAAGTTTACAACGAAACGCGTAGACGCATTAGGGCTCAGATCATATATAGATTGTCGTTTTGTATATATGATTTTTATTTGTATCTCTTTCATGTCTCTGTTCTTTGTACTCCATGTATTTTTCAATAAATATTAATATTTTTGTATACTCTACATTGTTTGCTGTGCCTTTAAAGTCCGACCATAGGGTTTCTTCTTTTAGAACCTTTTTTTCCCCATTATTTATGGATGAGGCAATGCGAGTGCTCTCTCTTTTTTTTTTTATTCAGTGGCCGGTCTTTATTACAGGAAATTTTCAGACTGGATTACTGCACAGACTAAAGCTATGCTTCTTTTGTTGTTGGGTTTCCTTTAGATTTACCTTCAATTATGTAGTAGCTAGGGCCTGCTTGATTGCATACAAATTGAAAGTGTTTAGGTTTGACCTCATATTATATGGTTGTATAGTGTGTATCCAGCGTAAAACTTCACAGCCTTCTTGTATTTAAATAATTGCTTATCCTGGAGTTTAGCTTTAACATAATCCCAGCAGAGTTAAAGAAAAAAAAAAAAAAACACTTCGGAGACTAACGCCTCTCTGACATTATCTTTTGTGTTGGTCAAAGATAAACGCTGATTGATATTGTCATACGTTTATTATCAGGGTGGATTATTGATCGCTGTCGTCTCTATGCCATACCTCAATATCTCCGGTGAGCTTCCTCCTTCTCTGTGTTTCCACGTGGACATATCTCAGATTAATGGCTCCTCCACATTCTGCTGCCTCTGCAGATCACAGTCTTATTAATTTCTCTGGCAGAGTGGTGATAAACTGCCAATTAGAGGGATATTATCTGTCTTTCATCCACACTTCACCTGCCACCCAGCCAAGCAGGGTATATACATCAATGTGATCTATGCATGGGGATGAATTGGGCTCCTTCTGGTAGATGGAAGTGTGCCATGCTGTGCCACTGGCGAGGAGGGTGCGATCCTCTGAAGGATTGAGACGATGACTTCTCCCGTACATGTGGAAAGTCTAATGTGGCATAGACTAGAAGGTCTTTTCTTTATAGTATATAAGGCTTAAAGTGGTTGTAAACCCTCGTTTACAACTTTATGTTACAGGTAAGCCTATATTAAGTGACTGTCACTGTACTAATGACACTGGCTGGGAAGAGGTTAACATCAAGGGGCGATCAAAGGGTTAATTGTGTTCCTAGGTTGTTCTTACCTGCTGTGGGGGAGGTGCTTTGACTAAGGAAAGGAGGATCAAAGCGAACGACAACGACAATCTGCCTTGTTTACATAGGTGCCGTTCTGCTTGTGTCCCGAACGATCGGCAGGTCCACCAGAGCCTCCGATTGACTCCCGCTGTGTCACAGCGGGTCGCCAGGGGTGCACGACGCGCACGCCCCAGACTCGGAAGTGTCAGATCATGTACTAGGTACGTGATCTGGCACAGAGCGGCCGCCCTCCTGCAGGAGACGTACGTGGGGCGGTCCCCTGCGTGGTTAAGCATGAGTCAGGCATATATTTCCATGCACTCACACTAGTAGCACACTAGAGGGTGCTACAAATGCATAAGGTAAAAAAAAAAAAATCTTCTGCTTTTGGAACTACTTTCAATACCACAGAGAACAACGCTAACATAATTATGTCAACATCTTGTATAGTGGATGTGAATGGGTTACCTTTGGAGAATGATTCACGTGCCCATGCAGGGTTACTTCCCACACACTCCTAAACTTACCTCATTAGTATCACTTAGAGACCGTAGCGTTGATTTAGTGACCGCAGAGTCACTACTAACCCCGGGGCTTCTTTAAGCCCCTCTGTCACACTCCCCCGAGTTCTCACCCCCCCCCCCCTTATATCATCACCAGGTAATACGTGACAATAAGCACACAACAGTAATCGAAGGGGAGATCTATAAATGTATATTTAGCGGCGCTGTCAGCATCAGCGTGAATGAATCAGACAATGCAGAGAAGAGAGAAGCTACGAGAGGACAGATGGGTTAGGTGTAATTGGTTTTATACAGCTTGTTTGTTGTCTAATAAGTGAAAGCATTATCAGAACTGTGTGATAGAAACGAGCTGGCGGAACTTTTACTCGTAGGACAGCATTGGCCATGATGACCAAATACGCAACCAAGACACATGTGCGCTGGGTAGTAGCTGTATCAGTGCCCATCCCAAAAGTATTTGTAAAAAAAACAAGAAATGTAATAAGTGGCAGGCAGGGCTGGCCCAAGACATTGTGCTGCCTGGGTCCACAAATTAAATCCTGCCCCCCCCCCCAAAATAAATAAATAATACGATTGATTATTTTAAATCATGATATTTAAAACTATTTGGGTTTCCAGGGTTCAGGAGAGCGTTGCGCTCAGAAGGCAGGGATCAGGAGTGCGTTGCGCTCAAAAGGCAGGGATCAGGAGTGCGTTGCGCTCAGAGGGCAGGGATCAGGAGTGCGTTGCGCTCAGAAGGCAGGGATCAGGAGTGCGTTGCGCTCAGAAGGCAGGGATCAGGAGTGCGTTGCGCTCAGAGGGCAGGGATCAGGAGTGCGTTGCGCTCAGAAGGCAGGGATCAGGAGTGCGTTGCGCTCAGAAGGCAGGGATCAGGAGTGCATTGTGCTCAGAACGCAGGGATCAGGAGAGCGTGGCACTCAGAAGGCAGGGATCAGGAGTGCGGATCACTGCCTGTGTCCACAAATTAAACGCTGCCCACACCCCACCCCCCCCCACCAAAAAAAAAAAAAAAAATTAAAAATATGCCAATCGATTATTTTAAATCATGATATTTAAAACTATTTGGGTTCGCAGGGTTCAGGAGAGCGTTGTGCTCAGAAGGCAGGGATCAGGAGTGCGTTGCGCTCAGAACGCAGGGATCAGGAGTGCGTTGCGCTCAAAACGCAGGGATCAGGAGTGCATTGCGCTCAAAACGCAGGGATCAGGAGTGCGTTGTGCTCAGAAGGCAGGGATCAGGAGTGCGTTGCGCACAGAAGGCAGGGATCAGGAGTGCGTTGCGCACAGAAGGCAGGGATCAGGAGTGCGTTTCGCTCAGAAGGCAGGGATCAGGAGTGCGTTGCGCTCAGAATGCAGGGATCAGGAGAGCGTTGCGCTCAGAAGGCAGGGATCATGAGTGCGTTGCGCTCAGAAAGCAGGGATCAGGAGAGCGTGGCACTCAGAAGGCAGGGATCAGGAGTGCGTTGCGCTCAGAAGGCAGGGATCAGGAGTGCGTTGCGCTCAGAAGGCAGGGATCATGAGTGCGTTGCGCTCAGAAGGCAGGGATCATGAGTGCGTTGCGCTCAGAATGCAGGGATCAGGAGAGCGTTGCACTCAGAAGGCAGGGATCAGGAGTGCGTTGCGCTCAGAAGGCAGGGATCAGGAGTGCGTTGCGCTCAGAAGGCAGGGATCAGGAGTGCGTTGCGCTCAGAAGGCAGGGATCAGGAGTGCGTTGCGCTCAGAAGGCAGGGATCAGGAGTGCGTTGCGCTCAGAAGGCAGGGATCAGGAGTGCGTTGCGCTCAGAAGGCAGGGATCAGAAGCTCAGAAAGCAGGGATTAGGAGTGCGTTGCGCTCAGAACGCAGGGATCAGGAGTGCGTTGCGCTCAGAACGCAGGGATCAGGAGTGCGTTGCGCTCAGAATGCAGGGATCAGGAGTGCGTTGCGCTCAGATGGCAGCGAGCAGGAGTGCGTTGCGCTCAGAACGCAGGGAGCAGGAGTGCGTTGCGCTCAGAAGGCAGGGATCAGGAGTGCGTTGCGCTCAGAAGGCAGGGATCAGGAGAGCGTTGCGCTCAGAAGGCAGCGATCAGGAGTGCGTTGCGCTCAGAAGGCAGCGATCAGGAGTGCGTTGCGCTCAGAAGCCAGGGATCAGGAGAGCGTTGCGCTCAGAAGGCAGGGATCAGGAGTGCGTTGCGCTCAGAACGCAGGGATCAGGAGTGCGTTGCGCTCAGAAGGCAGGGATCAGGAGTGCGTTGCGCTCAGAAGGCAGGGATCAGGAGAGCGTTGCGCTCAGAAGGCAGGGATCAGGAGTGCGTTGCGCTCAGAAGGCAGGGATCAGGAGAGCGTTGCGCTCAGAAGGCAGGGATCAGGAGAGCGTTGCGCTCAGAAGGCAGGGATCAGGAGTGCGTTGCGCTCAGAACGCAGGGATCAGGAGTGCGTTGCTCCTAGCAGCTAAACTAATGCCTTTCATTCTTCCAGGTCTCTGCAGGAAACAGGGAGATTCTGATTTTCTTATTTCTGTACATAAAGCCCAATTTATGAACTAAAGAAAGCGGGGAAAAGGTCAAGGCCAGAGATCTCCCTCTACAGCCATAGGGAAGGCTGCATAATCGCATTATTACCATTATTCATTAATACTGAGATATATTGCGGAGTGCTTTTGTTCTTTAAAAGCCTGCTTTGACAGAGCATCTCTGTATTCGCAAAGCTACAAGGGAAAGAGGGGGTGCTTCACCTAATATTAGCTCTGTTCCTCCGCACACATGACAGTATCAGTTACAAGTCAGCCACCCACTAGCATCTCCCCCCTCCAGGAGTAGTTTGGTGTCCCGGGGAACTTTTAATGTCTGTCATTCTCCCCTGACAGCAGAAATTGTTCCAATGACAAATAAGCCTATGAGAGTCCCACGCAGACAGCACTGATACAACACGAGATCTTATGCCAGGCATGTGCTAGGGGGTAAGCTGAAGATGTTAACAGGGTGCCCAGGCTAGAACCTTGAGGAGTAGGCAGGGGCTCGGATCCTTCCCTATGACTTGGAGCCCAGGACCTGCCGCAGTACCCGTTATCAGATGTTGGGAGCCTGGAGCTGCTTGTAGGTAAGTTATAGCAGTAGTAACCTATAGCTGCAATTCTAAACCCAAATGGTGAAAATACATCAGTTTGCTGTTAAGCCCTACCAGGATTGACATCTTGTGATTCCTCTCTTGCTTTTACCTATTCAACCTGCAGGTTTTGTGCATCAACCAATCAAAAATCAGCTTTCACCAGGTCTCTGATGCTAAGCTGCTATAAGATGATTTATGATTGGTTTCCTTAAAGTGTCTCTAAACCCACATCATAAAAAGACTATCAATAAATAGTGTATTGCATGTTGTTCATTCTCACTCAGTCACTATGAGATTTGTTTTCTGCATTCTCCAAAAAACCTGGTCCTTGATCCTGCTGTTCTCTCTCTTTTGCTCTCCATCTCCCCCTTCTGTCCTTGTCCCCAATGCAGCTAGGGATTTTGCAGAGCAGTGTTGGCAGCTCTGCACATGCTCAGTTTTCAGTGAGTTTTCTATGCTGAGCATTTCCTCCCTATCACATCTGAGCAGCCCATGTGACTATAGAGTAGTAGTAGTACACTGCTAAATGAAAGCCCACTCCCTCCCTCCTCCTCCATGCCCACTAACCAGCTTAACACAATGGGTGTGGGATATTACATGTAGATCGATGGAGGCTTTACCTTCCTGTTTTTCTAAGACACAAGCTGGAGAGGCATGACACAGCCTGTGACTGGCAAAAATCCGCCCACACAATGTTATTGACTAGAATTAATAAAGATTTGAATTCAAATATACACTACATTGCCAAAAGTATGGCCTGCCTTTACACGCACATGAACTTTAATGGCATCCCCGTCTTAGTCCTTAGAGTTCAATATTGAGTTGGCAATTTTTTATTTTGAGAATCTTGCAAACAAGACACACATCCCAACTTTTAGTTTTTTACAAAAAAAAAATGTTATTATTTTTTGTATGTATGCATAACATATTGTATACACGACTAAAAATAATAATAAAGGCTTACTTCAACCTATAATATATGAACAAAAGCTTTTTTTTTTATCAGGGATAACCCGAATATTTTGGGTCTACGATTAGATGCCACCCTCTCCCCAAAAATAGCGGCATTTGCAGATGACCTGCTATTTTTCTTGACCAGTCCCTTGGGGTCTATCCCGACCCTGGTTGCAGAACTGAAGACATACGAAAAGCTGTCGCTCTTCCGCATTAACTACCAGAAATCTGAGGCTTTGGCGGTCGCCCTGCCACCATCCCTAGCTGCACTGATTAGACCCAGTAGAGTGGTAAAAAATCTTTCTCCACAAACCCCCCCCCCCCCCCCCCCCTTGACAGCTATAAAAAAAGACCTCCAGAACTGGCATAACGGGATGTTCTCCTGGTTCGGACAATGTGGCATAGTAAAAATGAACATCATGCCTCGACTATTATACTACTTACAGGCACTCCCTATACGGGTTCCCACCTCTTTCCTCAAAGCGGTGAATAGAACCTTTGTCACGTTTGTCTGGGCCCCAAAAAAAACCTGCTTGGCCCAGACCATCCTTTGACTCCCCAAGTTGAGGGGAGGTATTGCTTTGCCGGATGCTAACCTTTATCTAATGGCATGCCATCTGACTCGTGTTCTGGACTGGTGTCGACATGGAGCCCTGAAGCAATGGGTACGAATAGAACACATCCTAACGGAGACCCAGTTGGAATCGCTGCCTTGGTGCCAAAAGCCCCTGCCAAACCGAATACTGAACCACCCTACGGTGGGAGAAACATGGCAAATTGATTTTAAAGCTTTCCGCGACTTTTCAGTTGCACCGCTTCCGTCTCCGCTCACTCCCATTGTTGGAAACCCAGCCTTTAATCCGGGACTCAAGGACTCAAGGAGTTGCTAGAGGTCGAACGATCACAAGCAAGACACTTTCTTGTCAATGGCCAGTGGAAGAACAGGCAACAAATCAGATGACCCAGCCCTGACGGGACTGTGGTTTTGGCAAAAGATACAGTTAGCCCATTTTATTGGCTCCCTGCCTTTACCGGTGACATTTTGGAGACAACTAACCTCCTACGAGCTGTTGAGCTTGGAACAAACCCCACTGAGACATGCTATCTTCCTGACCTATCAACTACTGTTAGCCCAACCCCCGGATTTTAGACCTCTCTACATAACCAAATGGGAACGTGACCTGGGAGTGCAATTTACAAACAAACAATTACATCGGCTCTTTCTTTTCTCCCATAAAACTTCTATCTGCGCCAGACACCAGGAAGCTGGATTTAAACTACTGTCCCTGTGGTATTATACCCCGGAAAGACTCCACAAGATGTTCCCCCAGAGTGCGGACCTTCTCCCCCCCCCCCTCTTCTCCTCCCCCCCCCCCCCCCCCCCCTCTTCTCCTCCCCTCTTCTCCCCCCACCCCTCTTCTCAACCAAAAAAGCTCTCAACAAGCTCTCTGTATAAAGTCTTAAGCCATCCAATACACCCATCCTCCAGGCCATACTTGTCAAAGAGAAGGTACTCATGATTGACACGATCCAATGCCAGCAAATACTTTCCCCAGCCTTCAGTCCTGCACCGTTTCAGAGCCTTCCGGACAGCTAACACCGCTGATAAAGTGCTCCTGCCCTGGACCGAACAGTGCTGCTGACGAGAAAGCAATTTGTCCGCTACTGACGACAAGCGACAGAAAATTATCTTCGCCAGAATCTTTCTATTGACATTAAGAAGGCTAATGGGGCGCCAGTTCTCAATCATCGAGGGATCCTTGCCTTTTCACAGCAGAATCGCAGCAGATTGTCTCATGGAGGGAAGGAGTGAACCCTCTTGCAGACAGTCATTAAATACCTCCACAAGATAAGGTACCAAGCTGGATTGGAAAGTCTTATAAAATAAAGCCGTCAATCCGTCTGGCCCAGGTGTTTTCTTAATAGCCAGACCATCTATAGCTTTGACTACCTCTTCTGCTGTGATTTCCCCCGTCAAACTTGCCAGCGGAATGTTATTTCCCAGACCTGGTGTAGAATACAGAAAACTCAACATCTTTGCCCGATCGAGGTACTTCTCCCCCAGAAGATCCACATAAAAAGACCTTGAGACCTCCGTGATCCCTGACCTGGATTTCGTCAAAGAGCCCTTAGTATCCCTTAGCCCAACAAACGTCTTAACTGCTGCGCTTTGTTTGCAGTTCTGATAAGGGTCGGGCGAGTGATATTTCCCCGTAGTCTCTTTCCAGAACCAAAGAAGCGTGCTGGTCATACTGATACTTCCTAAGGAGCAGTTTCACCTCAGAGATTGCCCCTGAATCTCCACCACTCGAGACAAGGCACTCAAGTTTTCCCCACAGCTGCTGGTAGGCAATGTACTTACCAAGCTGTTTCCTTTTCCCTATGGCCTTGAAAAACCAACTAATCTGGATTTTGGCAAGCTCCCACCACTCCAACTTACTGCTGCAGAAATCCAGGATGGTTACCTGAGCCTAAAAAAAAAAATCCTCAAAATATTGTCTTACCTCCTCGTCATCCAGCACAGCCGAATTTATCCTCCAAATACCCTTTCCTTTAGGTGGCATATCTGAAGCATTGAGAATAACAGACAGCATAAGTGGATCAGAGAACTCCACCATTTGACACTCAGGAGCCGAAAAGGCAGAGTCCCCCTTAAAAAAAAAAATCTATCCTGCTCTCACAACTGCCTCGCTTAAATGTGTACCCCGTGCTATCTGGGCAACGCTTAATATGCGCATCTTCCAGACATGCTTCCCTGGCTACCGTATTAAGACGCTATCATATCTCAGGTTGTCAGTGGAGCCTTTCCTGCCTTTGGGCCTAGCGACGGTGTTAAAATAACCTCCAAAGACAACTTGCCGAGATGTAAAAAGGAAAGGCTTAATCTTTGTAAAGAGGCATTTCCTCTCCCATCTAGTTTGTGGTCCATAAATATTTATTAAACGTAGATCATGCCCCTTCACAGAGACGTCTAGGACTGTACACCTTCCAATCTCTACCCCAATGACCCGCCGACACGTTACGATGCCAGTAAAAAGTACTGCAACTCCGCTGTAAGGCTCGGCCGCAAGAGACCAGAAGGAGGGCCCACGCCTTCACTCCCTCTTTGCCAGGTAGACATCGGGTCTTTTGCAAAAATTAAATATCAGCATCCATCTTGCTGAGCAAAAATAAGGCCATATTACGAGCCCTTGCAGATTTTATGCTGGCAACATTAATCGTTGCCACCGTTAATCGGAGTGGGAACTGCCATCAGGATGATTGAGGTAGGCGTTTCTTAGCCTGAGCTCCCTCCCCCCTTACTTAAGACCTTGTCCTCTTAAGGGAACACTCTACCTCATCCTCCTCCATCTGAGACACGGATTTAGAAGACTCCTCCTCCCCCTCAGATAAGCACCCAAACTTGTTTCCCAGAGGTAGATCATCTACCTCTAAAGATGAAACCGAGGAGGCAGAGGTCAGGACTACCTTATGCCTCCTTCTCCCCACCTTGGTCCACTATCCCTCCACCCCTGAAGCATTACCCTGAAAGACCTCATCTACATCATTAGCAGTGGCAACTTCCCCCCTCTTCACCTTAGAACCTCCTCTAGAGGTCTTACGTTGCCTCAGGGAAGGCCCAGATGAAGCTGCCACCTCAGATCTGCACAAATCTGCCCCTTTGGCAGCCTCAGCCAGTCTGGATGACTTAGTTACCTTTGGAACACTGGGCATGGTTGCCCTGCATAAAAAGTAATAACCATGTCACAAACTATAAAGGCAGACGAAGGGACTTGCTTAACAACATTACCCGTGACATACAGTTTTACTAACACTGTCCATCCTCCTGTCCATATCCCCCTATCATCTACAACTTTCCTCAAGGGGGCTTGGACATCCGCATATCTCCCCAACCACACCACCAGATCCCCAGCAGCAATGGACTAATTATGTACTAAAATGGTGAGGTTTTTGTATAATGGCTGGCAAGAGACTACTTTGGGTGACAAACCTGCCCAACTTGGGGACTCCTTCCACCTCTGCTCATACCTCTCCCAAAAGATAGCTAATTCTTCCGCCTTGACAAAGGAGAGATCATACTCATATGACCCAATTGGGCTGATGAGGGCAAAAATCTCCTCTGCTTTAAAACCCAGCCCCAGATTATGTTCCACCACATCTCTCCTATTTGGGGGGGCCTTCTCCAGTCCACCTCAATTGGACCACATTGCAGTGTTTAAAGGAGCTACCAGATGGTGTCAGATTGGCCTGACCTTCACTCACATCACTCCTAAGGACCACAGAATAACTGGCCCTACTCACCCTTGGGACAGGTGAAGCCACCGCTGCAGCATAGGAAATAACCGCACTCCTTGCAACATCCCGCACATCACTTTTAGTTACAGACCCCTCTTTAGATAAAGGTAGAAACAACATTTATTGTCAGGAACAGATGGAGCAGAGACTTCTGATACAGAAATATAATTTACATTACACTGGGTAATTCTTATTTCATTACCAGTAACTAAAGGGTTACCAACAATGGAGACATCCTTATCAGCACTCTTCACAGCAGAGTCTGCACACCCTTCACTGGCTTTCTGTACACAGGTGGGAGTCTCAACCATCCATAGGAACTACACCTCCATTATATTGCATCATTATCCTCTTCTTCATCTTCAGATGATTCAGACAGGGCAAACTTGCGACCATGCAAAGGCGATTCTATTTCTGTAATTAACTTTAGCATACCTGCTCCCTTCACAGGCTCAGATGGATCATCTTGCTCCATAGCCTCCTGCTGCGGTGACCAGGGCACAGAACTTCCTTGGCCCGATGACATACTGCCAGTCAAAAGACCTGACTGCTGATCACCCGCAGCTTGTCTGCTAGAGCTTTCTCCACTTTCTGCAGGCATACTGATATTTGGCACGGGGATGGGAAGATTTTCCAGCGTGCTGGCCAGAAACACAGTCCAAGCCCACAGAAACTTTTTTGCATTGCACTGACCTTGGCTTCTCACACTCTGGTGATGCCTGCCCTCCAACTTGCCTCTATCATAGTTGCCAACAGTCCCGATTTTCCCGGGACAATCCCGATTTTGGGACCCTTGTCCCGATTTAAGCTTGTCCCGATTGTTTTCCTGGGATTTTGCTTTTGTCCTGAGAAAATGGGGAATGTTTTTGGCAAAAAACGCAAGGGCTACATAAAAACGTCCGCCGTCGCCTCCACGAGTGTTGTTTCCCCTTGTGTTTAGTGCAGAGGAGAGGGGCAGCCAATCGGCTTCTCTCTTCAGTGTACAAATACAAAATTCTATTGTACACCGAAGCCTATTGGCTACAGGGATTGGCGAACCCCTCCCCGCTCTCCACTGAACACAAGGAAATGTTCAGTGACAGTCTCCACCCGCCGCCGCCGCTGCCGAGAACCCTACGCTTCACCCCGTGTGCCTGACGAGCGCCACCGATGGAAGGACTGGGGTTTGCTTGCTGGGGACAGTGAACTGATGGTCTTGGCTCCCACTTGCACCCTGTCCCCCATGTTACCACCATACCTGAAACCCCCTCCCCCGTGTCACCACCATACCTGCACCCCTCTCCCTCCATGTCACCACCATACCTGTTTCCCCCCTCCCCCCACCCCCCATGTCACCACCATACCTGAACCCCCCCCCCCCCCCCCGCGTCACCACCATACCTGCACCCCCTCCCCCTGTGTCACCACCATACCTGCACCCCCCTCCTCCCATGTCACCGCCATCCCTGTTCCCCCCCTCCCCCCATGTTAGTGGCAGTGCTGGTGGGGAATGGGATGAGTGGCAGTGCTGGTGGGGAGTTGGGATGAGTGGCAGTGCTGGTGGGGAGTTGGGATGAGTGGCAGTGCTGGCGAGGAGTTGGGATGAGTGGCAGTGCTGGTGGGGAATGGGATGAGTGGCAGTGCTGGTGGGGAGTTGGGATGAGTGGCAGTGCTGGCGGGGAGTTGGGATGAGTGGCAGTGCTGGCGGGGAGTTGGGATGAGTGGCAGTGCTGGCGAGGAGTTGGGATGAGTGGCAGTGCTGGCGAGGAGTTGGGATGAGTGGCAGTGCTGGCGAGGAGTTGGAATGAGTGGCAGTGCTGGCGAGGAGTTGGGATGAGTGGCAGTGCTGGCGGGGAGTTGGGATGAGTGGCAGTGCTGGTGGGGAGTTGGGATGAGTGGCAGTGCTGGCGAGGAGTTGGGATGAGTGGCAGTGCTGGCGAGGAGTTGGGATGAGTGGCAGTGCTGGTGGGGAGTTGGGATGAGTGGCAGTGCTGGTGAGGAGTTGGGATGAGTGGCAGTGCTGGCGAGGAGTTGGGATGAGTGGCAGTGCTGGTGGGGAGTTGGGATGAGTGGCAGTGCTCGTGGGGGGTGGGATGAGTGGCAATTCTGGGGGGAGTTCTGCTCAGCCAACTTAGGTGCTCTTGATCAAGGTCATCTGCTGATCTGAGAACTGTAGTGGGAAATTTTAATGGCAACTATAATCACAAGTAGTGTTGCTCACTGTGTCTCCAACTTTGTGGTGTCTCTTTAGCAGTGCCACCTATGCTAAAATCAGGAGAGAGGGTCTCCAGCCCCTCCCACTTCACATTCCTCACCAGTCAGCTGACCTCTAGTCTCTCCCCCATAGCCATGCCATGAACTGAATCGGTGGCTGCGAAGAAGCTGAGTGGGCGGCCGCAGGCTCCAGGGACAGCCCAACTGGGCGGCTTCTAAAAGGCCTGGAGAGCAGAGCGGGTTTCAGGAACAGCCTAGGATTCGGTGACCCCTGGCAAATCGTCATTCGACCCCCCAGGTTGAGAACCACTGGTCTAGTGGAACTTTAAGTTTCAGCAGGCCCTGTCTGCAGCTTGATGTGATTAGTAATTCTCCAACAACTATTGCGTAGCAGGTTTGGCCATATTTGCATTAGTACGTGCATTAAAATCTCTTTTTATTTATTTATTTTTTAATTGCTCATTTTATGTCTTCACCTACCTCAGAGATTGTCTGCCGTCACTTTGTCTCTCCGTGTGTATATTGTCTTTCAGCCCTGTGATTGTACACTCTTCCTGTCCTCTCACTTCCACCCACTCTTAGTGACCTCTTCTGTCTCTCTTGTTTCTCTTTATCCCTCTCCTTCACCCCCTTTTCTCACTTATCTGCTCAGCTTTTTCTTTGTTCATCACGAGCCTGCTTTCTCTCTTCTTTGTCATTTTCAAGGCAGCGATTTCCAATCACCAACGCATGAGCTTATACTATGCTGGTAGATGTCAACAACATGCACCACTCCACCTTTTTCACACATAGATTCTCTAAATCTAGGCTTCAGAGGGCAGACCCTCTCAACTCATGTGCGAGGCGTTCTATGGAATCTGGGTTCAAGGACTTTACAGAGATCAGAGTAAAGTGGTTCTAAAGGTTAGAGATTAAAGTGTTCCACTCCTAAAATTATTTTAGCATTTTTTTAGCTGCATTAAAAACGATTAATAAAACTTGTAAAAAAAAATGTTTTTTACTCACCTCTTAATGCCTGTTGCTTACTCACCTCGGCTCTCCCCCTCCCTCTAGGCAATCATCTGGGACACGTCACAGGTCCTAGATGATTGCGCAGTGGGTGCCCGGCTGTGAAGCCACAGCCGGGCGCCCACAGTTACAATGCCGGCGCCGCCGAGCGGAGGGGGAGACGAGCGGGGCTTCAATCCCCCGAATCGCTGGACCCTGGGACAGGTAAGTGTTCGATTATGAAAAGTCAGCAGCTGCAGTACTTGTAGCTGCTGACTTAAATTTTTTTTTTTTTTAAGCAGAACTTTAATCTGGTTCTTTTTACTTTAATGCATTCTCTGCATTAAAGGGGTTGTAAAGGCTTAAAGCGGTGTTCCAGCCGACATTATACTTTTTAAATAAAAATACCCCTATAATACACAAGCTAAATGTATTCTAGTAAAGTTAGTTTGTAAACTAAGGTCTGTTTTGTTCGTTTTTAGCAGTAGTTTGTTATTTTATAAACTTGCAGCAGGCCGTGGCCATCTTAAGTGTGGGCATCTGAAGCCAGACTGTATTTCTTCCTGGATCTCATCCTTGCAGATCTTGTACATGCTCAGTGCAGCATAAGCAGTGTAATAGGTTTCAGGTCAGGTTTCCATAGCAACGGCCGTTTGAGAGGAAGTTGCTGCCCCTTCCCAGGAGGCATGGTGCGATGGGCCGCGGCCAGGGAGGAGGAAGTGAAAAATGAATACAGCAAATATACAGTCTGTGCTGAAAAAAAAATAAAAAAAATATCCAATTTGTTTACAGTGCACAGTTTAGTGAGGGATGCTGAAGAGTTGTAAAAGTGGGTGGAACTCCACTTTAAAAGAGAAGTGTGGGTTTGGGGGGTTTTCCCCAATCATACTTACCTAGGTGGATGCAGCATCGGTCTGATGCTGCATCTGTCCCCCGGCGCCTCTAAACTGAGAACCGATCGATCGAACACCGCCGATAGCTCAGTTCTCACAGCTCCCAGAGCAGAGAGCTGATTACTGTCAATCAGCATCTCTCCGCTCTGCTCCTCCACGCTCACTGGAGCACTGGGCTGTGGGGGGGGGGGGGGGGGGCGGGCAGCGGGCCAGCTCACGCCTTCAGGGTGCTAGGCAATACATAACTCCTCTGGACTTCTTTGCCTGCTTTTCACAGGTGACAGACTCCTTCCTCTTGTATAACATTTCTATTTCAGACACTGACCAATGCCATTCTCTCCATTCTCCCTCCCACAATGCCTGATAGAGGGTGTGATTTATATTAATGTAGCCAGGAGCCCGCTATTTTTGTCTGCAACTCAGGGACGGTATGCAGTGTTGTTGGTGTGGAGCTGTCTCCCTCTAGTGTTGGCTTGGACTTCATGTTTTCATTTCCTAAAGAGTAGAACAAAGCATCGTGGGATGTGTGGTTCAGAATGCTGGGGTTTCAACTCTAGCAGGACTGGTCTGAACTACAACCACCAGTTTGCTGTGAGAGGAGAACAGACTGCTGGGAGAGGATATAAAAGGGCTGGTTGAGGCCTAGATTGCTCTCTTGGGACCCTGGCCTGTATCTGCTAGCAGGAACTCTGTGCCAGTGTGAGTTCATAGGAGAGAGTTTTCCAGCGGCATACAGAGGGATATCTACAGACAGCATCGCTTCCTATCTGCAGCGATCCGGAGGCTGTTTCTGATCCTTCCATGCTACCTGCACTTCAGATCCGGGTGGGCCGCGGCACGGTGTGATGGAGGTCGGATGCCATTCCCTGAGCCAGGACCTAGAGGGAGATCCTGAAAGAACCATCACCATCTGCATCACTACCAGCAACTTCAGTTACACTGTCGGTGAGCGGGCACCTGCCCATTTGATCCCATAGACATTGCATACAGACCCAATTGTCTTTGTTCACATTTCTGATACTTTTAGTGCTACTGGATGCGAGTTCATTTGATCTCATAGACACTGTATGCAGACACCTGTGCTGTCACTCACAGCTCTGGCATCTGTAGTTCTATAGGATACAGCACCAGTACACAAGCAAACGCAGTGATCACTTGTGCTTAGATTATACAAGAAAAATCTGCATCCTCTATTGGTTAACCACTTGCCAGCTAAACTTGCTCTGCTTCACTATCCATGATTATTTGCCACTATTCTTTAAGTGCTAGCTGAAGATTTGCTGGATCCCAAGGAGTTACAATTTTTCATATCCACAAGTGACTATTGTTGTTCAACATAAGGGGTCTGCTCTCATTTATCTGGAACTCCCCGCCCGGCCTATAGCAAAAGGACAGCCGGACGATTGGACTTCATATGACATCTTTTAGGATAACTGCCGCCGGCACCAGTCCAGAGGATCTCTGCCTTCGCCTTGGTCAACATTTGCACTGCACTTTGTCAATTGCCGGACAAAGGGGCCCTGCGTGGCTCTGAAACCTTGCCTTTTTGTGTACCATGTGACCACGATAATAAAGCTTTGGACCTTTCTTGAGGAATCCTTGGTGTGCTGATGACAGTTGTTTGCTGTGTGTCTAAGGACACACAGAGCGTAGCTCAGGATTGAGCCCGCATGTGTGCCACCCAGTGTTGATTTTGTCAAGTAAAATATTTTCGTCTACTAAATTAATACTATTTTAGTTGACTAAAAATACAACTAAAACTAAAACAATTGAGATGACTAAAATACGACTAAAACTAAAATGGCATAACCGCTTCAGATCCGCACTATAGCTGAATGACGGCTACAGCGCGCACCTACTTTGTTGGGAGGGCGTTACTAGACGTCTTCCCATGCTCGAGCGGCCTGCGCGCCCCCTGTAGGGCGCGCGCGGCGCACTCTGTGATCAGCGAGTCTATGAGAGTAAGGGACCCCTTGCCACGTGATTAGCTGTCAGCCAATGACTTATCATGTATTATATACAGAGCTGATCGCTGATAGCGCGAGGAGAAAAAAAAGAAAAGCCGATCACCGGCAGCTGTCAGAGGGACATCGGTCCCGATCTAGGAGAGCAGCCACCAGCTTATCTGTGCCCACCTGCCAGTGCCACCTACCAGTTCACAACAGTGCCACCTATCAATGTCACCAATCAGTACCTCATCTACAGTGCTGCCCATCAGTGTAACCTACCAGTGCCATCTATCAGTAACACCTTTCAGTGCCACCTATAGGGGCCCATCAGTACCATATTATCAGTGGCCATCAGTGCCGCCTTATCTGTCCCCATCAGTGCTGGCCTATCTGTTAGAGTCCCACCACCGGACCCCTGGCCTGCAACATCCATCCATTGCTTGACTGGCTGCTATCTATGTGATGGCCACAGACTGGCACATGCAACAGTTAACAGACAAGAATGGCAGTGGTGAGATTGTACAAAATCATTGTATACAATCTCTGTCTGGCCACCTCCTGTATCCTGTCTGCCAGGACTGCGTTTTAGTGAACTGACTATAGTAAGTAGAGTTAATGGCTTACGGTTTTAATAGCTCTAATACTTTTCAAGTACTTTTTAGTAATACTTCTAAAATAATAATTTTTAGCTTCTAATGGTTTTTAATGCCTTAATGTTTTAATGTTTCAATACTTCAATGACTCAATGTTCTAATGTTTCAACGTTTTTTTTTTATACGTCTCTTGTCTGCAATTACAATGTATAATGTATAATCCCAACACTTTGTACACATGTGTCTTCTACTAGAGCCTTAATTATACACACATACATTTGATATTTATCTCATCTAGAGCGATGTGATGTGGATACCTCTGGAGTAAAGGAGAATACATCACCCACTATGGGATACATCTCCTAATCAGCCACCCCTCTCCATGTATATCTACCACTTCCTACAGACGTTCTTTTACTTTCCAAGGCTCTGATGAAGAGGGAACACCTCGAAAGCGTTAGCATACCTTGATCATTTGCCCTTGTATGGGCATAACCAATTTTTAATGAATATCTTGTAACCTAGTTTGTATGAATTCGTAGTAATTTCTTTGTACTTATCTATTTTGTTCATGAATAAACTATATCACTTTGATTCATGCGTCAGATCGCGCACCTTCCATCCCCTCATTTCCACTCAGCCTCTTTCGGACCACCCCTGGTCAGTTTAGGCAGTGGGACACGCATGATCGTCCTATACTACTTACCATTCGAAATTACTACTATTTTACATTAAAACCGCCCAGGAGAAACACCTTTTCTGTTTATCCTGTCCGCCATCCTCTGACCACCTCCTGAATCCTGTCTGTCATCCTCTGACCAACTCCTGAATCCTGTCCGCCATCCTCTGACCACCTCCTGAATCCTGTCCGCCATCCTCTGACCACCTCCTGTATCCTGTCTGCCATCCTCTGACCACCTCCTGAATCCTGTCCGCCATCCTCTGACCACCTCCTGAATCCTGTCTGGCCTCCTCTGACCACCTCCTGAATCCTGTCCCCCATCCTCTGACCACCTCCTGAATCCTGTCTGTCATCCTCTGACCACCTCCTGAATCCTGTCCGCCATCCTCTGACCACCTCCTGAATCCTGTCCGCCATCCTCTGACCACCTCCTGTATCCTGTCTGCCATCCTCTGACCACCTCCTGAATCCTGTCTGCCATCCTCTGACCACCTCCTGAATCCTGTCTGCCATCCTCTGACCACCTCCTGAATCCTGTCTGCCATCCTCTGACCACCTCCTGTATCCTGTCTGCCATCATTTGACCACCTCCTGTATCCTGTCTGCCATCCTCTGACCACCTCCTGTATCCTGTCTGCCATCCTCTGACCACCTCCTGTATCCTGTCCGCCATCCTACGACCACCTACTGTATACTGTCTGCCATCCTCTGACCACCATCCTCTGACCATCCTCTGTCTGTCTGTCTGCCATCCTCTGACCAAGATTTAGACAAGCCAGTGAAATACTGGAAGAATATAGTCTGGTCAGAGGAGACCAACATTGAACTCTTTGGATGCCATAATACACACCATGTTTGGGGGTCAAATGGCACATCACCCCAAAAACACCCCCCATACCAACAGTGAGGTTTGGAGGCGGGAACATCATGGTGTGGGGCTGTTTTTCAGCTTAGGGTACTGGCAAACTTCATATCGTTGAAGGAAGGATGAATGGTGATAAAAATCTGTTGCCATCTACCAGGATGATGAAGATGAATCGAGGGCAGACATTTAGGCAAGACAATGATCCCAAACACAAAACGCTCAGTTTGTTTCAAAGAAATAAAATAAAGCTGCTAGAATGGCTCAGCCAATCACATGACTTGAATCCAATAGAAAATCTATGGAAAGAACTAAAGATCAGAGTTCATAGAAGAGGCCCACAGAACCTTCAAGATTTGAGCAATGCATGCGACTAGTTTCTCCATATAGGAGGCGTCTTGAAGCCGTCATTACCAACAAATGATTTTGTACCAAATATTAATAAATCTCAGTTAGCGTGTTCAATACTTTTTTCCTGTGCCATTTAATTTTATTACACATACCGTATATACTCGAGTATAAGCCGAGATTTTCAGCACATTTTTTTGTGCTGAAAATGCCCCCCTGGGCTTATACTCCAGTCAAGCAATTTTCTGCAGCAGAGAATTACATTTTCCGACCCGACTTTGGAGCCCCGTATTTCGGGGCCACTTGGTGCTAGGAACCCCAAATTAGCATTACAACATATCCAAAGATGGGGTTCCTAACACCAAGTGGCCCTGAGATATGGGGCCCCAAAGTTGGGTCGGAAAATGTCATTCTCTGCTGCAGAAAAGTGCTTGACATTTTCCGACCCGACTTTGGGGCCCCATATCTCGGGGCCACCTTGTGCTAGGAACCCCAAATTTGGTATGCAAACCCAGTGGGGTTCCTAGCACCAAGTGGCCCCGAGATACGGGGCCCCAAAGTCTGTCAACTGTGTCCATCTGCAGAAATGTCATTACGGGACCCCTTGGGTCCAGAGACCCCAAATTGGCTGCAGCTAGGGGGCATCTAGGAACCCTTAACTACCAAGTTTTAAGTTCGGGGACCTATGGCTGCAAATGGGTACAGTGAGGCTGCAAATGGGCATTGTTGACCCTCTTTTCCACTTACAGCAGCTGCGCATTTCTCTTCCTAGACTTATACTCGAGTCAATAATTTTTCCCAGTTGTTTGTGGTAAAATGAAGTGCCTCGGCTTAAATTCGGGTCGGCTCATACTCGAGTATATATGGTAACTTAATTTCTGAACTGATTTGTTTTTGTGTCTTTGTATATGTGAATTGCATGGGTTGTTACCGACATGTGGTGACAATTTCATGTCGATAGCACCTTTAGAAATGTATTTACCTAGAAAAATGGTGACATGTTCAATATTTATTTTACCCGTTGTATATGTTATGAGAGTGCATGCTTTGTGATGTGTAAGTGTCATATTTTCAGGTATTTATTACCTATTACTACTCCTCCTGACAATGTGTTCATGTTCATCTGCTTTTCTCTTCCAAAGGTTGGCACCATCTTTGTTCCAGGGTCAGCATCTACTTCCTGGCCTGAGATACCAGGTCTGATATGACACAATCATGTAGATCCTGGCACCTGTGCAGTTCTTAGCTGTGATCACAAATGTGCACGCGCGCGCGCCTGCTGCGGGCTCCGTGGCCGTGCCCGCAGGCTCAATGTCCGCTGGGTGCCCGCGATCGTGTCACGGAGCTAAAGAACGGGGAGATGCCGATGTAAACACAGCATCTCCCCATTCTACCTAGTGACAGGACACTGATCGTCTGCTCCCTGTCATCGGGAGCGGCGATCAGTGTCCTGTCACTGCTAGCCCATCCCCCCACATTTAGAATCACTCCCCGGGACACACTTAACCCCTCCCCGCCCCCCTAGTGGTTACCCCTTCACTGCCAGTGACATTTTTACAGTAATCAATGCAATTTTATAGCATTGATCGCTGTATTAATGCCAATGGTCCCAAAAATGTGTCAAAATTGTCCGATGTGTCCCCCATAATGTCGCAGTCACGATAAAAATGGCAGATCGCCGCCATTACTAGTAAAAAAAAAAAATATTAATAAAAATGCCATAAAACTATCCCCTATTTTGTAGACGCTATAACTTTTGCGCAAACCAATCAATAAACGCTTATTGCGATTTTTTTTACCAAGAATACATATCGGCCTAAACTGAGGGAAAACATTTTTTTTTTATTTTTTTGGGAGATATTTATTATAGCAAAAAGTAAAAAATAATGCATTTTTTTCAAAATTGTCGCTCTTTTTTTGTTTATATTGTAAAAAATAAAAACCGCAGAGGTGATCAAATACCACCAAAAGAAAGCTCTATTTGTTGGGGGAAAAGGACGTCAATTTTGTTTGGGAGCCACGTTGCACGACCGCGCAATTGTCAGTTAAAAACGACTCAGTGCCGAATCGCAAAAAGTGCTCTGGTCTTTGGCCAGCAAAATGGGCCGGGGCTTAAGTGGTTAAATGAGGTGAATGCGGTTAGTCAACAATTGACAGAGTAAATGCAGTCTCAAATTGTATTAAAATTGCCATGCAAACATAAACAACATGAATCATAGCCAAGCCACTAGAATGATGCATACAGTAAAAAAAAAAAAAAAAATGTCATTATGGTATAAAATGTAAATAGCAAAGTATGGAAAGTTACCCAACATGTTTCGCAAGACCATGCTCGCTTCATCAGGGGTAGATGCGTGTGTAGTACATCTGTAGGGGGTATAAAGTCCCGGGGGGGGGGGATTTCCTGGAAAGTAACCCAACGTGTTTTGCTCGCTTCATCAGGGGTAGATGCGTGTGTAGTACATCTGTAGGGGTTATAAAGTCCCGGGGGGGGGGGGATTTCCTGGAAAGTAACCCAACATGTTTCGCTCGCTTCATCAGGGGTAGATGCGTGTGTAGTACATCTGTAGGGGGTATAAAGTCCCGGGGGGGGGGGGATTTCCTGGAAAGTAACCCAACGTGTTTCGCTCGCTTCATCAGGGGTAGATGCGTGTTTAGTACATCTGTAGGGGGTATAAAGTCCCGGGGGGATTTCCTGTATTTTGTTGATCACAAATGTCTGACACAGATCCGCCCTTGCTGCAGCCTTTCACCGCGTGACTTGCTACAAAGTTACACAGTCCTGGGGGAAAGGAGACTGAGGAAAAGTTTTGTATTGCCTGCAGTAGTTTTATGACATTATCCAAGCCTATCGGCCTAGGCAAAGTTACTGATTTCTTTAATGACTTAATGAGTTAATGACTTCTTTTTTATTGATAAAAGGTAAATGTTTTTTTTTTTCTTTTACAAAACTTTATTATGCCCAGTTACCCCCTTATATTGTACATATTAGCATAGTTGGGCACCTGGCACCTACAGGGATGCTGTTCTAGGTATCTATCACTTTTAGGGGTTTTTATTAGACCAGACACATTTTTCATTATGGACTAACAGGTGTCCACGAAGCCACACAGTAACAGAATTCATCATTATAATACTACGAGAGGGAGGGGGGAGCGTGTTTGTACGAAACTCTTCAGTTCAGTACGTTGCCCAGGTAAAATGTCAGGTGGCATCGCTTTGGCAACATGTACGAATGTCGAGTTAATGTGGTATCGTCACAAGGAGTGCCGTGTGTAAAGAAACAGTGGGTAGATATAGACAGTGTAGACAGGCTAGAGTAGGAGTAAACAACAAGCGCAACAAATAGAACATTTGGTGAATTAGAAATTACCTGCCGCTGATACGCAAAAGCACAGCTCCCAACTGTCCCTGATTTCAAGGGACTGTCCCTCATTTGAAGCAAAGTCCCTCTTTCCATCTCATTTGCTTCTCATTTCGGTGTGATCTATAAAGTTGTATATAAAATAAACTATGGCTGTGGAAATTAAAGATTAATTCCTTGATTAATCGTTAATTTTTTTGAACGATCAAAATTATTTTGATCGGTACTCGCCTCTCCGCCGGCTTCCGGGTCTTCAGGGAGACTTCATGCGTAGCTCCTCCCCCCGTACGCGTTCCGTTCAATCAGAACTTAAACGTCACCGGACTCCTCCCCCTTCCCTTCGTTAGCAGACTGAGGCACTTGGGGATGGGGGGAGGAGTCCGGTGACATTGAAGTTCTGATTGAACGTAACCCGTACGGGGAGGAGCTACGCATGACGTTACCCGCTGCTGCCCTACGGAACTAACACGTTTGGTGGCTTTACATGCTGTGTTTTTATCATCTTTATGTGAGTAGTTTGTCGCCACCGGACTCCTCCCCCCATCCCCAATTTCCTCAGTCTGCTAACGAAGGGAAGGGGGAGGAGTCCGGTGACGTTGAAGTTCTGATTGAACGTAACGCGTACAGGGAGGAGCTACGCATGACGTTACCCGCGGAACTAACACGTTTGGTGGCTTTACATGCTGTGTTTTTATCATCTTTATGTGAGTAGTTTGTATTTGAACACAAAAATGTAATCTTATACTTAAGCGGTGAGCACTTAGATCTTTTCTTTCTACCCATGACCCGACGTCCTTGCTGAGATCTAAGGAGACGTAAGAGAAGTTTATGGTCCGTGTTAACCCTTTTGATACCCGCTTGCATGACCACCTGTTTGCACAGGGGTCCATGCCATAAGGTGAGAGTGATTAGTTAGACCGGAGGTGGAGGGATTGTCACGCTACTGTGGAAAAAAAAATGACTTGTGTCAGTGCTTCAGTTTGAATTTAAAACGTATTTGTGTGAACTGTGAAGTTAAGTCATGGATTGTGGAGACTAACTAGTGTCGGGTGATTGTATATAGTGTATACCACATTTACCACTGACTAATGCAGAGTTGCAATGCAAGGAGATCAGCTAAAAGTAGTTGGATCTGCTGTATGTGAGTTATAATTAATCAAAATTAGTTGATCAATCGATTAAAAAAAACTATTACTCGAACATGAAAATTGTAATCAGTAACAGCCCTAAAATAAACTATTTATCTTTCAAAAAGTGTTTCCCAGTGCTAAACCCTTTAGCCAATTTATAAATTACTGCAGTTGTAAACTTTAAAAACCAGTATAAAGGGTTAGTAGTGGTAAAAAAAGCACTTGTGGGTTTAATCAATAATTTTTTTTGTATAATTGTACTTTAAGGGGGGGGGGGGCTGGCAGGGGGTGTGTCCTGTGCCTACATACTTTTGCTAAGGCTGGGTTCACACTGCCACACCGAGCGGCTCACAGCAGGGGTCCTGCCGTGTAAAATTCAAAATGCTAACCATAACATACAAAGCCATCCACAACATCGCCCCCCCATCTACATCACCAACCTCATCTGCAGATATCGCCCAAATCGTCCCCTCCGCTCCTCCCCGGGCCTCCTACTCTCTAGCTCCCTTGTTACCTCCTCCCATGCTCGCCTTCAGGACTTCTCCAGAGCCTCTCCCATCCCCTGGAACTCCCTGCCCCATTATGTCCGATCAGCCCCTACCCTGTCCACCTTTAAAAGATCCCTGAAAACTAATTTATTCAGGGAAGCCTATCCCACACCCACCTAACAACAACTGTCCCAGAGCCACCACCCATCAAATCATTCTCTGCAGCTATTACCTTTTGTACCACCACCCCGTCCCTTTAGAATGTAAGCTCTATGAGCCGGGCCCTCCTGTACCTTTTGTATTGAACTGTACTGTAATTGTGTTGTCCCCCCTATACATTGTAAACTGTTGGCGCTATATAAATCGTGTATAAAAATAATAATAATATAGTTAGCCCCATGGGTGGTAGGCATAATGAAATGAAATATTGAACCACTGAAAATTATTCTAGGGACAGCATTGAGCCCATTGACAGCACTCATGATTGCACACAGCTTGTAAAATCTCTGTGCAATGGGTACAATCCTGCTGTCCTCTCATTAACCGGTTCCCGACCGACGCACGACGATGTACGTCGGCAGAATGGCACCGACAGGCATAAGGGCGTACAGGTACGTCCCTTTAAGAATGCCGCCGGTCGGGACCCCCGGGACTCCGGTCGCGGGTCCCGCGGACTCGATCGCCACGGGGATACCCGCAATCGTCTCAAGGGAAGGCTGAAAGGGGAGATGCGGAAGTAAACAGCATCTCCCCGTTCTGCCTAGCAACAAGTGACACTGATCTCTGCTCCCTGTGCAGCCACGCCCCCCACAGTTAGTAACACGCCCCTAGGAACACTTAAGCCCTACACTGCCACCTCCTGGTTAACCCCTTCACTGCCAGTGTCATTTACACAGGAATCAGTGCGTTTAAATAGCACTGATTGCTGTATAAATGACAATGGTCCCAAAAATGTGTCAAAAATGTCCGATGTGTCCGCCATAATGTCGCAGTCACAATAAAAATCGCTGATCGCCACCATTACTAGTAAAAAAAAAAATTATTAATAAAAATGCTATAAAACTATCCCCTATTTTGTAAACGCTATAACTTTTGCGCAAACCAATCAATAATCGCTTATTGTGATTTTTTTTTTACCAAAAATATGTAGCAGAATACGTATCGGCCTAAACTGAGGAAAAATACTTTTTTTAATATATTTTTGGGGGATATTTATTATAGCAAAAAGTAAAAAGTAATGCGTTTTTTTTTTTTCAAAATTGTCGCTCTTTTTTTGTTTATAGCGCAAAAAATAAAAACCGCAGGGGTGATCAAATACCACCAAAAGAAAGCTCTATTTGTGGGGAAAAAAGGATTTCAATTTTGTTTGGGAGCCACGTCGCACGACCGTGCAATTGTCAGTTAAGGCGACGCAGTGCCGAATCGCAAAAAGTGCTCTGGTCTTAAGCCAGCAAAATGGTCCGGTCTGAAAGTGGTTAAATGGAGGAAATTAAATTAGGTAACTAGAGACACATATGCCATGTTTGTCTGTTTCCTGAGTAGCAACACGCATAGTGGCAGGTTCTAGCACTTTGGAGGATGGGTAGATGTGTTCTTCTTACCTGTCGTCTGTCTTCAATCCATTGTTGACATCCACCCATACAGGGGGGGGGGGGGGGGGCTGAGGAAGGTGACAGGTTGTGATCCTTGGTTAAACTTCCACTTTGCACTATATGGGTACATCTCTGCAAAGACATGTTTGCAGACATCTCCCTCCTTGCTTGGGTGCCTTCACCCCCTGATTTTATTTTTGTATGATTTCATCTTGACTATAACTATTTCTATTTTGTGCATACACATCAGTAATTTCTCAGTTGATTTTGCATCATCATATCCCATGGACTGTTAAGAATGAACCAACGTGTGTGTTTTTTGTTTTTTTTGATAAGGTGAGTGTAACAGATGATGAAGAAGCTGAGAGTTTGCAAGGCACGTGAAATGCAGGTTTTGCACTGATTCCTGAGGAGGGGGGTCACCATCCAAGCCCTTCCCTACGCACCTCCCATCACATAAGTAGTTGTGGAGAGTCTGATGTGCAGATATCAGAGCCAGGAGGACCTGCGAGTGACTGTGAAGAGTTGTCATCACTCTCTGCACTGCCTGAAACCCCCCCGCCCACCCAAAAAAAAAAAAAAGGAGACGGGGGTTCCTCAACTACACCTGGACAGCATCATCCGCAGAACAGGTAACTTGCATGATACTAGAAGGGGGACTTTTTTATTTTTTTACACATTTTTCTCTAACACTTTAAATTTAGCCGGCAACCCAAAAGAGGTCCTGCCAAAATTTGTTTTGTGACCCCCCTAGATCTTTAGAAACAGATATTATTTTAACAGGGGGGGGGGGTCTTCTAAGGCTGCATTCACACCTATGTAGTTTTAGTGCTTTTTGCATTTCGGACTACAGTCCATTTAACATGGTTTCCTATGGAACACGTTCTGTAGTGCAAATCTGCAAAATGCAAAAATCACTAAAAATGCCATAGGTGTGAATCCAGCCTTAAACTGGTCCTAGAAAAACAATATATGTTTGCTTCTTAAAAGTGGACATCTCCTCTAAACAACCGTCCTGCTACAATTGTTTGTCCCCAACCAGTTGTCCCTTTGATTTGGATGCCCAGGCATTTAAAGGATCGTTCCTTTAGGCTGGATTTACACCTATGGCAGTTTTAGTGCTTTTTGCATTTTGCAGATTTGCACTACAGTCCATTTAACATGGTTTCCTATGGACCCCGTTCTCTAATGCGGCGTACACACGGTCTGAATTTCCGATGGAAACAGTCCGATGGGAGCTTTTCATCAGATTTTCCGACCGTGTGTATGCCCAACGGTCTTTTTCTGTCGGAATTTCCGACGGACTTTGGATTGAGAACCTGTTCTCAATTTTTCAGACGGAAAACCTTTCTATCGGATTTTCCGATCGTGTGTATGCAATTCCGACATGCAAAATTCCGACGCATGCTCAGAAACAATTCTGACGTATGCTCGGAAGCATTAAACGTCCTTTTTATAGTGCTGTTGAACGTGTTTTATGCCGCGGTGTTATTGACCGTCGGAATTTGGTGTGATCGTGTGTAAGCAACACAGCTTGAGCGGAATTCCGTCGGAAAAACCGTCAGAGTTTTTTCTGACGAGAATTCCGATCGTGTGTGCGCGGCATAAATCTGCAAAATGCTAAAAAGCACTAAAAATGCATAAATGTGAATCCAGCCTTATAGTAAGGAAAAGAGCAATTCTTGAACAGTGGTAGAAATTTCCTGGCATGTCTGAACTCTCTCTCGAAGGGGGACACAATAGAATTATGATGTATCTGAGTAATCCTTATAATTAGCAATGCTCTGATCAGTTGCAAAGGTGCTGAAAACCTTGTCATTTTTAAATATTATCTCTATTCAGTTACCCTAATTACAATCAATTACAATTCAAAAAGGGGGGGGAGGAAACAGAGTACATGACACACCATCTCATACATTAGTGTCACATTGTGTCACCGCACAACAACAATAAACTTGCATCCGTATGCAGCGCACCCCCTTCAGCATCCAATTCCACAATTAGCAGTCCCATAATAACCACTAAAGTTCAGCGTTTAATGTGCAGGTCTGTTGAACCTTGTAAATTACCTTACACTGTGCCTTTTCTGTGCAGCGCAAAACACTTGCAAAGCAAGGAGCCACACCAGCTCAGTTCTTTCAAAGCTTCAGAACTAATTGTCTGCTTCTGTGTTTTTAAGGATCGGACCATTCCAAACAAGAGGGAAAGTGGATTTCTGCAACAAAAGGAGTGTCTGAGGACTGAAGACCCCTGGAGACACCAACACCAACACCAAGACCTGCTAAAAGACGAGAGACGAGCCTAAAAGAAAAGAAGGGGATTGCGCAAAATACCTATAACAAAGGTAATCGGTTGCCAACTCATTTAAGAAAGCAGTGTACAACATGAATGTGTTGCTAGTAGCAAATAATTAGCTAGACCTCTTTAATTAATGGGAAGAGTACCACTTCTGATTGGTCTAGTTATAATGAATCAGCCCCGAATCGTTAAATATGTTTTAGACGCTTAACTTTGTGGCTCTTGTACGCTTATTCTTTATTTTTTATAGTTTGTCTGGTGTTTAATTCTCTCTATCTATCACTATCTATAGATCTATAGATAGATCTATAGATATATAATATAGATAGATAGATAGATCTATCTCTCTCTCTCTCTCTCTATCTATTGCTATCTATATATCTATATCTATAGATAGATCTATAGATATATAATATAGATAGATAGATAGATCTCTATCTCTCTCTCTCTCTCTCTCTCTCTCTCTCTCTCTATCGCTATCTATATATCTATATCTATAGATAGATCTATAGATATATAATATAGATAGATAGATAGATATATCTCTCTCTCTCTCTATCGCTATCTATATATCTATATCTACAGATAGATAGATAGATCTATATATAATATAGACAGATATATATATATATATATATATCTATATAGAGATATATATATATATAGATATATATATATATATATATATATATATATATATATATATATATATATATAAATGACCGCTGGGATGGTCTGATTGCATTGCACTTGGAGGATACCGATGTGCTGCTCACCTGTTTTTTGTGTGTGTATATGTATGCGTGTGTATATATATATATATATAGAGAGAGAGAGAGAGAGAGAGATATCACATCACATATATAAATATTGTAGCAAGTGATTTCTACAGGGCTCATTTGCTGTCCCAGCACCCAACCTTCCTCTTTTCGTTGTGCGGGCTTGGGATGGGACCGGCCATGGCGTATTTTTGTTATACATTTTTGTCTAATGGCAGCCTGGTAGCTTAAAATTATAAGACCTACCAATGTTGACTTAAAGCCCGTACACACGGTCAGAAAATCTGAAGATAAATTTCGTCCGATGAACGATCTGCCGATTTTATGATCGTTAGTATGCTGCTTTTGACAGCCGATGGCGAATTTTCGGCAGACAAAAACTGGATGTGCAGGCTTGAAAAATTTTGTCTGATGTGACAACAACGTCCGATTTTTCTTAGTACGGGCTTTAGTACGGTTTTCTGACAAAAAAAATAAAAATCTGAAAAAGCAAGACTAGGCATGCTCAGAAATGAAAGAACACAAACAAAACAATTCAACACGTTACGTCACTTCTGACATTGAATTCTGTCGTCAGAAAATTTTCTGATGGTGAGTACTACAGGTTACGTCACTTCTGACGTTGAATTCTGTCGTCAGAAAATTTTCTGATGGTGAGTACCCTCTTCATTTTCGATTTGAGACTAGCATCAAACAAAAAACTGAAATTTCGTCCAATAATCTGACCGTGTGTACAAGGTTTACACTATTAGATTTTCTGCAGATTCTGGCTTCAGATTTACCAAAACCATGTAGTGCAAGGGCCTGCCTGATTGCATACAAATTGAAACTCTTTAAGGTTTGACATCATATTATATGGTTTTGGTAAATCTGAAGACAAAAATGTGCGGAAAATCTAAGGCCCCTTTCACACATGCGGACCGTATGTCCGTTTTTCATCCATCCGTTTTTGGATGAAAAACGGACATACATGCACCCCTATGGGATAGCGGGTGTCAGCGGATGAGCATCAGCTGACACCCGCTATCGTCCGCCTACGCTATTGTCCGATTCTGCAGACGGAGGAAAACCCTATTTTTCCATCCGTCTGCAGGGCGGACCGGATGAACACGGACAGACGGTCCGTGTTCATCCGATCCCCCATAAGGGAGAGCGGAGAACTGACAGGGCGGTCCCTGCACAGTGTGCAGGGACTGCCCTGTCATCAGCCGGCTCAGCGGGGATCAGCTGAGCGATCCCCGCTGAGCAGCGGATCTTCACGGGGCGGATCAATACGGATCCGTCCCGTGTGAAAGGGGCCTTATAGTGTGTATGGGGTCTTAGTTAGAGATTTTCTAGAAATGGTGGACACAGAATCTGGTGCAGCTGTGCATAGCAACCAAGCAGCTTCCAGGTTTTATTGGCAAAGCTTACTTGAACAAGCTGAAGTTAGAGGCTGATTGGTTACTATGCACAGCTCCACCAGATTCTGTGTGCACCAGTTTTAAAAAAATTTCACCTTTGGTGTCTTAAAATATACATAAGCCCCATCACTATTATCTCATGGAAGCTTTAACATGGTAACATTATTTTTAAAAGATATTTTTAGTCTTATTAGCAGTGCAGCCATAGGTGTGCGCACAGGATGTGCCAGGTGTGCCTGGGAACACCCTGATCGCCCTGTGCTATGCAGATTCCCCCTGCTGCTTGGCTGCAGAGAAAGGGACTGGGGAATATCTGTCCTCAGTCCTTTTCTCTGTCTTTGTAAAAACATTTTTTTTTAATTATTATACAGAAAATATTGTAAAAAATAAAATACAATTGTCAAAAAGTCAAATTAAATGAATTAATATAATTAATTATTTTAATATAATTATTAAAAAAATAATAAAAATAAACTACTGACACCAATCTCAGCCCTACTGACACCGTCCACAGCTTTACTGACTCCATTTCCCTACTGATATATGTGTGTGTGTGTGTATGTATGTGTGTGTGTGTGTGTGTGTGTGTGTGTATATATATATATATACATACATATATATATATATTACACACACACACACACACACACACACACACGCATGTGTGTCTGAGCTTTAGGATGCACACCCTAATGCAATAGGCTGCGCACACCTTTACAGGCACTTCCTGTTGTGGGGTGACAACATTCTGTCCCTGTCTACAAACTGTGCCCCAACATTGTCACCCTGTCAACACAGGCTTCTGATGTAAACTACAGGTTGCTTTTTCCACGTACATGGGGGGAGATTTACTAAAACTGGTGCACACAAAATAATTTTACAAGCAAGTGAAGATCACTGAAGTAACGGTAACTTCAAGGGATTTCCAGCTACCATGGGCAACGGCCAGGAATAGTATATACATGGTTAAATTGGTCCAAGCCAGACCATTGTAGCCATGTCAAAATATACCATACCTGGAATTCTTTAAGTCTTCACTGGTTTATACCTGCTCTAAGTTGGTTACTGACTAATTTCTGGCAACTATGTGGCTTGCCCCTTTAAAAACGAAATCGACAATAATAAGGTCCCTTGTTTTGATTGACCAGTAACAACTGAAATCTGACTCTGTGACGTGAAAGGTGGTTGGTCATTAGAGTTCCTTCACTATGCATATCGTTGTTGCCTTTTTAGGACACCTATTAGTAAGTCCACTCGAAAGCGAGAGGATCTCTTTGCCTTCTTATCCCATCGAACGTAGGCTTTCTGGTCTCTAACAAAGAGCCCTTAAGAGTCAGTAAACCCAAAGATGATATTTTAATTAAAGGTGGAGCCTGGTGGTCAGAGCTCAACTCTGTCCACCAGGGAGCTTTACATGTTCTAGCTCCTCCTGTTACACATCCATAATTAAAAAAAAATAAAAAATAAATACGAAATCCAGCAGGGGTGGTGGGACCAGTTCATAATGGGCACAGCAGGTGTACAGACCTGGGAACTCAGCAAAGGGATGGTGGGAACCCCTCATAATGGGAACATCAGGTGTACAGACCCAGGAACTCAGCACAGGGATGGTGGGAAACTGCCATTCTGCTCCTTGACAGTGAGGTGTGAGGTTTTTGGTTCCTTAGCTATTGTGCTTCCAGAGACCAGGGGCCAGAGTTGCTTCTCTGCCCCAGGAGGGATGCTGGATCCTGGGGAGGACCCTGGTGGAGGCCCCCTGGATAGGCCTCAGCCTGTGGAAGACACTGGGCCTGGCCCAAGGAGAGATGAGTCCCTGTCTGCCTTTAGACGGATGATTGTTGAAATGCTGAAGCGTATTGAGAAAGAAGAGGAGAAATTGGTAGCTTTGAAAGCTGAATTAAAGAAGAAAAAGCTGGTTTGGGCCAAAGTGTTCAGCAAGAAGAGACCGGCTCTGAGGCCTGAGTTGAAGGACTTGGAGCAAGCTGTGCGGAAGCAAAAAGAACTGGTGAGTTCTCTGAAGGAGAATAGTGGAGCATTTAAAGAGAAATATAGGAATGAGGAAGGGTTTAGCCAAATGAGAAGAGGACCAGCTTCCTGCATGGAAAGTGACCCAATCAGTGAGGAGATGCAGTTACCGACAGAGTCAGCAGAGAGTGAAAAAGTGGGCCCAGAGGATGAGCCCAGCTCTTCAACATCTCAGGCATCTGCTGAGCCCTCAATGGCGGAGGCCTCTGCAGCAGCAATATGGAACATCTGAGCAGGAGGTTGAGGGAGGTATTAGCATGCTGGAGTTTATCACTGAGCTGGAATCCCCTTTGGGTGCAGCTTCCTTGGATGATGATAACATGGATACCGTTCTTAGTCCTGTGGAAGAGAGAGTTGTGGAGAGAGCAAGATCCACCATGAAGTCTGCAACAATTGGGGGAAAGTCTCATCCGCCGTCAGTCATAACATTGCAGAAGTAACAGCACAGCAAGCAGGTACAGTGTGTGTGCAAGATGGTAGTGTAAACTTTAATGACAATGAGCTTGCCGAGGGTTGTAGTGCTACGGGCAGTCAGCCCAGACCCATAAACAATGTCCAACATACATGTATCCCTATGGGATAGCGTCCGCTGACACCCGATCTCGTCCATGTCCGCTATGGTCCGTTTCTGCAGACGGAGGAAAACCCTATTTTTCCATCCGTCTGCAGAGCGGATCGGATGACGACGGACTCTACGGTCCGTCGTCACCCGATCTACCATAGGGGAGAGCGGTGTTGTGACAGGTCCGCTCCTGCACAGTGTGCAGAGACAGACCTGTCATCTTCCTGCTCAGCGGAGATCACTCCGGCGATCCCCGCTGAGCAAGAGGATATCCACGGGGTGGATCTGCACTGATCCGCCCCGTGTGAAAGAGCCCTATGGACAAGACTGCAATTACTGGTGCTGTAAGAAAAACCTATGCTGGTGTTGCTGCTACAGGATATGGGAAGGGGGAGCAAGCAGGGAAGGAATATGGAAATGTTTTATCTTTCTCAATGTTTAAAAGGAGGAATGTTGTGCAGCTTAAATGGGAGGGTGGAGGAATTCCTCCGCATAGGAGGGCAGCGGTGAATACAATTCTGCAGATGGGGTTTAGGCCCACAGATATCTTTGCCCTGATCAGTCCGACAGGTTCCTATGAGTACGATTTGTCCTTTATCCATCCAGAGTCTTTGGACATATTTTGGGATATATATGAACATGTGTGTAGGGGCCTGCCGGACTGGAGAGGGCTCATCCCCCAAGCTTGTATCACGCCAGCTACTCATTAAAATGGTGACAATTCTTGTCTGCAATGAGGCCATACCACAAGGGGATTTATCTGTATGGTTGAGGAGGTATGGAGATATCCTAAGCCCCCTAAAGAAGATTTTGGATGATTGGGGAATATGGATGGGGGGGGGGGGGTGGTCTGTGCAGTTAAAATTAAAAGTCATTGACAATGTCGGCCAGCATCTGCCATCCTCACCTTTCCTGGGGAGGGACAGGCTAACCATCTTCTACCCGGGCCAGCCAAAGCTATGCAACAAGTATGGAGATAAAGGGCATCTTGCATCCTTCTGTCCGGTGATAAAGTTCTCTCTGAGTCAGTGTGTAGGACGTTTGGCAAAGGATTGAAACATTATAAGGTGCAATCTGTGCAATGCGCTGGGACATCCTTACAGTCAGTGTCCTGAGGCAATGCACAACAAGCCTGAGCTCATGAGAGAGTTCTTCCGCCTGGACATGGGAGAGGCTCAGAGCTCAGCAGCTGCAGTGCCTGTGATTCCATCTGAGTCTGTGCCAATACCCAATAAGTCTGTGTCTTCCCAGTCTGTGGTGCCCCAGTCTGTGCCAATACCCAGTATGTCTGTGTCTTCCCAGTCTGTGCATGTGCCTAGTGTGCCCATGTCTTCCCAGTCTGTGTGTTTGCCTAGTGTCTTCCCAGTCTGTATGTAAGATATCAGTTACTGAGATTGTGTCCAATCCTTCTGTGTCTGTCTTCCAAAATTGCAGAGGCAGCAAGTGGTGCTGGGGCAGGTGCGTCAAGTGCGGTGCCAGTCCCCCCCCCCCCCCCAACGCTGCAGGGTTTCTATTGATCATCGTGGGGTGCAGAGTATTGGGGAAAATGGTGAAGAGGCTGGCCTGGTGGTAGATAAGGGAAGGGAGAGTGGGGGAGAGGGTAGGGGTGGGTTGGTATTTTCCAGTCCTGCTTTAGTCCCTTTCTGCGAGACTGGGAAAATGGTGGGCCAGTGAAAAGCATCAAGAGGGTCAAGCATGATAAACTCCCGGCTTATGTTGCCCCGTGTTTGAAAATACACTCCGGCAGTGGCAAGTAAGAGATCTCTTCCAAGGAAACTTCTTGAGAAGTGGATCATGAGTTCTGATTTTTGCGAGCCACTGGCCTTAAGGGATTGCCCAAGCCTGTTTTTGGGGGTGTGTTTGCGATTGATTAATTTGGAGAGAATCTCAATGAAGTTTAGGGATCAGGCTTGGCTTGCCTTTCATGGAAAACTATATGTGAAGAGCAACTTGAAGTTTCTTTCCATGAGTGATCGGAGCTGCCTGAGAGTGGAGTGTGGAGGAGTGGTGGAGTCCATGGATCACTTTCTACTTCAGTGCCCTTTTAATATAGAGGTGTACAAGAGGGTGGGGAGGGCTCTGAGTATACCCTTCCTCCCCCATATGAGTTATGCAGAGTGGGTGTATTCCAGACTCATCGGGATTATGATTTTTTAGTTAGTCTAGTAGTCTGTTATTTCACGTGGAGTGCACGGTGTCAGGTATCCTTATGGAGTAAAATCGTCCCTGTCGAAGTGGTGATGCCCGACATTCAGGGTGAGGTTGGGAAGATTCAGGGTCTTGAGAAAGACAGGTGGCAGCAGGAGGCCTGGATAAGGGTGTGGAGGAATATCAAGACTCTGTAGCTGCTGCCTGTTGATCTCGGGGTGTGCACTTTTCTTTGTATTCTTGTTTCTCTCCCCTATATTTTCAGATCAAATATATTTTTGATAAAAGGCTACATGCGTGGTGACGGTGATGTTCCTTAGTCTGGCTCTCTCATAGGGATTATGTTGTGCACAATTTGGTTTGCACCATGTATTATGTTTTTGTTTTTTTATGTTTTGTATAGTCATATTCAATTATTTTCTAAATATGTTTTATTTATTATGGTTTTATTGTGCATAAGTTGTTTGTAAGATTTTTTAAATTAACCCCTCATAATGGGCACAGCAGGTGTACAGACCGGGAACTCAGCACAGGGATGGCGGGAACCCCTCATAATGGGCACAGCAGGTGTACAGACCCAGGAACTCAGCACAGGGATGGGGGAACCCCTCATAATGGGCACAGCGGGTGTACAGACCGAGAAACTCAGCACAGGGATGGTGGGAACCCCTCATAATGGGCACAGTGGGCATGTACAGACCCAGGAACTCAGCACAGGGATGGTGGGAACCCTTCATAATGGGCACAGCAGGTGTACAGACCTAGGAACTCAGCAAAGGGATGTTGGGAATCCCTCATAATGGGAACAGTAGGTGTCCAGACCCGGGAACTCAGCACAGGGATGGTGGGAACCCCTCATAATGGGTACAGCAGGCGTACAGACCCGGGAACTCAGCGGGTGTGCAGATGCAGTAACTCAGCAAAGGGATGGTGGGAACCCCTCATAATGGGCACAGTGGACGTATACAGACCCAGGAACTCAGCACAGGGATGGTGGGAACCCCTCATAATGGGTACAGCAGGCGTACAGACCCGGGAACTCAGCGGTTGTGCAGATGCAGTAACTCAGCAAAGGGATGGTGGGAACCCCTCATAATGGGCACAGTGGGCGTGTACAGACCCAGGAACTCAGCACAGGGATGGTGGGAACCCCTCATAATGGGTACAGCAGGGGTACAGACCTGAGAACTCAGCACAAGGATGGTGGGAACCCCTCATAATGGGTACAGCAGGTGTGCAGAGGCAGTAACTCAGCAAAGAGATGATGGAAATACTTCCTAATGGGCACAGCAAGTGTACAGAACCATTAACTCTGGACAGGGATGGTGGGGACCCCACATAATTGACACAGCAGGTGTACAGACCCAGGAATTCTGGACAGGGATTGTGGGAAACTTTTATAATGGGCACAGCAGGTGTGCAGGCCGGGGAACTCAGCACAGGGATGGTGGGGAACCCTCATAGTGAGTACAGCATGTGTGCAGACCCGGGAACTCAGAATAGAGATCTCATTGAAAGATAGAAGTTTTTTTCTGGAGATTTAACACTCTTGTCTCTATGAAAGATTAAAATATCCTTTTTCGGTGGACTGGCACTTTAATGCTCCTTTGCATTAAGTGTTTCATTAATGTTCTAGCTTACTAACGTTTTATGGATTGCAGGTACATTGTATCCATCTATTTATAAAAAGAGATAATTCTGCAACATGGCATTGCAGAAAGTCAGTGCAGCTGTTCACAACATGAGCGCATATCACAACACAATATCACAACAGTCAGGACAGGATAGCCACTGAGCAATGTTCTAAAATTTTTGAGCTAAACCTCAATTATTGGAAAAGGGCATCTGTTCTTCACATGTAAAATTGTTTCATTCTCACTGATTACTTGAATCCGTGATAATCATGGGCAGCTGTGTCCTTTGCGTACAAGATTCTGATACTGCCTGTCATTTCTCTATAGAAACTATTTTTTTGGGGTCAAATTGTTTGCTAAAGCACAATTCCAGTGTGTGTGTGTGTATATATATATATATATATATATATATATATATATATATATATATATATATATATATACACATATGCAGTATCTCACAAAAGTGAGTACACCCCTCACATTTTTGTAAATATGTTATAACATCTGTTCATGTGACAAGACTGAAGAAATGACACTTGTCTACAATGTAAAGTAGTGAGTGTACAGCTTGTATAACAATGTAAATTTGCTGTCCCCTCAAAATAACTCAACACACAGCCATTAATGTCTAAACCGCTGGCAACAAAAGTGAGTTTTTGTAGCCATTTTCTCTCCCCGGTGTCATGTGACTTGTTAGTGTTACAAGGTCTCAGGTGTGAATGGGGAGCAGATGTGTTAAATTTGGTGTTATCGCTCTCACTCTCTCATACTAGTCTTTGGAAGTTCAGCATGGCACCTCAATGCAAAGAACTCCCTGAGGATCTGAGAAAAAAGAATTGTTGCTCAACATAAATATGGCCTAGGCTATAAGAAGATTGCCAAGACCCTGAAACTAAACTGCAGCACGGTGGCCAAGACCATACAGCGGTTTAACAGGACAGGTTCCACGCAGAACAGGCCTCACCACGGTCCACCAAAGAAGTTGAGTGCACGTGCTCAGCGTCATATTCAGAGGTTGTCTTTGGGAAATAGACGTATGAGTGCTGCCAGCATTGCTGCAGAGGTTGAAGGAGGTGGGGGGGTCAGCCTGTCAGTGCTCAGACCATACGCTGCACACTGCATCAAATTGGTCTGCATGGCTGTCGTCCCAGAAGGAAGCCTCTTCTAAAGATGATGCACATGAAAGACCGCAAACAGTTTGCTGAAGACAAGCAGACTAAGGACATGGATTACATGGATTACTGGAACCATGTCCTGTGGTCTGATGAGACCAAGATAAATGTATTTGGTTCAGATGGTGACAATCGTGTGTGGCGGCAACCAGGTGAGGAGTACAAAGACAAGTGGGTCTTGCCTACAGTCAAGCATGGTGGTGGGAGTGTCCTGGTCTGGGGCTGCAGGAGTGCTGCCGGCACTGGGGAGCTACAGATCATTGAGGGAACCATGAATGCCAACATGTACTGTGACATACTGAAGCAGAGCATGATCCCCTCCCTTCAGAGACTGGGCCGCAGGGCAGTATTCCAACATAACGACCCCAAACACACCTCCAAGATGACCACTGTCTTGCTAAAGAAGCTGAGGGTAAAGGTGATGGACTGGCCAAGCATGTCTCCAGACCTAAACCCTATTGAGCATCTGTGGGACATCCTCAAACGGAAGGTGGAGGAGCAGAAGGTCTCTAACATCCACCAGCTCCGAGATGTCATCATGGAGGAGGGGAAGAGGACTCCAGTGGCAACCTGTGAAGCTCTGGTGACCTCCATGCCCAAGAGGGTTTAAGGCAGTGCTGGAAAATAATGGTGGCCACACAAAATATTGACACTTTTGTTGCCAGTGGTTTAGACATTATTAGATGTGTGTTACGCTATTTTGAGGGGATAGCAAATTTACACTGCTATACAAGTGGTACACTTACTACTACATTGTAGCAAAGCCTTTACACACACATGAACTTTAATGGCATAAAGACTTGGATGAGTGAGTTTGGGGTGGAGAAACTTGACTGGCCTGCCCAGCCCTGACCTCAACCTGATTTAACACCTTTGGGATGAATTAGAGCGGAGACTGCAAGCCAGGCCTTCTGGTCCAACATCAGTGCCTGACCTCAAAAATGCGCTTCTGGAAGAATGGTCAAACATTCCCATAGACACCCTCCTAAACCTTGTGGACGGCCTTCCCAGAGGAGTTGAAGCTGTTACAGCTGCAAAGGGTGGGCCAACTCAATATTGAACCCTATGGACTAAGACTGGGATACCATTAAAGTTCATGTACGTGTAAAGGCAGGCGTCCCAATACTTTTAGTAATATAGTGTGTGTATATGTATATATATATATATATGTGTGTGTGTGTATAACCACCTCCCACCTGGCCACTGCACATATACGACCGGGTGGGCGCCTCCTTCTGAGTGGACGTTCATGATCTCGTGTCACCTGGACACAGCGCATCTCCGATCAGCAGGAGGGCTCTGTGATTGGCTCTCCTGATCACATGATGGCTGTGTCCAATCACAGCCATCATCGCGCGTAAATAGAGAGCCGGTTGCTAGGCGATTGGCCCTCCTCTCCTCACACAGAAGTTGGCCCTGAGGAGAGGAGAGCGGATCACTGTAGCCAGCCAGTGATCAGTGAGCATGAGCTGTTTTTTAGAGCTTTTTACACACTGATCACCGGCCCAGTGTCCCCACACAATGTCCCAAAAATAGTGTCCCCAAAACACTGTCACCACACACATGTCCCCACACACTAATAACACCTGTCCCCCACATATGTAACAGTCAAATCATATGTCTAACAGAAGTTGATGGAGATCAAGACCAGTTCTACACTGTAACAGATCCTTGCATTTCACCTATATGTTTTTAAGCTATGTATTTATTTATTTCATGCTAGTTCAGCTTTACGAAATGAACTTTCTGAGTACGGGCATAAATATGTTAACGTACAAGTTCTCTTTTAAAATCTTCTCTGCTGATAACATATTGCATGTACTGGGCATTCTGAGCAGTTGTCTCGAGACCCTCATAAATCCCTGTCTGTGTTTAAATGGCCCCCAACTGAACCAGTGTGTCATTGCAGGAGAAAACTGGATATTTTTCGTGTCTAATAAGAATTCAAGGTATGGTGATTTATACATTCTGTAGCTACAATGGTCCACCTTTGACTAGTGTAACTGTCACCTACCTGGTGGAGATTGAGCTGTAGAGAGGTCTTCTTTTGCACCTCCTGTCCATCACCCCTGGTAGAGATGACAGGGAGTGAAAGGCACAGAGTGGCACGAGGGCCGATGTAGCAGGTGGCTCTAGTTGGGTCTTGGCAGGAACCTGATGCCACAGGTCACTGGATAGGCACCGAGAACAGGAACTCCGTGTTGTTGGATCAGCAGGCGGAAGCGTGGTTGGAACATAAGCCAGGAGGTCATCAACAGCCGAGCAGAGCAGGTACCGGAACATGAGGCAGAAGCAAAGACAGGATACTGGCAAGGTGCCGTACACAGTCGGGCAGCGAGGTACAGAAGCAGGAACAGGGTCAAACACAAGCTGGGGTCACAGGAAGACAGGCAGAAGTCCAAGGGAATGGTTCAGGTACAAGCCGGGTCAAATACAGGAAAACCAAAACCAAAAAGCCAACGTGCGTCTATCAGACAGACTTCTCTTACAGTAACTATGCATATATCATACCTGTGGGATATGTTTCTCACTCTTTTTTCAATCAAGGCACCCTTTAAGATTACGCACAATCCCAAGGCACTAAACTAATAGTTTTACATATCGCAGCAACAACCACACAAATGGGCCACCCACCATTAGAAGTGATTTTTCTACTCCCTCAGTCTCTCTCCCTCGCTCTGCTAACGTGACCCCTGTGGGGTGGGGGGCAAACGAGAATGCTGTGCAGGTGCCCAATGCCCTCGTTATCAGCCAATGACATAATTGTTTTTTAGGATGCCAGTGGCTGGTCTGCAGGGTGCCCAAGGTTGTATTGGTGCACAATAAAAACCTGTTTCTTTCTGTAACAAAAAAAAAAGCAGGTTTGCTGCACTCACTTGCTTGTTGACAATTGTCGGGCAATTTGTGGCATTTTGCCAAAGCACCCCTGAAGAGGCGAGGAGGCACCCTGGTTGAAAAAGGCTGCTCTAGAACAGTGTTCCTCAACTTTTTTTCATTCAAGGCACCCTTTAAAATTCCACACAATCTCGAGGCACCCCATTCTAAAATGTAAAGAGTTAAGAAAAATAGTTTTACATAACTCAGAAACATCCACACGTAGGACGCCCAACATTAGAGGTGATTTATTCTTACCTTTGCACATTGGTACTGACCCAGGATTCCAGTGTTCCTCTTCTCCCTTACTCGGCTAAAGAGACCCCTGTGCTGATGGAAAGGGGGCAAACAAGGATGCAGGTGCCTGGCATCCTCCTTATTAACCAATTACATCATCAATTGTTAGGATGCCAGCAGCCAGCCTTTACAGTGCCCAAGGTTGTAATGCTGCAGAATAAAAAAAAAAAAAACCTGTGGTTTGTGTTACAAAAAATTTAGGCTTGCTGGCTTGTTGACCATTTTTACGTAATTTGGGACAATTTGTAGACATTTTGCCAAGGGATCTCTGGAGAACCCAGAAGGCACCCTGGTTTAAAAAAAGACTGCTCTAGTAGCTATAAATCACTGTAGTAGACACTGCTGCTCCATTGACCTTAACTAGATTCTGGGTCCTCTGCTGAGCAACTGCATTGTGAACACAGGAAGGTTAGTCGCTGTGCAAGGACGCCATTCAGAGAATGCTTTGCATTTCCTTGATGAGCTCCATATGGGCCCCCCTTTATTAACTATGCTTTGAGTAGGCCTGACACTTTAGCTTGATTGAGTTTCAGGGGTCAGAGGTCACCTAAAGCCTGAGAGTATGTGCCCCGTTAGCTGACCTCGTACATCCAATGTGCAGTGTTTGAGGTCAGGGGTGGACTGACCATTCGGCCACTCGGGCACTGCCCGAGGGCCCCGGGCCACTAGGGGGCCCCATCAGGGTTGGCAGCCTCAGTAAAACCAGGGACAGTGTGTAAAAATCTGTGCTTTTTTTACATCTGTCTCTGAAATGTCCCTTACCGACATCCTTTTGATATAAAAATCCAGAGATTATAGCTGCCCCCCTCTTAAGTAACTTCTCAGCCAATAGAAACATGTCTGTGTATACTGTGTGATTGTATACTGTGTGGCCCCATAATCTCTGATTGCCTGGGGGCCCCATAATCTCCTTTTGCCCGGGGGCCCCATGAGTTGTCAGTCCGCCCCTGTTTGAGGTTGAAAAGTTATAACAGACTAGCACAATGTCAATTGTCAGGCTCCTAAAAAGAGAAATACGGGACCAAACACCAATCTGAATGTTTGCAAGTTAATTCATATAAATCTGTAGTTTGAGATTCTTGCAACAGCCCAATCTGGACTGGTTCTCTTTAAAGCAAGGCAGTTAAAGCAGAAGTAAACCCATCGATTTAACAGTTTAAAAAAAAAAAGGCATGCCGTGAATGCTAACTGCACATTGGCTGTGCTCTCAACCAAACAGTCAAACCATCCAATGGCTGGTGTCATAACGGATCACATGTGCAGTGTAACGCCGAGCGCTCCGGGTGCCCCATCCATCCCGGAGCGCTCACGGCGTCCTCTGCCCTGCAGCGCCTCGGTCAGCTCCCCTGACCGCAGGCGCTGCTCTGTCTCCGGGATGCGATCCACGTCCCGCCCGGGGATCGCATCCCACTCCCCTCACCTTCCCCTGACAGCTTCCTCCGGTGTGCGCGCGCCCCCGCCTGCTATTAAAGGGCCAGCGCACATCAATTAGTGCCTGGTCCAATTATGTTACACCCAAAACACTACATAAACCCACTTCCCCTTCCTGTCCTGGCTGGATCTTGTGTTGCCTATAGTGCCCAGTGAAAGCGTTTCTGTGTTTGCTCCTACTGTGTATCCAGACCTCTGCCGTTGCCCCTGACTACGAACCTTTGCCACCTGCCCTGACCTTTTGCTACGTTTGACCTCGCCTCTGCTTAATCCTTGTGTACCGCGCCTGTCTCAGCTGTCAGTGAGGTCGAGTTGCTATTGGAAGACACGACCTGGTTGCTACCGCTGCTGCAAGTCCATCCCGCCTTGCGGCGGGCTCTGGTGAAAACCAGTAGCAACATTATAACCGGTCCTCCAATACAACCCGTGCTATCGCCTCATTGGCATAGGGGATCCACCTCCTGTTCCCCGCCGTACCCGACACGCGACATGCAGCACCGTGGCAGTTGAATATTAAACAGAGGCAAAGATGGCAGCTTCCTTGGCTGAAAACGATAGGGGGGTTTACTTCCACTTTAAGGAGATCCATTTATTTGTGTAAAAGTAGCCCTAGCATCTGCAGAAACAGAAACTGTATGTTGCACCACTCAGCAGTCTCAGAATATAAGTTGCTCACTTGACAGTTGAAATGAAAAAAAAGAAATATGTATGAAAAAATAAACTGTATTGGAAATGAGGCATATATTTAAATGAATTGTATTGGCACATATGACGCATCAGATTTGATTTTTTTTAAGCGCTACAAACTGACTCCTCACCCCACCGATCCCTTGTAATGACGTTTATGGCACCGTGTCTGAGAGGACAGGGTGATGCGAGTTATTAACTTCATTTAAAGCAATTTTTCACCCCATTACAATTCCCAGGAGGGAGAGACTTAATGACCTGAATCTTCAATCAGTCACATAAAACATGAATAATGAGCTAACGGAATAAAATAAAAAAAAAGACAAATACAAGGCAGAAACAATACGAGAATTGAGTCCATGACGAACAAAGAGGCAGAGTTCCGCACAGACGCCAAAACGTAACTGTGGAGGAAAGAATAAGAGATAATAGGGTTTCTGTTGGTGTAAAGCTATCTCTTCTATCTTATCAGCCAGAAACAGATGACCTTTATGCTATGGACGCTTCGGATCTCGCATTTTATGGTCTTTAGATTTTAAAATGGCGCTGGGCCTTTATGGTGGCCAGATGTCTCACTGAGAACAACACATATTGTGATAGCTGCCGTTCTCAAACCTGTCGTAAAGCCCCCCAGCATCTAATGGTCTCGCCAATAAACAGGAGCTCCATGGGCTTGATTCCACTTTCCACATAGAAAAGGGAAGGATATTTGACACCTTACATCAGCTATTCTCAGCCAGGGTTCTGTGGGGTTCCTCCAGAGGTTTTTAGGGGTTCCTTGAGTTGTGGCTAATTTATTTCCCATTTAATGGTACCTTCATGGTTTTAGGGTCAACAACACTTGGTATAGCCAGGAGCATGATACTAATAGCTGTATGGAAGGGTGGCATTCTGACCAGCATTTGAAGGCAGATACCTACCATTAGGGTGTATACTGCCTCATGTTTCTGCTTTGCATTGTGTTGTATTAGGTCTTTGTTAGCAAGTTTTCGTGTAATAGGCTGCCTCGGGAGTTAGTGGTTAAAGTGGGGTTTCCGCCCAAAAAAAAAAAAAAATAGCTGAAAATTTCTAAAAATATTTATAAAAAAAATAATTGGAAAAAAGAGTATTTAACTTACCTCTAAATGCCTGTTGCTAGGGGGTCCCTCATAGTCTGCCTCCTTCATTGCTCGGGCACTGACATCACTTCCCCTCGGCGCAGTCAGTCATCTGGGACACGTGACAGGTCCCAGATGACTGTGCGGCATATCACGGCGCGCGGCGCCGCTCGCGCATGCGCAGTGGGTGCCCGGCTGTGAAGCCACAGCCGGGTGCCCACAGTAAGAATGCCGGCGCCACAAGCGGAGCGGGGAAAGAGGGGGGGCTTTGTTCCCCCTGCATCGCTGGACCCTGGGACAGGTAAGTGTCCGATTATTAAAAGTCAGCAGCTGCAGTATTTGTAGCTGCTGACTTATACTTTTTTTTTTTAAGGGGCACCCCACTTTAAGTCTGCACAGTTCCGGGTGTTCATAGCTCTGCCCCCTTGTGGAGGGCTATACATATAAGATGTCTCCTCTTCCACATGGGAATGAGGAGGAAGGAATGTTGCCCTATGTGAAGCTGTACTGAGCACGTGGCCTCCCTTTTGGGGTACCCAGTCGGGGTAACAGATGTCGAATATAGACTCTTATGAAAGGACTTTTCTTACCTTGAAGGTATGACTTGGGCAGCCTGAGAAAGGATGAATTATGACTGTGTGTGGTGGAATCTGTGAGAGAGTGTGTCATATCAATTCTGTAATTTGCAACAAGTAAAAGTTCTCCAATTTGCACATACCTGGTCGGAAGTTCCTAAAACGTGTGCATGTGGCAGCGTATCAAAAGAACAGGGCTTGTACTAAAAGTGGGTGAAGAGGGGTTACAAGAGGGGTCACCATGAAAGGGTTAATCATGATATAGAGTTGGCGGGAGATTCGGCCCAGTGTTGTTGTCATGGGTAACCAGCAAAGTGGTGAACAATGGTATAGCAGCCAGCCAGAGGAGTTAGTGCCTTTTTCATGGGAGATGGTAACCCTGGGGGTTGGTGAGCCTGACCACCTCCCTAGTGTCCAGTACCCTACACTTGAGGTGCAGGAGGAAGCTCCTCTTGTTGAAAGATCACATAATCGGCCTCTAGGCGAGCACTACATAGTGGGATCATTGTATAGTCATCTACACATGCTTGCAGGTCCCCTACTATGTGCTTGGATCCCCAATCCTGAATACCCAATACCCAGAGAAGCCACCACTTCGGCTTTATCTTAGAAGTGAATGGAAATCACAACAGGAAGTGAATGGAAATCTCTCCAAAATGAGGAAAATGCCAGAAATTCCTGTCACTGGAACAACTATCCCCATTTGAACAGTACTCCTAGTAGTGGGACCTGCAAGTAGGGGACCTGCAAGCATGTGTAGATGACTGTACAATTATTCCTGTCATAGGTGTGCGCAGCCTATTGCATTAGAGTCTGCACCCTAAAGCTTAAACACACGTGTGTGTTTACATATAAATGACCCTGGAACATTGATCTTCCTGCCAGCACAGTGAAAGAAGTGCGTAAACACTTTTCTCTCATGGCAGAGCCGGTAAGAGGGAGATCTTTTCCATCTTCCTGCTGGTACACAGAGCGATAATGCTTATGTGAATGGGGTGATAAGGGTGTGCCCAGGCACATCCGGGAACACCCTGTGCACACGCGTATGATTCCTTTTCTGGTGACAACTTTTAAATGTTGAGTTTTCCTGCAGATACAGCCCTGATGACAATGGTCACCATCACAAATAGTCAGTGAATCTCCCTAACAGGGAGTAAGATATTGTAGCGATAAAAACAAAATCTGGGTTAAAACCCATTACCACTCATCAACTTTACATACACTTTAATATAGTTTCCTTATGTAGTAATATTTTGTCTATGTCCTAGGACTGTGTATACTATTAGAGCTCAACTGTATGTGTTCATTGGTTTTCCAGTAAGAAGCTTTTTCAGCACCCAGGAGCACTTAGGCCCCTTTCACACCGGAGCGTTTTTCAGGCGGTACAGCGCTACAAATAGCGCCTGTACACCTCCTGAAAAAACCGGCCCCATTCACTCCAGTGTGCGGTTTCCCATTCAAATCAATGGGAAGGAGCGGTATAGGAGCGGTGAACACACCGCTCCTATACCGCTCCAAAGATGCTGCTAGCAGGACTTTTTTTGCCGTCCTGCTAGCGCACCGCTCCAGTGTGAAAGAAGTACACTGGAGCGGTGCGCTAGCAGGACGGCAAAAAAAGTCCTGCTAGCAGCATCTTTGGAGCGGTATAGGAGCGGTGTGTTCACCGCTCCTATACCGCTCCTTCCCATTGATTTGAATGGGAAACCGCGGTAAAACCGCGGCAATACCGCCGCAAAGCGCCGATACGGCGGCGCTCTGCGGGGGGTCTTTAACCCTTTTTCGGCCGCTCGGGGGGGGGGTAAAACCGCACCGCGAGCGGCCGAATACCGCGGTTAAAACGACGGTAAAGCAGCGCTAAATATAGCGCTGCTTTACCGTCACCGCGGCTCCCCGCCCCAGTGTGAAAGGGGCCTTAGGCCTTGTTCACACGGGGCATTTTAAAGCATACGCCTGTGTGTTTACCTGCCCAGGGATACATAGTTGCTCCATGCATCCCTATGCAAGCAGCCCCATTGATGTCAATTGGGACGCAGAGGCTGCACGGACACAGATGCTGCTCCCAATCAGGCACCGGCATGGATACCCTCCATACGCGTACACTTAGTACGCCCTGTGTGAACGAGGCCTTATTGTAAATTATTACTTATTGTACTGTTTTGCACGTGTGGTGTCATCAGTTTGCCCAGGGTTAGCCTAAGTTAGGATGGCCATGAATGTGTGAAACCTGTCCCCCTTATATGTTGAATCAGTGAAATACTTAGACAAGAGTTAAGCCCCATACACACGCGCGGATTATCCGAGGACCAGGTCCGTCGGATCATGTCCGTCGTACTTTGTTACGACACAGGTGTTGCATACACACGGTCGGACAAAGTTGTCGGAAAATCCGATCATTCTGAACGTGGTGACGTTCGTTGCCTACGACGGGACTACGTAGAGGCTAGTAGCCAATAGCTTTGGTCTTGTAATGTGATCTGAGCATGCAAGGCACTTTGTCCGTCGGAATTCGCTACACACGATTGGATTTGGTGTGATCGGACTTTGTTGTCAAAAAATCTATCCAGCAGGAGATAGGACTTTGTCCGTCAGACAATCCGATGGAAACTGTCCGATGGTGCCTACACACGGTCGGAATTTCCGACAACATTGTCTGATAGGACAGAATCCATCGGAAAATCCGACCGTGTGTATGGGGCTTTATGCTGTTCAAGGCTACCAAAGGGGCATCAATGAATGTCCTCAAGTGCTCTTTAATGCACACATCGACAACCTTAGACGTCATGGTCTATTTGCATTATTATGTAGGTGCTGTCGTCGCCTTATCACCTGATGCAGATTTAGGTCTATAATGATCACGGTTTTTTATTAACTGGGTAATAAAAGGCCAGAGCCAAAGATTAGACAGCCAAGGTCTTATCCCTACGATGACCCTGACCTGACAAGGCTTTCCTTTATTTTTCCATCCAATTTCCTTTTCACAAAAAAAAGGCTACAAAGCCATATAAAACGTTGCAGAAGATAATTATAGGAAATGGTCTGTCAGGATAAATTACCTGATCATCATTTCCAGTTGACCATTTTTCCTCTTCTTGCAGTAGATGGTTCATTTGCTGGATAAAATGCAATTAAGGAGTAGATTAATTAATTTTTAAGCCTAGCTATATTTTTTATATTTTCTTACTCTAACATATTAAAGGGGAACTTAACTCCTTACAGTAAAATTGTTTTGTTTTGGTTCCCCCTTTACAAAAATAGTTTATGTATGTGTGTGTATATATCTATATCTATATCTATATCTATATATATATATATATATATATATATATATATATATATATATATATATATATATATATATATATATATCAATCTTAGTTTTATTGAAAAGTTATTAGACAAAAGACATATATACATACATTTATGGTATTGCCATACCACCAAAACATCTTACAAATACATTATACAAATTAACATAAACAAACTCAAAATATAAATAAATATAATTTCCCTTTACTTTTTCCTTTCCCCTTCCTTGACATATATGCATCCTTTATTGAAACCCTATTAGATCATATTTAAGTTCTGTTCTAATAACCGCTTAACCCTTTAAGTTACCTGTTGTTTCCCTAAAGGCCCTCCAAGGGGCCCATATCTGCCGACATTTTTCAAGTATGTCCAATTTATATGCGACGAGGGTCTCCATTTCCACTACCCATTCATTCACTGAAGGGGATTGTGTTGATCGCCAGTGGCGCGGAATAACCAGTCTTACAGCTATCTCCCAATGTCTGAGCAAGACTTTTTTGATATTTTTTAAATGAACCTGGTAAAATGGACAACAGCGTAATTTGTGGTGTATTGGAGATTACCTCCCCTGTAATTGTAGTAGACAACTGCTTGATACTATCCCAGAATTGACAAATTTGAGGGCATTCCCACCATATGTGTAACAACGAGCCCTTGGCAGAATGGCACTATAGATATATATCTATATATAGATATATAAAAACTTCCAATATCAAGTTGCGCTATATTTTCCATAAAAAGTGAATCTGTGCAATATGAATTCATCTTTTCCAACTCTTATGAAGTGAGTATCGTGAAATAAAATTGATCGATCAGCACACTATAGACAAGTCCATTCAATTGATGATAGATCTCCAATGTGAAATCAGCACGCAATACACCCTGGAATAGTGATGAGAAAAGAAGTGCCTTCCACCTCCACACACACTGCCGCTTACCGACTCCTGTTGATCTCCCACTATAGGAGATCACATTCGTTTCTGGCTTTATGCCCAGCCCAGGCCTTTAAATATGCAGCAAAAGTATTCCCAGATGTTTATCATTCACAGGTACATGTTGCCAGATAATCGCCATGAGAAAAAAAACTGCTTCCATAGTATAAAATCTTTTGGTGACTTTATTGAGTAGAAAAAGTATTGCACTTTCATTTAGACAAACAAATTCATGCAGTAAAACTCCAAGCCGGCTCTCGATTGCAGCCTGTTGTTCTGGGACTTGCGCGAACGCGGTGACATCAGCATGTCGCTCCTCCATACGCGTTTCGCAACAATTGACGTTGTCCTGGGGCTATATATATATATATATATATATATATATATATATATATATATATAAAAGTTTGTACCTTTTTTGTATTTTTTGCAACTAGATACCAGAAACAGGTGGCGTTTGTGCAAATACGCAACAACCCTCTGTGCATGTGCATATTTACCGCCAGTTTCTGCCGGGTTCCAGATATCTAAGGGAAACCAGCAGCACTCTTTCCGGACCTTGGAAGATGGCGTCGCGGAAAAGGGATGGGTGAAGGGGATTGATGCAGTGGTGAAGTTCTACTTTAACTATGCATTCTTTCATTTCTTCTTCTTTCTTTCATTTTTTCGAGCTCTCCATGGCACTGTCTTTTTGGTCCCACTCATTTTAATATCTGGTTCACAGAAGCCTTAGGACAGCAGTAGTGCATGTAGGGTCATTCTAAAATGAGATGCATGTTGCTTCAAGTAGAGATGGGCTTGGGCATGTTCTGGATCCTAGTCCCAACCCACCTGCCCGATCCCGCCAGGAAGCCGACATAGTTTGGAAACATAGTAACAAAATAGGTTTCTGAAAATTAGGTGTTGGCAGTAAAGAAAGGATGATCATGACAGCCCAAGAATTTGCACCTTCAAAAAAAAAAAAATCAGCAATAGCTTATAAATCTCTTATTTATTTATTTTGTATTCAGTTTTTTTTTTTTAAGGCCAAGAGTTAAGTTTTCATTTATGGATGTCTTGGTTTAAAACTTATCATAAGCAGAGATTTACACTTGTTCCAAATTTCTCTTGGGCCAGTGCTTCCTTTTAACTGTGGAAAAAGGGGAAGGAAGGATGTTAACTAAGCATACTTCACATGTACCAGTCACCAGACCAGGATTTCTCCACCAGGGTTCCTCCAGAGGTTGCTAGGGGTTCCTTGAGCAATGGTCAATTTTTGCCTCTCTGGTAAGTTCTCAATGACATCAATGATCTTTTCAGCTATCTGTAAGGGGATAATTATTCCCAATAACCACAAGTGTAAAGAGCATTCTTCCCACTGACCATCACACCAATGTACCATGAGAGGTAGATTTTAAATTTTTAGCAGGGGTTCCCCGAGACTAGAATTATTTTCATGGTTCCTCTGTGTTGAAAAGGTTGAGAAAGGCTGACGTAGACTGTAGCAGTTTGCAGATATTTTGTCACCTAGCACTCCATCTGTGGGCAGCTTCTGTCTAAAGATTAATTTTATATTGTTTAAGCTTCAACAATTTTTTTTTTTCTACAACAGATTCCTCTTCTATAACCTCTGATCTGTCACTCTTCATTTTCTCTGTTAATTGTAACAAACCATAATCATTTAGTCCACCAACTACTTCCTGTCAATGCACTTAATGGTTTAGTCACCATTAATCTGATTCTTACATATCAGTTTTATTGCATTTTATCGCTCAAGGACGCGTGCACGTGATTATTTACTGGGATAAATGGTCGTTTCTGGGCCATGGACAATACAGAAGGAGTAGGGATGATGATGACTTTAGCCTATCACCTTCTGCCTCAATACAGCTATGACAAATGGATAGAAACACACTTCCGACTGCGTAATAGCTTGGTAATAATCAATATAAGGCAAGGACTGAAAAGTAGCATGTACCATAAAAAAAAGACCAGTTCTATTCAACATCCAACAACAGCATAGTCACCAACATTTTCTAACTTCAAAATTATTTCCAAGGCCAACTAGAATACTCAATTACTCCTTACAAAATACTATTAGGAGCATTGCATCACATATGTTAAATCTGTGTATGATTATTATTATTAATTTTTTTGTCCCTTTCCTTATCTCAAAAGCTCATGGCACGTGAGAACCCACTTTAACAAGTGGAACCAATCTACACCTCTAGTTGAGGTCAGGACTGTGTACAGGCCAGTCAAGTTCCTCCACCCCAAACTCGCTCATCGATGTCTTTATGGACCTTACTTTGTGCACTGGTCCAAATCATTTGGTGGAGGGGGGATTATGGTGTGGGGGTTGTTTTTCAGGGGTTGGGCTTGGCCCCTTAGTTCCAGTGAAGGGAACTCTTAAAGCGGGAGTCCCAGCAAATTTTTTATTTTTTTAAAGCTACAAATACTGCAGCTGCTGACTTTTTAAATAAGGACACTCACTTGTCACAGGGTCCAGTGATGTCGGCACCCGAGGCCGAACCATCCCTCGGTCCTCGGATGCTGCCGTCGCCATCTTCGGTAAGGGAATCAGGAAATTAAGCCTTGCTGCGAGTCACGCAGCGCAATCCGAATGGTCCCTGCTGTCTCTGGGACCTGTGTGTGTCCCAGCAGACAGCGCGGTGGGACGGGAAGAGGCGTAGACTCCCGTGGGAGTCTATGCCTGGAAGTGGGTGCAAATACCTGTCTTAGACAGGTATCTGCACCCCCCTCCCCCCTGAAAGGTGTCAAATGTGACAACTGAGGGGGGGAGGGTTCCGAAAAGCAGAGGTTAATTTTTTGTGTGAACCTCCGCTTTAAGGGGGCAGCATACCAAGACATTTTGGACAATTTCATGCTCCCAACTTTGTGGGGACAGTTTGGGGATGGCCCCTTCCTGTTCCAACATGACTGCGCACCAGTGCACAAAGCAAGATCCATAAGACATGGATGAGCGAGTTTGAGGTGGAGGAACTTGACTGGCCTGTACTTAGTGCTGACCTTACAAATCTGGAAATCTGGAAAAATTATCAAACATTCCCATAGACACACTCCTAAACCTTGTGGACAGCCTTTCCAGAAGCGTTGTAGCTGTTATAGCTGCAAAGGGTGGGCCAACTCAATATTGAACCCTACGGACTAAAGCCCCATACACACGGTCGGACAATCCGCGGACCAGGTCGGTCGGATCCTGTCCGTCATACTTTGTCCGATGTTGGTTTTGCGTACACACGGTCGGACAAAGTTGTCGGAAAATCCGATCATTTTGAACGTGGTGACGTTTGTTGCCTACGACGGGACTACGTAGAGGCTAGTAGCCAATAGCTTTGGTCTTGTAATGTGATCTGAGCATGCGTAGCACTTTGTCCGGTTGGACAACCGTACACACGATCGGATTTGGTGTGATCGGACCGTGTTGTCGGCAAATCTTTCCAGCAGGAGATAAGACTTTGTCCGTCGGACAATCCGACGTACACTGTCCGATGGTGCATACACACGGTCTGATTTTTCAACAACATTGTCCGATTGGACAGAATCCGTGAAAAAGTCCGACCGTGTGTATGGGGCTTAAGACTGGGATGCCATTAAAGTTTGTGTGTAAAGGCAGGTGTCCCAATACTTTTGGTAACAGTGCATATACGACTAATACTATGCAGCAATGTCTGAACTCCACAGCACATCCCTTTCTTACAGAGCAGTAAAGTATTACAGGTTCGGTTTCTTCCCCAACCTTTGACTAGACATTAAAAGGAGAAGCACCAGACTTGCAGGTCTTGCTCCCCACCCCAGCCTGTGACTGGACAGTGAAAGGAGAAGTAACAGACTGATGAACTCTGATCTCTCTTCCTATTAGCATGCTGCTTGTTAGCTTGTTTCAAAGGATATCTGTTGGGTTTCATTGTGTGACACTTCCAAGTTGTGGGCCTCAGGGCTGCCCCACAGTCAAAATGGCATACCAAAACATCAGGCAAGAGCATAGCCCATAAAGAGGCAGAGGTCAGGGCAGAGAGTTCTCAAGCAGAGTTTTTTGCTCGGACAATGTCCCACAATTCATAATTACTATCCAGTAACATTGCAGGCTGCTGTCTATGCCGTACAAACAAATGGCAACTACCCCAACCTATAACTGGCCATTGCAGTATGGTGCACATGGAAGGGCTCAGCTCACTTACCAGCCAGCCTGCAACAAACCAAATTGTCCTATATCTTAAAACCAGGGGTTTGGTTTGCACACATTTGTAAATGTAGGCATAAGCTGCATGGCCACTTCACGGCACCCCAGTGTACAGCAGTCCTAACTCTATAAATTTTGAGAGTCTCCAAAGTTGGAGCACATATTCTGTATATAATAATAGATTGTGGGCAGGTATGCCTGGATGGAGCCCACCCCTCCTTAAAGCCTTGTGTTTTTTCACCTGCATTAAGGTGGTAAAAACCTGTCACTCATCAGCCCCCCCCCCCCCCCAGAGCCCCCCTTTTACTTACCTGAGCCTTGTGTTTCCCATGACAGGATCGAGCTCCAGCCGGTGTTTCGTGTCCTGATCGGATAAATTGAGCCATTGGCTCCCGCTGCTGTCAATCAAAACCAATGACCCGGGGGGCGGGGCCGAGTCCTGCTTTCTATGTGAATAGACGCAGAAGTAGGACACTATAGCGCGTCCGCGCCGGTGTCCTTGAAGGAGAGCGCTTCTCTGACGAGGCACTCGAGAAGAGGAGGAGCCAGGAGCGCCGCCCCTCCCAGAAGAGGAGGATCGGGGCCACTCTGTGCAAAACCAACTGCACAACGGAGGTAAGTATGACATGTTTTTTTTTTTTTTAAACTGAACCTTTACAACCCCTTTAAAGGTATAGGGACGCACTGCCCACCCAGCAATAGCACAGTGGCAGCAAAGGTATCCAGTGCATTTCTTCACCAATTACCAACGGTATCAACAAATGGCAACCACCCCATCCTATAACTGACCTTTATAGCAAGGAGCACAGGGAAGGGCGACGCATGTCAAAAAACAACAAAGAAAAATCCCCAGCTGACTTACCAACCAGCCTGAAACAAACCAAATTGTCCTGTCTAATGCCGCGTACACGCGATCGGATTTTCCGACGGGAAATGTTGTATGTGAGCTTCTTGGCTGAAAGTCCGACTGTGTGTATGCGGACATTTGTTGGCGGACTTTCCGCCAACAAATGTTGGCTAGCAGGTTCTCAAATTTTCCGCCAACAAATGTTTGTTGGACTTTCCGATCGTGTGTACACAAGTCTTTCGCACAAAAGTTCACGCATGCTCGGAATCAAGTACGAGCCGGAAGCGCTCGGTCTTGTAAAACTAGCGTTCGTAATGGAGATATCATGTACGTCTTGTACGTCGCTACGTTCGTAATTGTTGGCCAACATTTGTGTGACCGTGTGTATGCAAGACAAGTTGGAGCCAACACCCTTCGAACAAAAAATCCACGGTTTTGTTGTTCGGAAAGTCCGATTGTGTGTACGGGGCATTACAGTTCACGTTACAATCAAGGGGTTTAGTTTGCACACATTTTCAAATATATGCATAAGCTGCAGGGCCATTTCACGGTACCCCAGTAAAATCTGCAGTCCTCATTTTTAAGAGTCTCCAAAGTTGGAGCACACATATAGCACGTATTTGGTATTTCCACTAGCAAATGCTGGCACATGTCTAAGAGCAACAGGATAAGCCACGGGAAGGAAGACACCAGGGGCGCACTGACAAATCATGGGGCCCCCCGGGCAATAGGAGATTATGGGGCCCCCAGGCAATCAGAGATTATGGGGCCACACAGTAGAAACACGCGCAGTATACAATCACACAGTATACACAGCCATGTTTCTATTGGCTGAGAAGGTACTGGAGAGGTGGGGCAGCTATAATCTCCTGATTTTTAGACCAAAAGGATGTCGGTAAGGGACATTTCAGAGACAGATGTAAAAAAAAAAAAAAAAGATTTTTTACATACTGTCCCTGGTTTTACTGAGGCTGGCAACCCTGATGGGGCCCCCTAGTGGCCCAGGGCCCTCAGGCAGTGCCCGAGTGGCCGAATGGTCAGTCCGCCTCTGGAAGACACAACCTGAAAATGGCACTGCTGCCAAGTCCCGGGACATTTTTTTTTCCAATTGGAATGGAAGCACATCTTCCTCAAAAAAAGACCTGGAGATTGGAGACTGGACTGATGTGCTACAGACCAGTAGACCTAATTGTCCACCATGGCTTCTATTGCTTCCATGATGTTCTGCAGAGCTACATTGTTCTTCAGAAAAGGCTGCATTCCATGCTTCCATCAATATAGTGACAGTGTGGGTACTAAGACACCCTAACCCACAAGAGTAAAGTATTTTTTTTTATTTTTTTTTGTTTTATGCAATTGCCAATGAATCCAATGATAATGACTCATTCTTTAACATTGACTGTCTCCATGGAGATTTATTATAACACATACTGTGTTGATGGCACTGAGCAAGCTCTGGATATTGGCATGACAACCTGGCCTTGCTTTCTGACCTGCTTTGTCTTCAGCTACATTCATGACACAAGTTCTCAATGTCTCTAGTGAGTGCATAGGGAGAACAAAGAAGTAGTTCCGGTGATTGTTTTGGGTTTTTTCCTTGGAGTTGCCAAAAGAGCTCCTATGTGTGTGTATATATATATATATATATATATATATATATATATATATATATATATATATATATATATATATATATAGCAACTGGTTTGATAGCTCTTTTTCTGGTTCTTACCTTGGCAAGATAAATGACAGATGAATTTCCTTATTATGCTTTTTTTTCCCCTGAACTTTCTTTATTAACCTCCCTGGCGGTATTCCCGAGTCTGGCTCGGGTTCAGTTTTTTCTGCTGGGAGCGGTAACCCCGATCCAGACTCGGGCTGCATTGCAGGATACAGGGGGGGGAGTTACTTACCTTGTCCCCTGGATCCTGCGATGTCTCCCCGCTGTGTGTGCGAGCCGTCCACTCGCTCGATTCACACAGTGCCGAGTGCCGCTGATCTCCGTTCCCTGCGACGTTCCGACACACGGGAGCGGAGATCGGCGCCAAATTCAAAAAAGTTTAAAAACACAACACACATACAGTACTGTAATCTTACAGATTACAGTACTGTATACAAAAAATACACATCCCCTTTGTCCCTAGTGGTCTGCCCAGTGCCCTGCATGTCATTTTATATAATAAAAAGATTTATTTTCTGCCTGGAAACTGGAGATTGTCCATAGCAACCAAAAAGTGTCCCTTTATGACAAAAGTGGTTTTAGACCAGCTAGAAAACAGCGATAAAAAATTAGAATCACAATTTATCATCAAACAATAAATTTAATGACAGCGACTATTCTGCAACTGAGCAAATTTCTGTGTTTTTGATTTGATTACATTATTGAATAATTTTTATATATATTTTTATTATATTATAATTTAGGATTTTGTGTTTCAAACTTTATCATACCCGGGATGTCTACTAGACTCTGGTTCGGACAGATTTAAGTGAGTTATTCATAAGAATTGCATGCCTACAATATAAAAACGCCAAATTTCCATGCAAAATAATTGTACCGCTTTCAGCACAAAATTCCAGCCAGAATCATATCGCCAGGGAGGTTAAAGACACACTTGTAAAATAAACAATAATGCTTGGAAAGAGAAGCTAATAAAGCTGATCTGAAACACAATGCGGTGCATTTACATAGTTACATAGTAGGTGAGGCTGAAAAAAGACCATCAAGTCCAACCCATGTGTGTGATTATATGTCAGTATTACATTGTATATCCCTGAATGTTGCAGTCGTTCAGGGCCTTATCTAATAGTTTTTTGAAACTATCGATTCCCCCCCCCCTGCTGAGACCACCGCCTGTGGAAGGGAATTCCACATCCTTACCGCTCTAATGCCCCGTACACACGATAGGATTTTCCGACAACAAAATCCATGTTTTTTTTCCGACGGATGTCGGCTCAAACTTGTCTTGCATACACACGGTCACACAAAGCTGGTCGGAAATTCCGAACGTCAAGAACGCGGTGACGTACAACACGTACGACGAGCCGAGAAAAATGCTCTTCTGCTTGATTCCGAGCAATTCGTGGCACTTTGTGCCTCGGAATTGTGTACACACGATCGGAATTTCCGACAACGGATTTGGGACTTAGGAAGCATTTACGGCGGACACCTTGAGTACAGGATCCGTCACAGACCACATCAGGGACTGCATCATTTTGGGCCTTTCTTTTCAGCATATGCGTTTTATTATCACTTGGCATCTATGGAAACCTATTGTGTGCTTTATATGAACACACACATTGTGGAATACTCAGAATACAATTTCACATGGGGATACAAAAAAGGAATTTTACTATAGGAAGAAGACCGGTAATAAAAAAAATACCACCAAAATGGCAACAGGGAGCGTAACTGAAATTCAGCTCATTGTTTAATGGCACTTACTAGAACTGAGCTGGAATTGAAATGAAAGATCACTGACCGCTATGGTAGCATTCTTCACATGACCACGCCAGGGAGAAAATGTAAAAGTATGGCAGTATTATATTGATGAGAATTGCTCTCTTTGTGTTAGCCACAATTACATAAAGATATTGCTTAAAATTATAATTTTCACCTGGTTTGGCAAGAAGACAGGTATTGTCTCTTTTATGTTTTTCTTCAGGCTTTTATCTAATATGGAAGTGCGAGGTTATCCCTGCCAGTACACCTTTCCCTTCTGTTCATGTGTTGGCATAATGCCGTGTCAGTAATGTTCTGAGGTTCTTGTAGGTAGGTTGCCTACAGTGTGAGTTTTTCTGTATTAGTCAGGTAGTTGGCTTGCCCAGGCTGGGATCCTCAGTTTGAATCCCAGCTCGGGGGAACTATCTGCATGGGGTTTGCATGTTCTCTCTGTGGTTACATGGGTTTCCTCCCGCACTCAAAAGACATGCTGGTCAATTATAAGTGTACAAATGATGCCACCCTACAAAAAAACATGTGTCTGGTGTTAGTACTGCAAGGCAGAAGTGCTAAGCTACATAGGTATCCTTTTACTTAAGGTTTTTAATCTGTGCATATAGACCAATGTAACATTTTATTCATTTAAAGCCATTGCAATACTATGAATGCCATTCTTTGTTTGCTGCGACTGTTAAAATTGTTTTAATTTCTCTGAGTTTTCTTTCCTGCTTTAGCCCCGGTGCACACTGCCACCACTTGTCATGCGACTTGAGAGTTCAAAGTCCCATGACAAGTCGTGCCCCATTAACGGCAATGGAAGCGTTCTAATCGGTGCGACTCAAGTCGCGGCAACTTAGAAAATGGTTTCTGCACTACTTTGGCTGCGACTTCAACAGGACTTGCATGACTTCTGTTAAAGAAGTCGTATGCAAGCCACGATGAATTCGCGTAGGGATGTCGGATTAAAAGTCAAGTGACTTTGAAGGCGTAGCAGTGTGAACAGGGGCTGAAGGCTATTGTTCAGTTTCAATTGACTGCTTATTCTTATAACACTGTTGAAAGTAGAAAGACTGTTGAAAAGGTAACTCCAGCCAAAACTTTTATTAAAATTTTTAAGTAGCGTAGGCAAGAGCCCAGCGCTACTTTGTTGGTGAGTAATCTTCCCCGGAAGTCTTCTGGGAAATTGACACTTCCAGGAGTATCAGTCTCCTGTACACCTGCAGTGCTCAGTGGTATTTCCTGGCGACCATCACGTCACTATAAGACACAATAATAACATGGAAGTTGCTGGGAGGAACCAATGATCACTGCAGGGGACAGGAGATCAACACTCCTGGAAGTGTCAGTTTCCTAGAAGACTTCAAGGGCACCAGTTCTGTGGCCAGCAGAAAAAGTAAGTCTTTACAGTCTTTTTTTTTTTTTTCAGGGATTATTTAAAATTTTATAGTGACAACAAAATTCCTTTGAGATGGGGGCGGAAGGGAAGTGCAGCAGTATACCCAGGGCTTTTCTTCTCAGAGAATAGGTACAGGAACTCCCCCTTTCCAAGTCACCCCTTGTCCACGCCCCCTACCCACCTCCGAGCACCGTTCCTTGGTTCCACCCCATACCCACCTCCCAGTACTGCCCCTTATAGAGAATACAGAACCAAGTGACATTTGTGGTACTTAGTAATTTGTATGAAATGTGTTAATGATAACAAGAAAAGCAGTCAAATGGCATAGCTCCCAACTGTCCCTGATTGCTAGGGACTGTCCCTGATTTGGAGCAAAGACCCTCTGTCCCTCTTTCCCCCTCATTTGGTCTGATATATAAAGCTGTATATAAAATGCACTTTATATCTTTCAAAAAGCATTTCCCAGTGCTAAACCTTTCATCCATATTCTAAATTGCTGCATTTGTAAATTTTAAAAGCCAATATAAAGGAATAGTAGTGGTAAAAAGCCCTTGTGGATTTAATTAACTTTTTTTTTTTTTTGGTTAATTCTCCTTTAAGGGGGGGGGGGAAGGGTGACAGGGGGCGTGTCCTATGTCTACATACATTTGCTAGTAGGTGTCCCTCATTCCCATCTCAAAATGTTGGGAGGTATGAAATAGATCCCCCTGCAGCAAGCAAAAATAGACCCCCACTTCCCCAGCAACAATGGATCACCCACAACAAAATACCCACCAATCTACAATAGACTCCTGGCAGCAACAACCAATCTACCGGCAGCCAGCATCAAGACCCCTCCCTCAAAAGTAGATACCTCCCGGCAACAACTGAACCCCCGATTCCCCGCCAGCAACAATAGACCTCCCCAGCAACAATACCCCCCCTGCAAAAACAGATAACTTCCAGCGACAATAGATCTCCCAGCAGCCAGCATCAATAGACCCTGAAGCACACCCCAGCACCCCTTCCCATTACATACATTCAGTGTTGGAGGTACCGGAACTGCGTTCCCCCGCGTTCCTGCTGAAAAAAAGCCTTGAGTATACCTCCATACCTATGAGTGGAAGTTTGTAATGAATGAGCTGTAATTGATGTTAAAAATAATGATCCTCATGTTTGCTTACCGTAATAAGTCCTTTTTTTAATTGTCATATCCTAATTTGATAAGCGGCGTACTTTAATAAGTTTCGTGTACACACGCTAGATAATTATCCAGATACACCTACTACTCTGCCCGCCGTCTGCATTCAGATCACCAATGTTCTTGAGACACGCTAAAAGCCACTGACTGCTAACCGCCACCGTCAAGTATCAGTCCCGTGGAAGTCAAGAGCACTCACCGACGTTGACTGGAAGTAGGTCATTATCCATCAGGGGACACAGTTCACTATTGCTTCAAGTAGGATGACATTAGTAACCTGTAATTATGTACATGTCGTACTAATTGTACTAGGAAAGTACCTTAAGACTGCTCTCTTCGTTCTGAGCCCTGTCTGAGTGAAGCAAGTCCTGTATCTAAAGGGCTGCATAACAAGATTGAAGGTGATCTACTTGAATAAGAACACAAGAAAACTTAGCGTTATCAATAATTTATTCAACAAAAATATCAATAGATGTACTGCGGACAAATAAGTAGACCTTTGGTATCAAAAGCTAGTATGGACCCTTTAGCAGAAATGACTTCTTGAAAACATTTTGTATTACTGCCCACTAGTGTCTGATTACAGATATCCTAAGTTTTGACTAATACTCAGTGTAAGATTCCTTCAGTTGCAAGATGTTTTTGGGTTTCCTTTCATGAACTGTCTATTTCAAAATCCCCCTACAAAATTTCAATGGGAATCAAATCATGACTTTGAGTAGGCCAGTCCACACTGCTCTATTTCTTCTAATTTTGAGATGATCTTTGGTGGATTTGCTGCTATGCTTCGGATCATTCTAAAATAATAAAATGGCACTCACGCAAAAGAATGTACTAAGTGCTACTTGGGTTGCTGCTGCTTTCAATGGGGTATGAATGTATACGCCATCCAATGAAAGTTGAATAATAAAGCTGCACTTACCCCTACAATAATGATGCTTCAGATCAATATTGTGTTGAAAGGCCTTTGTGACGGACCACCTGGCACCCAGCCTGGGTGCCTCTGTCAAGATACAGCTTCCCCCACTCTGGAACCAGGAACCAGATATTATAGCTGAGCATTGCAAGAACTAGACAACACTAGCTTAGGTGCAAACTGGGACTGCCTATATTGTAAACTCACAGAGAATATATACCACACAAAATCATGAACACGTTATCCTAAACAATGCAAACTTTAAACAGTACATCTAATGAACAGCTAACATAAACAGTAAGCTAACTAACAACTCGTCACCTCAGAATGGAGACCCAGGGCTGTCCTAATCTCATTAACCAACTTTCACTTGTGTAATCTGTCTACTAGAAAAGTCATCATAAGACAAAACTCATACGATGTTCCAGGAGTCTGAAAAAGTGAAATTAATGTATCTTCATAGATTTCTTAAGGGATATTGTTGATAAATATTTCTGTCCCAAGTGAAGGAGCTTCTCCAACCCAGTCACCATATTTCCTCTGACCATTAAGCTGTACGAGATTTAAGTGGTTGTAAAGTCTTGTTTTATTTTTCTCTAAAAATAACAAACGTTATACTTACCTGCTCTATGCAGTTGGTTTTGCACAGAGCAGCCCTGATCCTCCTCTTCTCGGGTCCCTCTTCCCCGGCCTCCTCCATGGGCCATAATCAGTGAGTAGAAGGATAGCCCTTAGTCCCCTCAAAGCCCCTGTCCTGGTTGGGTTTGTCACAGCCTGTGTTCGATTTCTTGTTGCAATTCAACTTTTGTATACAGTATATGGTGTTACATTCTCATCAAGCACACTTTGATATGATGCAGAATGTATAGTTGATTCAATGAGTGCAAGCTGCCCAGGTCCTGAAGCAGTAAAGCAACTGCAAACCATAACTTTTCCACCACCATACTTCACGGTTTCATGAATTTGCTTAGCCAGCCAGCCAGTACTGGATGAATTGGCAGTTGTTTGAAATCTATGCCACTTGTAGATTATTTTTCTTACAGTGGAATGATTGATTTCAAATCATTTGATGATCTTTTCAGATCTCTTGCCAGGCCCATCCAAAACTTTTGTTTTTGAGGGTCTTAGAGAGCTTTATTGATTTTGGCATGACTCCACACACATCAATAGTAAAGAGAATAATGTATAAGGTGAAATATCCACACTAACCCTCTAACAAATGTGCATATACTTATATTTAAAAATATATGTATCGGTAAAGAACGGTAAAACAAAATTAAGTATATCTGTTAATAAAAAACTTAAAAAAGACGGTGGTGCTGCAAATAGAAAACCTGAATATTCAGCTAATAGATATGTGTAACAAATATAAATGCACAACCAAAATATTATGAATAAATGTATAAAGACCACATGGGTGTTAAATAAAACAAAAATAGTGCCTGTGATGGAACGCTCCCACACTCCTCTTGAGTGCGTTCGTCATATACCACTTCCTTCCAGTCTGAATATAGATCTCAGATATTCCAACCGCTCCCAAGCACCAAACGAGACGAAACTTGCTTAGTGCTAGCATGGACTGTTTATGTAGAACCAAACTGACAAGTATTTATATACAGTAGAAGAGGAGACCCCCCCTCCTGCTCATTTTACTCTAACAATACACCTGTAGTTAATTAACATGAGCTAATTAACTAACCCCTTTAAGCAGCCGATGTGACTCTGTGCCCATCAGGATTTCACTACAGGTCAGACTTGTTGTCACCGAGCTTCACACAGTTGATTATAAATTATCATAATAACAACCACAAGACAGCAGGAGCTCCATTAGGAGTCGGCCCGTCTCCTACATTGTACAGAGGACAATATGATCAGCTCTCTCAATTAACATCTTGAGTTCATCAACAAACTAAGAATAGTCTTTCCATATATCCTGCATTGAATCTGACTAGCACAGATTATATTGGGGTCCTCATTCACCCTGTGCCCTAGAGACACAGGGTGATTTACACATAAGAGGGTCCGGGGAAGCTGGACAAGGAGCCTCCAGAACTCCATGGCAACCTGAGATCCACAAACCCCGGACCCAAAGTCACTCCTGTCATAGTGCCACAATGTGATTAATAGTCCATAACAGATATCACTCTGTATAAATCTGATTAAATTGGGCTCTTCAGAAGATGTAACAATTACTCTATTCACCCCACATTTCAAGAGGGGCAACCAAACAACAGCCAAAGAAGTGATTTGAAAGAGCAAATGGCCGCTTACCAGATCTGTTGGATCTCAGGTTATAGAGATCATATAGGCATATGCAGGAGGGATCAATCAGCCAGGGACGGTGTATTCAGCCAGGGACGGAAATTACAACCACAAAATCCGTCTGATTTTTTCCGACGGATTTTGTCTGACACTGGTGTTGCATACACACGGTCGGACAAAGTTGTCGGAAAATCAGATCATTCTGAACGTGGTGGCGTTCGTTGCGTACAACGGAACTACGTAGAGGCTAGTAGCCAATAGCTTTGGTCGTAATTTGATCTGAGCATGGAGGGCACTTTGTCCGTCGGAATTCTCTACACACGATCGGAAAAAGTCTGAACGAATTTTGTTGTTGGAAATTTTGAGAGCAGGATCTCAAATTTTTTCCGTCGGAAATTCCGATGGAGCCCACACACGGGCGCATTTTCCGACAACATGGTCCGATCGGACATTTTCCGTCGGAATTTCCGACCGTGTGTACGGGGGCTTAGACAGTTGACACCACATTTCTTCTCACATTCTATTGCTGACAGCTCAAAAATGTTGGCTTTGTCATCCCCTTTTTTTTATAGCAGAGTCAATGTCACAAGGACCAACTGTGCAGGGAAAATATATGAATATAATGTGTTGTTCTTATGTCTTCATCTTTCATCCTGGATACTCCAATATCTGAGTGGTTATCTCTGGACCTTGTATGGGATGATTTTCGGCAGAGAAAATCAAAATGAATGTGACCTTTTCCTGATGATAATCTGCCCGTGTATAAACTGTGGTACTATGGGGTTGATTTAAAGGCAAAGAACCTTTGCACTTTGCAAAGTGCAGTTGCTCCATAGCTTAGTAAATGAGGTAAAGCTTCACTTTGCAAAGAGTACCCAATCACTTGCAACGAAAATGAAAAAAAAAAAATGCATTTTTGCTTGCACATGATTGGAAGTCCACAGAGCTTCTGCTCATTTACTAAGCTCTGGGGCAACTGTAAAGTGCACCGTCTATTTGCCTTTTAGTGAATTAACCCCTATATGTATATTCCCCACTATAACGGATTCCTCGTCTCATTACAGAGCTCCCTTATCTGGACACGATGGGCTTGCTGCTTCTGATCATGCTCTTGAGCCTCTCTGCCCCAAGAGCCAGCTGTGCAGATTGTGTGTCCTGGTGCTTCTCCTGTGCCATGCAGCTACGCTTCACCAATACCCACTTTAAACCATTGGTAAGTTTCCTATTTAAGGGTGAATCTAATTTTATAGGGGACATTTTATGTCTGGGAAGAGCTGAGGTTATGTAATGCATGGTCAGAATAAAATATCATTCTAACTGCACTGAATGATTGTACAGTATACAATCAGCGCTGCGACATTCAATTTAGTGGCATATATGTGAAAAAAAAGTGTAATTGCTGCTAAACTTCACTAGTGCTTTTCACCACACCATAAAAAACTGTAAATATGAAAAAACGATGTAGCGCAAAATTGAAAAACTGCAAAGTCCAAAATCTTCCTTTTTAGATAGTCGATCACCAATATCAAGAATATGTGCAATCTTCCATAATCTTCCAATACTACTTATCCTTTAACTCAATATTTGTACTCCCATCCCTCAGTGGACCTCAATTTCAATCAAGGTCATAAACACGTGTCCTCAAGACCACAGGGAAGCTTCAATCAGTTTTATGTCTAATCCTCCTCTGGAAATCTCCTTTCTTCAAACTCCTTTGTGTCATCCACCAGCAGGCTATCCTTTTTGAGACCATCATTAGGGATGGTTAGGGCTTGTTGCTTGGCTTTAATGGCCCCCGTATACTCTTCTCATCGGACTGTTTACTATGACAAAGCTCCTGTCCGGCTATGATGTCCAGAAAGTGGAGATAACGCCACCAGAACAGAGGAAGTTAACCTTCAACATACACACGCTCTGGTGCGTGACCTGGAGACGCATGGAAAGGAGATTTCCAAAGGGGGATTGAGACAGGTGGAGGAGGAGAAGAGACAAGATGTGTGGTTAAGGCTTCCCTCCAGGTTACGCACCAGAACATGTGTGTTGAAGGTTAACTTCCTCTGTTCTGGCATCGTTATCTCCACCTTTTGGGCGTCCTAGCTGGACAGGAGCTTTGTCATAGAAAACAGCCCAAAGAGAAGAGTAGATAGAGCGTTGAAGCCAAGCAACAAGCTATAACCATCCTTAATGATGCTCTCAAAAAGGACAGCCTACTGCTGGATGACCCAAGGGAGTTTGAAGAAAGGAGAATTCCAGAGGGGGATTGCGACAGGTGGAGGAGAAGAAGACACAATAAGTGTGGTTGAGGCTTCCTTGTGGTCATGAGGACACCTGCATTTATGACCTTTATGGAAATTGAGGTCCACTGAGGGAGGTGAGCACATATATTACACTGAGTTAAAGGATAAGAAGCAGTGGCATCACTAGGGTTGGTGTCACCCGGTGCGAAAAAAAAATGGTGCCACCCAATGGTGACCCCCCTCCACTAACTACAGACCCCCCTCCCTTAGTACAGACCCCCCCCCCCACACTCAGTACAGACCACCCTCCATCAATATAGACCCCCCTCCCTCAGTATAAACCTCCTCCCTTCAGTACAGACACCCCTTCAGTGCAAACCCCTCCAGTACAGACACCCCCACCTCAGTGCAGACCCCCCAGCAATGCAGACCCCCCAGCAGTGCAGACCCCCCTTAGTTACAGACCCCCCAGCAGTACAGACGCCCCCCAGTGCAGACCCCCCTCAGTACAGACACCCCCTTAGTGCAAACCCCCCCAGTGCAGACACTCCATAGTGCAGACCCCCCATAGTACAGACACCCCCCCTGGGTGCCGAAACCCCTAGTAGAGACACCCCCCTCAGTGCAGACCCCCCTCAGTACAGACACCCCCCTGGGTGAAGACCCCCCAGTGCAGACCCCCCATAGTACAGACACCCCCCCCAGTGCAGACCCCCCAAAGTACAGACAACCCCCTCAGTGCAGACCCCCCTCAGTACAGACACCCCCCTCCGTGCAGACCCCCCAGTGCAGACAGCCCCCAGTGCAGACCCCCCCAGCAGTACAGACACCCCCCCCCCTCAGTGCAGACCCCCCATCAGTTTAGATGCCCCCCTAACAGACCTCAGAACAGCAGATACACACAGCGTTGTGTGTCCCTCTGGCTCGGGCTCCTTCTCCTCTGTGGATGTAAACAGAGAGGAGGGGGAGGCAGCTTTGTTCCGGTCCGCTAAGGGACACACACACAGCCGCGGCGCGAGACACAGGGCAGTGGGCGGTGTTAGCGGTGCCGCTACCCACGGGTGTCACCCCTCTGGCAGGTGTCACCCGGGTGCGGCCCGCACCCGCCTAGCAACGCCACTGATAAGAAGTATTAGAAGATTATGGAAGATTGCATATATTGGTGATGGACTATCTAACAAGGAAGATTTTGGACTTTGTGGTTTTTCAATTTTTTGTGCTACATCATTTTGTCATACTTACTTACAATTCTAACTACATTGCCCAAGCAACTTTGTAAAGGAAGCAAAAAAAAAGGCATTGCTGGTGTCAATGTGTTTGTAGTTACAGACAGATCACGTATATCTGATAACCCATTCCCTTCAAGGTCTATGGGCAGACTATGATGCTGAACTCTGATTCTGACAGATTCTTTTTTAAGTGGAACTAAAACCCTTTCAACAAATCAAATGGCTTGTGTCATAACTGATCACATGTGTAGCACCATGGCAACCGCAGATCAAATAGATGCTAAAGTGCCAACTTCCTTGGCTATAAAGTATAGGAGAGTTTAGTGCGGCTGTAATATTTTTTTTTATCCAAGATTGATCTGGTGAGGGTGTTTTGTTACCAATTACTTTCAAAACTCTTCCAACTATTGCCATTGGCCTTAAGGATTGTTTTATTTTCAGGGCACTTTTTATATAAAGTCCCTTATATGAAAACCTTTAAACTGTAGTCACTATCAGATGTAAGAATGTCAACATTTTTCAGGTCATAATTTATCAGCAGATAACTATGAATTCTCTTACAGGTCTGCGCTTTACAGTGTGAAGGGTCCCTGCCATCTATTACAGAGTGGGAACGGTGTGAAACAATCCTTTCTCCTTCAGGAACCATTCTTGAAGTCTCCAAAAGGGAACAGGAGCGAGTGCCCACCTCTGCAGAGCTTCAAGAGGTGCCAGAGAAGCGCTACGGAGGGTTTATGAAAAAACTGGACAAGAACAAGTTCTTCTTCAGCTCTCCAAAACGAGACAGTGGTGTCTTTCGAGGTGAAGATGGGAAGGCCTATGGCGGTCTCCTACACAAGTATGGAGAGAGGGACATCTTGGAGATAGCTGACCCAGATCAGGAAACGGAGATCAGTGAGGAATCGGATGAGCACAACCAAGCATGGAGCACAAAAGACGAGAAAAAGCGCTATGGGGGGTTCCTACGTAAGTACCCCAAGAGAAGCACGGAGAATTTACAGGGTGCGGACTTGAAGAAGAGATTCATAGACCCAGAGATTTCCCCGGACCAAGGAGTGGAGGAAGTGGAGACGGAGCAGGGGGTAGAAACAGAGCATGGAGTGGCGGAACTTCAGAAACGCTATGGTGGGTTCATGCGCAGGATTCGGCCCAAGTTAAAGTGGGACAATCAGAAGAGGTATGGCGGATTTCTCAGGCGCCAGTTTAAGGTCATAGCAAGATCAGAAGAGGAGCCCAACACCTTTTCAGGGGAGTTGTCTGATCTTTAAGATATAGTCATGTGTGCTGAAGGTAAACAGGAGGTGGTGGAAGGAGGAAAACCAGCTCAAATCCTTAAATACTGCTCCCTTCATATCTCATTGCTTCGGTTAAAGTGGACCTGCCTCCAGTATACAGACAGAGCAGACATTCTGTGGGCTTGGTCAATTCACTTGAATTCCTAGTTGGTAGGCCACATAATAATCGGCTCACAAAATGGCTGCCCCCCCAAGGAATTGTGGCTGCTGTTGCTGATCCCTTCTCCTGTAAATAAAAAACACCTGTCCGCTATGCTTGATCCAATGGTGTCAATACTGAAACAAGTATGCCAACCAGACTTCATTGGCCTCATGCTTGTTTCAGGTCAGTGACGGTGAGAAAATACTGAAGCCAGAGGAGGTCAGCAATGGCACCCTACGCAATTCTCTCAGGTTTCCCCTAAAGGTAGTAGTTATATCATGTAGCCTATGGTGAGAACAACAATAGTCACTCACCATTAGACATGTGCACAATAGAAAAACGTGTTTATTTTCGTTTCGTTTCTTTAGTTTCCGTTGATTCGTAACGATTCGTAAATTCGTAAGTTGTCGGTGTTCGTATTCGTAACGATTTGTATTTTCGTAAGAGTTATTTTTTCGTTGATTTGTTTTTCCGTTAGTTAAATTTTCGTTTATTCGAAATTCGTACGCATTCGTATTTTCGTAGATTTAGTTACATTCGTACTTTCGTTAGATTGATTTATTCGTACTTTCGTAACATTGTTTTAGTAGATTCGTAATCGGAGCATAATTCATAATTTTATGTAATGTGTATGCTATTATTACATTTTAAGAGACACGGAAAATTACGAATCGAAAAAAAAAGTTACGAATGTACGGATTTTTTCGTTCAATCCATTCGAAGCACGTTAAGCAGCGCCATTGTAAGAGACACGAAAATTAGGAATCGCAAAAAAAAAAAAAAAAAGTTACGAATGTACGAATTTTTTCGTTCAATCCATTCGAAGCACGTTAAGCAGCGCCATTGTAAGAGACACGGAAAATTACGAATCGAAAAAAAAAAAGTTACGAATATACAAATTTTTTTCGTTCAATCTATTCGAAGCACGTTAAGCAGCGCCATGGTAAGGGACGCGGAAAATTATCAATTCAACAAAAAAAAAAAAGTTACGAATGTACGAATTTTTTCGTTCATTTTGATTTTCGTTGTTCCTGTTTTCGTTTTTTGGATTTTCTTCTTTCGTAGTTTCGTTGTTTCTAATTTGGTTAATTCGGATTTTCGTTGTTTTTCGGATTCGTTCGATTCGAACATCCGTTAAAATTTTTAGCGAATCGTTCGTTCATTCGTATGATAACGAATGAACGAATATAACGAATTTTTACGAAAAACGAAAAAAAACGAAACGAATTGCACATGTCTACTTACCATAGACTCTATTGGTATTGTCAGCTGCACACGTTTTGGACCGTTGTCCCCTACAGCTAGGTGTTTAGCGCCGTGGCATACAGACTGTATATCCTGTGGCCTGAAGACTGCATCACCTAAAGTCTGTAGAAAACACTTCATACATACTACATACGCTATTTAAAGCAACAGTCTACCCAACAACGCTATTGTAGTAAGTTGTATGTTACAGGGCCAGCATTGCTATTTCTTCTTCTCCGGGTGTTGATGTGGTTTAATAATTAATAATAAGGATTTACCCACTTCCTGACCAGGCCATTTTTTTTGAGATACGGCACTGCATCCCTTTAACAGACAATTGTGCGGTCATGTTTCCCCACAAATAGAGCTTTCTTTTGGTGGTATTTGATCACCTCTGCGTTTTTTTTTTTTTTTGCGCTATAAACAAAAAAGATCAACAATTTTGAAAAGAAACAATAAATAATAAATATCCCCCAAAAAAAGTAAACAAACTAATTTCTTCCTCCGTTTAGGCCTATATGTATTCTTCTACATATTTTTGGTAAAAAAATTGCAATAAGCGTATATTGATTGGTTTGCGCAAAAGTTATCGCGTCTACAAAATATTGGATAGATTTGTGGCATTTTTATTATTATTATAATTTTTTTACTAGTAATAGCGGCGATCTGCGTTTTTTAGCGAGGACTGCGACATTTTGGCGGACAGATCGGACATTTTGACACTTTTTTGGGGACCAGTGACATTTATACAGCGATCAGTGCTATAAAAATTTACTGATTACTGTATAAATTAATTATAAATTGTATTGTATAAATTGTGTTGTCCCCCCTATACATTGTAAAGCGCTGCGTAAACTGTTGGCGCTATATAAATCGTATATAATAATAATAATTAAAGACACTGTCAGGGAAGGGGGTTAACACCAGGGGCGATCAAAGGGTTAAATGTTCCCTAGGGAGGTGCTTTCTAAAGCCCCATACACACGGTCGGACTTTTTCATGGATTCTGTCCGATCGGACAATGTTGTTGAAAAATCAGACCGTGTGTATGCACCATCGGACAGTGTACGTCGGATTGTCCGACGGACAAAGTCTTATCTCCTGCTGGATAGATTTGCCGACAACCCGGTCCGATCACACCAAATCCGATCGTGTGTACGGTTGTCCGACCGGACAAAGTGCTACGCATGCTCAGATCACATTACAAGACCAAAGCTATTGGCTACTAGCCTCTACGTAGTCCCGTCGTAGGCAACAACCGTCACCACGTTCAGAATGATTGGATTTTCCGACAACTTTGTCCGACCGTGTGTACGCAAAACCAACATCAGACAAAGTATGACGGACAGGATCCGACCGACCTGGTCCGCGGATTGTCCGACCGTGTGTATGGGGCTTAACTGTGGGGGGAGTGGACTGACAGGGAGTAGAGAGAGATCGCTGTTCCTAATCACTAATCACTCTACCCCCCTGACAGAACGGGGATCTGCTTTGTTTACACAGGCAGGTCCCCGTTCTACCTCTCTGTGAAGCGACCGCGGGTGTGGCCATCGGACGATCGCTGATTGGCTCCCCCCGCTAGCCAATGGGCACGCGCGCACCCACAGATCGCCGCGTACGCTCCCGACGTACAATGATGGCAATTCGCGCAGGAGAGCCAACCTGCCGCAGTAGAACTGCGCGGCTGGTCGGGAAGTGGTTATGAGAACTCTTACGTTTCTTCTCCCTAGTTACAGATTTAAGTTGCATATTAAAACAGATGCAAGCTCTCTTTTGACAGCAAACTTTCTGGTGATTTACTAATGCTACATACAGGTAGATAAGGCAGCCAGTCATAAAATGAAAATAAATCAGTTTTGACAGCTACAGTCTGGAGATAGTTGACTTGCACCTGTTTTAAGGGTCCACTTAGCAGGAAGTAGTAGAAGGTGTTTAAAGACAGGACAGGTCTGTTTCATATTACTCTGACTACTTTTTCCACCACCTCCCTCTCCTGCACTTGACACCCTCCTTTGATTCCGATGGATGAAATTGTACAGCTGTTTTTTTCTCTCTCTCTCTACATATACCGCTACAACAAGACACCATCTTTTTTCTTTTTATTTCTTCTTTCCTTCGTACAATTAACGAAACCAACGCTGTCATTACCGTTTTTTGTAAGCAGCAAGCCTCCTCTGCATTCTGTGAATCACCCTAGACAATATATCTCAAGTCCAGCAAGTCCTTGTAACTATGTGAAGAAATAGATACCCTTTATTGCTCTTAATAAATACATTTTGTGTTCAGTCATTTTCTGTGTGTGGAGTTTGTGGCATCTTATCTAGAAGATGGGTTTTCTAGACTCGGTTAGGTCAAAGGGTTTTCATACCTCCAATTGCATGCAACTGGTAAATTAATTTTAGGCTCGGTTTCCACTAGTGCGACTTTTTGTGCGACTTGGGGCTGAAAAGTTGCATGACAAGTCGTACCCCATGATTTCCAATGAGTACTGTTCATATCTGTGCGACTTCAAAGTAGTCCCTGCCCTACTTTGGTCCCACTTTGATGCAATTTGAGGTCCATAGACCTCAAGAATACACAGGCATTGCTTCAAGTTGCATCAAAAAATCGCGGCAAGATCGCGCGACTTTGGGATTGCAATAGTGGAAACATATGAACCAAGGAAACCTTGTGTGTGAGCTGCTCAGGCTTGTAAAGGGGTGCTAGTCCTAAGTCCACTGCTGTGAGTGCTGGCTGGGGAGGGAGCTCGTCCCGGCTCCAAACGTCAATGTGTAGGAATCTGGTTGTCCCCTATACCGGCACATCGACGCAAACCCGTTTGTGGTGGTGTATGGCAACCTCAGCCTGGGCTCCAGCCAGGCCACGCCTCCAATACATTTCGCTCCGCCCCTCAGGGCTAAATCATGTGGGTTTGCTTTGATGTGCAGCTATATGGACAACCAATCAAATGTACAAATGAAACACTGTGCATATTGTGAACATAACAGCAAAATAGGTAATCAAGTAAATGATGAAAAGTCCTAAAGGTGCAGGATCAATATTGTGACACAGATTAAGTCCTAACTGACAGCGCTGACGGTGCTAAAGGAAAATAAGGATGGCTGTGTTGCTATCAGTGGTGAGACCTGGATGCTGGATGGAAGCCTAACTACTCTGACTTAAACCTGCAGGCCAACTGTTTACTCCTCGGATCCCGACAATATATATATATATATATATATATATATATATATATATATATATATATATAATATACACATCTATCCCGGTGGGAATTAACTACCAGGTGAATAAGGCCCCCCAGAGGAAGTCGGCTGTATCCACTCATAGAAGCCCACGGTGAGATTGATTACATCATCCAGGATCTCCATTATTATCTTCATATGCTGTTACCTTACAACAGTAAGGTAAGAGGCCATCCTGCACTTAGGTGTCACTACACAGGAAAGAAAAGACACCCACCTTTATTGTCTTTTTTGCACAGAATGAAAGAATCTAGCACTTTGCTTATTTTCCTTTAGCACTGTAAGCACTGTCACTGTCCAAAATCCATGGAGTCAATATTGATCCTGCACCTTTTGGACTTTTCATCGTTTACTTGATTACCTATTTGCTGTTACGTTCACAATACGCACAGAGTTTCATTTGTACATTTGATTGGTCACATTTATAATTTTTTCTATGTGCAACAGCGTGGCACCATACATTATATTATTTTACCGTTTTGGCTATGGATTGACCATTTGGGTGATTGCAGCTGTTAGTTCTTACTCATTATCTATTTATTTATTTTTATAGCGTGGGAATACCACTTTATCTTTATAGGGACTCGTTTATTTTTAAAGTACTTGTTTGGTGAAAATACATTATATTTTACAATATATTTTCAATATATCTTTCTCCATCCAAAAACATTGGGTTTTTTCCCCTATGGTTTCGTATGGGACTGTAGCTTCATAGTTTTTTTTCTGCTACGCTTAGGATCTGGGAACAGTTGGTTCTGCAATACAGCAAGTTTAAATTCAGGGCCTATTAGTAGAGGAGGATACCGACCTCTACAGGAATTTGGCAAGAAAGCACCCCGACAAATGAAGATTGCCGAGCATTGGTATGTGTATGCAAATTTTTCATTGTTGGCTGGACTTTCCATTCAGTCTGTTGCCTTTTGAAGCTCTCCTAAAACTTTTACTGAAGGTTTCCTTCCTTTGTTGCACCCTTTTTTGTCCTTCGTTTCAAGTTTTCTCTCTTAAAGCGGTTCTAAAGGCAGAAGGTTTTTTATCTTAAAAGAGAAGTATGGGTTTTGTTTTTGTTTTTTTAGATTCATACTTATCTCGGTGGATGGAGCATCAGACCGATGCTGCAGCTGTCCCCCGGTGTCTCTGCACTGAGAACCGAGCCACCGAACATCATCGATGGCTCGGTTCTCACTCCTCCCCGAGCAGAGAGATGCTGCCTGTCAGTCAGCATCTCTCCTGCTCTGATCCTCCACGTTCATTGGAGCGATGAGCTGTGGAGGGGTGGGGAGTGGCCGTCTCAACGCCTTGCTGAGGCTGCCATAAATCAAGGCAGCTGGCGAATCCAGACTTGGGAAGTTGGAATGATGCGGTGCCTCGACTGATAGCAGTGAGGTCAGCGGAGAGCGGACTTCAGACTGCTCTCCACGGAAAATGGGTCACAGGAGTGACTCGAAGGGTTAAATGCAGTTTCCCTTATCCCTCATTTCCCTAGGGTCCCTTGTTCTCTGTATAAGGGAAAAAAAGATTCTGCCGCGCAGAGATTATATAGTCCAGCCAGAAATAAATGTCTAGTAACCAGATAATCGGGGTTAAGAACAATCCATCACTAATCGAAAAGGCCTGACAGGCTCAATAGTAACCAGGCGATTGTAGTCATTGCCTTTGACCTTACCTGAGTTTGTATCGTTAAACTGATCTGAGTATGCCAGAAGGGCAAGTAACTATGTATAACTGCCTGTAATAATTGGAACATTGCACAATGGGGGGGGGGGGGGGGTATGTTTGAGGGGTTACTTTTGTGCACTGTTATTGTTGTTTAAGAAAATGTGAATAAAAATAATTTTCCAAAAAAAAAAAAAAAAGAACAATCCATGAATGTCTCTGATCCGTGGTAGAGGAGATATAATTAAGGGAGGCATGGGACCACCTGCGGCTGCTATGATCAGAGTTGTGACCGGCGCTGTATAAACCAATTGGCTCCCCAAGAAATGGGTTAAATGCATGTATTTGTCCAGGGTACTATTTAAAAGCAGCTCTCCTCTTCCCTTTGACAATATGTGTGGTTGGGCCCCTCGTTGTCCTCATTTAGAATGCAGGATTTCTGGTCCTGCATTGTATCTGATGACCTCTGAGTGCAAATAATGGAGCTTCGAGGAGTAGAGGCTTCAGGGGGATCGGGTCGCACAGAGAACAAGGTAAGAGAACAAAGGGGAAGGAAGTGCCAGCCAAGTTTAGTATCCCAGTTAAAATTTTTAATAGCAATGGATTAAAAACACTCACAAAAGGTAAATAGAAATTATGCTCATCTGATACAGAGTCTGTGGGTGTAGGTTTTTCCTACACCTGCAGGACCACTGGCATCTGTTCCAACTGCTGGGAAAGGAGTTGGCCGGCATGTGGAGCCTGGAGGAGCCCCGGAATGCCACGCTAATCAGTGTGGAATGCGCGGTAGAAGTGACGTCACCGTAAGGATGTGAGGACCAGACCAGAGAAGAAACATGGCTATGTGCTCGGAGCATCTAGTATCTTCTGTAGAAGGAGCTAGATGCTCTGAGCGCGTAGCCTTGTTTCTCCTCTCGTTTGGTCCTTCCATCCTTCCGGTGATGTCAATTTTGCTGTACGTTCCATGCTGGTTAGCGTGGCTTTCTGGGGCTCCCAATGTCGGTCATCTCCGCTCCCAGCAGTCGGTATGGATGCCAGCGGTCCTGCAGGACGGATTTAGAAGGAACCTACACCCACAGACTCTGTACCAGATGAGCATACTTTCTATTTACCTTTTGTGTTTTTAAAGCGGAGTTCCACCCTGAAATTTTTTTTGTTCAGAATCGGACTCCTCTAAACCTAAAAAAAAACATTTGGAGGAAAAAAAAATGTTATACTTACCAGAATCGCCCTGTTGCTATGTAGTCCTCCTAATCTGCCACTTCTTGGTCCGCGGAGCTCCTCATCACTTCCTCCCTCGCCCCATGCTCCTGGGAAATGATGTGTCCTCATTTCCCAGGAGTCTGTGGGCAGTACTGTGATGTTGCCATAACAATGGAGCGGGACCTTCCTCCGTCGCCGCCCGTTGTTATGGCAACTTTAGAAACAATCAGCGCTACGGCCGGTGAATCGCGCATGCGCAAGACCGAGAGGTGCATGCGCCTATCCAAAACGAATCCAGGAAGAGATCGCGATTGGGCTTCACATGCCCACAATCATGATGGCAACGGCCACAAACGGAGGCAGAAAATATTTGAGTAAGAAATTTATATTTTTGCTAAATGGATCATGATCATTGTTTTTGTATTTCATTTGTAATAATGCTAGGATCAATTAAAAATGAAAAATGGAACTCCTCTTTAATCCATTGCTATTAAAACTTTTAACTGGGATATTACACTTAGCTGGCCCTTCCTTCCCCTTTGTTCTCTTACCTTGTTCTCTATGTGACCCGATCACCCTGAAGCCTCTACTCTTCGAAGCTCTATCATTTGCACTCAGAGGTCATCAGATACAATGCAGGACCAGAAATTCTGCATTCTAAATGAGGACACCGAGGGGCCCAACCACACATATCGTCAGAGGAAAGAGGAGAGCTGCTTTTAAATAGTACCCTGGACAAATACATGCATTTGACCCATTTCTTGGGGAGCCCCGCTGCAATTCCCTGGAGTTCAGCTTTAAACTGAGCCAGGATTCCGTGAAAGATACTGCAAATGGTGCCGCTCAAGGTGGACTCTTGGCTATCCACAGCTGGCCACAGGTCCAGGCTAACAAGGTCCATCTGCTTTCCCTAAAGCCCCATACACACGGTCGGACAATCCGCGGACAAGGTCCGTCGGATCATGTCCGTCGTACTTTGTCCGATGTTGGTTTTGCGTACACACGGTCGGACAAAGTTGTCGGAAAATCCGATCATTCTGAACGTGGTGACGTTTGTTGCCTACGACGGGACAACGTAGAGGCTAGTAGCCAATAGCTTTGGTCTTGTAATGTGATCTGAGCATGCGTAGCACTTTGTCCGGTCGGACAACCGTACACACGATCGGGTTTGGTGTGATCGGACCGGGTTGACGGCAAATCTTTCCAGCAGGAGATAAGACTTTGTCCGTCGGACAAACCGACGAACACTGTCCGATGGTGCATACACACGGTCTGATTTTTCAACAACCTTGTCCGATCGGACAGAATCCATGAAAAAGTCCGACCGTGTGTATGGGGCTTAAGATATGTTATTTAACAGTTAAAGGAAAACTGCACAAAGCCGGGATCCTCTTGGAGAGGCAAGGGTCTTTTGGTGGGGCATGACACTAAATGTAACATACAGACCAATAAAGTTTATTGAAGAGAAAAGATAAAATCCAGAAATTCCAACATCATAAAGCCATGTATTGAAATTCAAACTCATTAAGGAGGCCATTGGTGAAGACTGGGCAGTCATCATAGATTCTTTACCTCTTGGGGGCGCCATGCCAAGCACTTATGACACAAATGGACCACAATAACCCCTTAACAATCATAGTTTTTCTTTTTAATAATCCAAATTACTGTACTGAATATAAGAGATATATATACTCTAGCTTTGAAGAAAAGAGGGGTCTTTGAAAAGGACAGTTGGATTTGAGCTACAGTACTGATATGGATAGCTGTGTGATCGCATATTCCATTCATTCTATATACTAATTCACTAGCTGACACATCAGTATGGATGTTCCTATAGCTAAATCTTTCTATAACGTAAAAATTAGCTCAAATTATCCCCCCCACCTACCCAAGTTTTCATCCAGATCAATGATATAGATGTCAGTCCCTCACATGACGCCCGAGTGCTGGGTGTAATCCTGAACTCTGACTTGTAGTTTCAGCCTCACTGTCCAAATCTTGCCGCTTATTCCTCCATAACATTTCTAACATATGCCCCTTCCTAACAAATGACACCACCCAACTACTAATTCCCTCCTTTGTTATCGCTGCCCCCGTCTTTTGCAACTTCCTCTTTGTTGGTCTACTTCTACACAGGCTATCCCCCCCAATCAGTCTTATGAATGCTACTGCAAGACTCATCCTTCTTACCAACCACCACCCCTCTTTACCAATCCCTCCATTGGCAATCACTCGCCCAACAATTAAAAGGCAACAATATACAAAGCCATGCACAACTCTTCCCTGAGCTATATCGGCAACCTCGCCTCAAACCAACCCAAACCATCCTCTCCGTTCTTTCCAAGACCTTCTGCTCTCAAGCTCCCTCTTTACCTCTTCACATGGTCTCCTCCGGGGCCTCTCCAGAGCCTCTCCCATCCTCTGGATCTCCCTACCCCAATCTGTCCATCTTTGAGCAATCCCTGAAAACTCATCTCTTCGGGGAAGCCTATCCCAACTCTACCCAACAACTCAACTTTTCTTTATCAACTCAAGCAGGGCCCTCCCGACCCTCTAGTTTTGAATTGTATTGTAACTGCATGGTCTCCCTTTATATTCTAAAGCACAACTTAAAATGGTTGGCACGCTATAAGTCTTGTATAATGATTATAATACAAGCATATTACAAAAGTGTATTCACAATGATAACAGCCAGAAGGATATACAGCAAAAGAGCTTTGTGTTTATTAGGGAATTGGAGAATCTCTGCAGCCGCATTACTGAACTTTTTGTTGTGCCAATTGAAGTTGCTGTTGAGCTTCTAATGATATTCCTCAGTATTCTGCTGATCCAGGATATTGATTAGTTACTGTCGTAATTACTTCAACTTTAATAAACGTTGCATAACCTCTTGGCTCTCAACAAGAACTGCCGCATGCATAATTACAGAGCCTCATAACTCAAGCTTGCCTGTCTTGCTGCTGTATCCTTTTCTTTTTTTTAAAGGTTCAGTTCAGCTATAAACCCAATATTTTTGTGTTGAGTTGCTGCTAGCTGGTCGAGCTCCTCCTTACTGGAATTGATTGGATTGCTTGTTTTCGAATGCTTTTTTTTTTTTACTTGACATAAATTTAACACAGTGAACAGCCAAGATTTTAATTTTTTCTTTGCTTTTTTTTTCATCAAAATACAGTACTTTTATTTGCATCAGAATACTTATTTTTATATCAACATACCTTTTGCATCAGGTTGTTTTTTTTTTCAATCAAAATACTTTTTTTTACATCAAAATCATTTTTTGTTTTGTTTTTTTACCTTAGAATGCTCTTTTTTCCCATCAAAATCCTTTTTTTTTGCATCAGAACACTTTATTTGCATCAACATACGGTACTTTTTGTATCAAAACACATTTTCTTTTCATCAAAATACTTTTTCTTTCAACGAAATACTTTTTGCATCAACTTTTTTTTTTTTTTTTACATTATGGGGCATACACACTGTGGGGATGCGACCCCATGTCACAGGTGCATATGTGCCTGATTTTGTCAGGAATACTAATTGCACAACTGTGGGCTGGGTTCATAAACGTCCCAGGAAGAGAAGTCAGTGCTCAGACTTGGAGACAGCTCCGCCTGGCAGACAGGAAGTCTTGCCAGGAGGTCCGGAGGGTTCCAGGAGAAAGAGACAGGAGGTCTCGGAGCCTAAGGCCCCTTTCACACTGGGGCGGGAGCCGCGGTGACACGCAAAAAAAAAAAACGCAAGTCTGGAGTGGCACGTTTCTGGAAAATTGCATGCACCACTTGAACCTAATCACCCCAGATCGTCACAACACGATCAGAAATTCTGTCAGAAGAAACTTGGATGTTTTTTCTCACGGAATTCCGCTCAAGCTTGAACGGGTCACACAAAAGTTCTCTGAACCCTCGACCGAACTTGGTGACGTACAACACTACGACAAGCCAAGAAAATGAAGTTCAATGCTTCCGAGCATGCGTCGAATTGTTTCTGAGCATGCGTGATTTTTTTGAGCGTCCGAATTGCATACAGACGACCGCATTTTCGGATAGGAACTTTTTCCGACCAAAAAATGGAGAACCTGCTCTAAATATTTTGCTGGCTGGAATTCTGCCAGCAAAAGTCCGATGGAGCATACACACGGTCGGAATTTCTGACCAAAAGCTCACATCCGACTTTTGCTGGCAGCATTTCTAATCTTGTGTACAGGGTATTAGAATACTTTTTTTTGAGTCAGAATGCTTTATTTATTTATTTTTTTTACTTTAGAATGCTCTTTTTTTCATCCACATACTATTTTGTTGCATCAAAATGAAAAAGGGAAAATACTGCGCTGTGAAAATATATATAAGCAACCTAGCTGCCAACACTGCTAGAGACAAACAGCATTAAAAATGGATAAAACAAAAAAATGTGTGGCGCTTAGGTTGCAATAACCAATACAAACACGTGTATAGCTTAGGTACATATAAGTGTTGAAAATATAAATCTCAAGTGATAAACAGAATAGATTTAAATAAACCAAAAATAATGTGAACAGTAAAAAATGAAAAAAACACAAATAAAGTCTCTTGAGTGGACACACTACACACTCTCCCAAGTGTACAATATAAATCAAAGTCCAAATATAAAATGTGATTCGAACAGTGAAAGTCCAGTCTCTGGTGTGACCCTTAGAGGAATAGAAAGATGACACCAGAACCGTAGTAAAGGGAGGAGGCTTATTGGACAACGTTGACTTGGCGGGGCTTACACCTCCCAAGTCAGAAAGGCCTCTTGGTTACAATAAACCCAATGAGAATAGCAGGTCCTATATTTCGTCTCCAGGGGAACTTCAAACCATCTATTCATCGATAGTAGCCATCATGGGGTATCCAACCATCAAACGGGAAAAAGGAGCTCGGTATCATAGACTGTTCTTGTGCTCATCCATGTATCCAGACATTTCCATTTGTAATCTGGAAAAATTTGTACACACAGAATAGACAGAACAGATTTGCAATCTGCAGGGGATCAAATAATAATCATTTAACCCACTGTATATATAAAAGCCCCCCCCCCCCCCCCCCCCCCACCCCCCGCGGCCCCCCCCCCCCCCCAAAAGCCCCCCCGCCCCCCCCCCCCCCCCCCCCCCCCCCAACCCCTTTGGTATTTCAGGAAGTCGGGAGGTCTGCTTTCCTATTATTGCTTTATGAGCAAATGCTTCATACTTCCTGTCTAAATGACTCTGCCACCCCCACAATCCTCATGCCGCATTGAACCCTTCACGTATTATCCATTTCCGCCATTTAGATTTTGCCCATTCACAAACAAGGTTAAAGACGTTGTATACCTGTGTATGTTCCATTCCTTAGGTTGGCTGTTTGCTCTATGTTTCCATGGGAACAATAATAATAATAAAAAAAAAAAAAAGATCCACATACTTCTTTAAGCCTTGCTGAGAATATAATGAATAAAATGGTACAGAAAAGCAATATAAATAGCAAGAGTGGTTAATGGGAACGGACACAAGGCCATCTGCTTCCATTGCATTGGTAAACAGCTTACTTTTCTCAGATGGGAGAGAAGAACGTGTATTAGTGCAAAAGGCATTATGCAAAATCAACTCCCCGATAATCTGTGAATCACATTATTATTTGTGTAAATAAGGAACCTCTTTCGTAGTTTAACTAGTTAAAGTGGTGTTGCACACAAAAAAAATAAAAATAAAACATTTGGAAAAAATTTTTTTTTTACTCACCTCTAAATGCCTGTTGCTAGGGGGTCCCTCGTAGTCTGCCTCCTTCAGTGCCTGGGCCGGTGACATCACTTCCCCTCGGCGCAGGAAGGGCTCAGCTCTGCCCCCTTCCTCTTGTCAATCATCTAGGACATGTGACAGGTCCCAGATGACCTGCGCGGCCAATCACGGCGCATGCGCAGTGGGTGCCCGGCTGTGGCTTCAGTGTGCCCACAGTAAAGCCCCATACACACGGTCGGACAATCCGAGGACCAGGTCCGTCGGATCATGTCCGTCGTACTTTGTCCGATGTTGGTGTTGCGTACACACGGTCGGACAAAGTTGTCGAAAAATCCGATCATTCTGAACGTGGTGACGTTTGTTGCCTACGACGGGACTACGTAGAGGCTAGTAGCCAATAGCTTTGGTCTTGTAATGTGATCTGAGCATGCGTGGCACTTTGTCCGTCAGGAATTCGATACACACGATCGGACTTGGTGTGATCGGACCGTGTTGACGGCAAAGATTTCCAACAGGAGATAAGACTTTGTCCGTCCGACAAACCGACGAACACTGTCCGATGGTGCATACACACGGTCTGATTTTTCGTCAACCTTGTCCGATCGGACAGAATCCATGAAAAAGTCCGACCGTGTGTATGGGGCTTTACAATGCCGGCGCCGCCGAGCGGAGGGGGGGGACGAGCCGGGCTTCGTTCCCCCGCATCGCCGGACCCTGGGACAGGTAAGTGTCCGATTTATTAAAAGTCAGCAGCTGCAGTATTTGTAGCTGCTGACTTTTATTTATTTTTTAAAGAATGGGAACTCCTCTTTAAGGACCGGAAGGATTTACCCCCTTAATGACCGGGCCATTTTTTGTGATACGGCACTGCAGCGCTTTAACTGACAATTGCGCGGACGTGCGGCGTTGTATCCAAACAAAATGTATGTATTTTTTCCCCCCACAAATACAGCTTTCTTTTGGTGGTATTTGATCATCTCTGCGGTTTTTTTTTTGCACTATAAACAAAAAAAGGCCGACAATTTTGAAAAAAAAACAATATTTCCTGACAGACTCCATGGCAGCCTACGTGTGGGTTAACCCCGCCTCCTCTCCAATGCTATAGGACCCCATTACCATAAAAGAGTACTCACCACTCCATGCTGTGTTCCTTTTTTGTCCTCCTCCTATGGACCTTCACATCTCGTTCGCGTCCGGTAGGATTTCGGATTTTTCGTTTCTGAAGAGGCATACCTGTGCGGTGCAAAGCTCTGTGCTCAGCCATGGGCGGGCGAGTAAGCTTTTGAGGCTGGATGTCCTTCTCCCCCCAGAACGGGGTGGTGTTGCCTCGGTATGCTGGTGGTCGCAGGGACGCTGGACGGATGGCATCGGCGGCTGGCAAGGTCTGCACCGTTATTCTCCATGGCAGTATTGTTTGTTCTGTGTATTATCCCTGGTGTCTAGTGTACTCCCCCCCTGGATGGCGGCTGGAGCGCTCCTGCGTTCCAGCTCGCCGTATGATTTCCGGGTTCCTGGCCGCCTCGGCGGTCTGCGCATGCGCACCAGCCTCCGGCGAAAGCGAGGCCTGGTTCGCGCGTGCGCGGCCTGACGGTCGCGCATGCGCAGTATGATTTTCCCTCGGCACAGGTGTGCGAGGAGGAGCGGTGACGTCACGGGCGGGGAATTTAAATTCTGGGCTGCTGCTGCAGTCCTATCTGGGTTTTTCAGGAGAGTGGAAGCAGCGAGCCCGTTCCCCAGCCCAGGCAAACTACTACAAGGTCAGTGCTCTGCCAAAAGTTTCTAATGTTACTCTGAGTGTACTTTTGAAAAAAAAAAAAAAAAAAAAAGTTTCTTTTAAAGGTATATGCATGTATTTTAAAATTGTGAATATATTCTTTGGGGGTTATTTTCTTCCCTAATGTAATGACACTATACCGTCTTATGCTTTTATACGGGTATATTTTTATGCATGCAGTAATTTGATGTTAAAAAAAAAAAAAAAAAAAAAAAATCAGAGTTGGCACGCATTGTCTTTGCTAGTTCTTTTTGGCCGGTTTGTTGCTTAGGGTATTTTTCTCTTACAGACTGCAGTATTCATATTGTGACGCCCGTCGTCCACAGGTCATGGACAATTCACCGCTTTTTAGTGGCCAGCCCTTACGCACTAGGTATGTGCGGGTAAGGGAGGGGTTGAGGTACAACTGTATTGCTTATTTGCATTTTTCTGATGCCAATATTTTTCTCCCCTACCCCGTTTTTGCTTCAGCCCTTCCAGACCAGATTCGCAGGATAGGGACCTTGCCAGGCCACAACAACAACAACAACAAAAACAATCGTCTAGATCTAAGCAAGGATCCTCGCATGGGTCTCATCATCAGAGGAGAAGTTCTCATTCCTCCTCCAGACACCGCTCCCACCGCCATGATGAACGCCCAAAGTACAGAACGTGCTGGGGCTGTAGGACACGAGTCCCGGATGACAAGTCATTATGTGACAGGTGTTTTGCCAAGGCGGTTGGGGAGAAAGACACGGAAAACCGGCGCATGGAGTCCCTGGTGAAACGTGTTGTACAGCAGTCGCTTAAGGACATGGTGGCCCCTCACACGTTGAGCCAGTCAACGACGGCGTCTGGTCCTCAGGCTGATGAATCCCGTGACGATCCGGGTACGTCCCAGCCCTACGAGGCTTCTGGTGAATCCTCGGGAGAAGAATTCCCGGATGAAGAAATCGGGGGCTTTGATTTCGCCATGGTCTCACCACTGATTAAGGCAGTTAAAGAAGCCCTCAAGTGGGAAGAAGCGTCTACTCCCCCGGCCAAACAGAAGAAGTTTTTTAAGCAGCTGGGTAAAGAGCGGCCAAACTTCCCTTTACTCACAGAATTAAAGGATGTGATAGAGGAAGAGTGGAGCAGGGTGGATAGGAAATCCTCCATGACTACCAAGACTTCCAGGCTGTACCCCTTTAAGACGGAAGAGGTGAAGCATCTGGAGAACGCTCCGCTGGTGGATGCAGCGCTGATGCGCTTGGCCAAGCATGTCACTCTCCCGATGGAGGACTCGGTTTCCTTCAAAGATGGTCTGGAGAGGAAGATCGACCAGGACCTCAAAAGGATCTACGGTCTGGCTGGGATGGCCTGTAAGCCCGTCTTAGCCCTAGCAGCTATGTCCAAGGCCATGGAGGCATGGACTGAAAATGTGGACTCCTTCCTGAATAGCGTATCGGCCGAACTGGCCAGGAGTTCAGCAGCAGCAGAACTAAAACTCGCGGCAGTTTTTCTGGGGGAGGCTTCCATCGACTTAATTCGTCTGTTGGCACGCATTATGCTGTCATCGGTCACGGCTAAGCGCGCCTTATGGCTACGTCCTTGGCTTGCCGATCCTGTTTCCAAACAAGCCTGGTGCAAAATCCCCTTCGAGGGATCTACGTTATTCGGTAACAAGTTGGATGATGCCATAACGCGGGCGACAGGCGGTAAGTCGGGGTTCCTTCCCCAGGACAGAAGACTGCTCGGGCGGAAGAAGCCTCAATTCAAGAGACGAAGCCCTGAGCGCTCGAGGGAGGTACGCTCCTACAAACCAGGAAGGGACTTCAGAAGGAATTGGAACAGGGGACAGAGTTCCTTTCGCAAGTCCACCAAGAACCAGTCGTCTGGTGCACGTGAGCCACCCAAATCCTTCTGAGATCGTGCCCGCCCAGGCGGGTCGGGTGGGGGCCCGTCTATCCCTCTTCCGGCACGTCTGGGTGGCCTCGATCTCGGATTATTGGGTCATCAAGACGGTCTCGTCAGGGCACAGGTGGACCTTCTCCAGCATTCCCCCTCCCAGGTTCGTGTCTACCCAACTTCCTCGGTCGGAGGACCAGAGACAAGTTCTACTCTCATACGTGGAGCTGTTAAAAGCCCAGGGGGCGGTGGTCCGGGTGCCAGAAGAAGAGCGTTTTCAAGGGGTCTACTCTCCCCTCTTCTTAGTACAGAAGAAAAGCGGATCATGGCGACCAGTGATAGATCTGACATACTTAAATCGGTATATACAATACGGGAAATTCAAGATGGAGACTCTTCTAACTATACAACAAGCCATCCAACCAGGAGATTGGATGGTCTCGATCGACCTAAAGGACGCTTATTTTCATGTTCCAATAGAGGAAAGCTGCCAAAAGTTTCTAAGATTTCATGTCGATCAAGACCATCTACAGTTTATCTGCCTCCCCTTCGGGTTGACGACCTCCCCTCGAGTCTTTTCAAAGGTGCTCTTGGCAGTGGTGGCCCTGATCAGGCTGAAAGGGGTAAGACTGTATCATTATTTAGACGATCTGCTGGTCCTGTCGCAAAGCAAAGAGCAGCTGTTAGTTCATCTCAAGCAGGTGATGTCCACGTTAACCAGCTTCGGTTGGCTTCTAAACATGGAAAAAAGCCAGCTAGTACCAACCCAACGGCTAATTTATCTGGGTGCCCAGTTCGACACCGTGCGAAGTACAATCTCGTTACCGGTGGAAAAGATTCCGGTCATCCGGGAAAGGGTTTCTCAAGCCCTTCATACACAATACCTGAGAGCCTCGCAGTGTCTCAAAATTGTAGGGACAATGGTCTCCACGACACCCATGGTCAAGTGGGCCCTGTGGAGACTACGCCCGTTTCAGTCGGGTTTTCTGAAGCAATGGAAGTCGGGAAGCAAAAGCCAAAAGATACGAATAACATCAACAATGAGGAACAGTCTCTTCTGGTGGCTACAACACAAGAATCTCCTGAACTGTCACTCGATAGCTCCCATCTCTTGGGTAACGGTGACAACCGATGCCAGCGGGACCGGCTGGGGGGCCCTTTGCGGGTCGGATCTTGCACAGGGCAAGTGGGACAGAGGTCTTCCTGTCCTGGGATCAAACATTCTGGAACTTCGGGCAGCTTGGTGCGCTCTCCAGCACTTCTCCCAGATCTTGAAGGGGAAGTCGGTACTGTTGCGAATGGACAACACCACAGCGGTCTCCTATGTGAAGAGACAAGGGGGCACCAGGAGCTCTACCCTTCTCCGGGAAGTGGAACCCATTCTGTCATGGGCACAGAAGAACTTGGTGAATATTTCCGCGGTTTTTCTCCCAGGGGTGCAGAACACGCAAGCGGACTTTCTATCACGCACTCAGTTGGACAACAATGAGTGGTCCCTCCATATTCAGTCCTTCGAGTGGATCCTGTCGCTGGGTGTCGATCCAGAGGTAGACCTTTTTGCCTCCCCGTGCAACTTCAAATTAGACAGGTTCTACACGCGGAACCGCTGCAGCCAAGCTCTGGGGACAGACGCATTGACAGACCAATGGAAATTCAGGAAGGCCTATGCCTTCCCGCCGCTTCCCCTGATTCTCAGGTTTCTTCAGAGGCTCCAGATGGAGACGGTGGAGGTAGTGATGATCGCTCCTTACTGGCCCAACAGGCCTTGGTTCCCTCTGCTAGTTCAGCTGAGTATACGGGAGCCGGTATCTCTTCCGCTCAGGACGGACCTTCTGTCTCAGGGGGCGGTACTGCACCCATGTCCAGCAATACTGAAACTGATGGTCTGGTTCTTGAAAGGAAGAGGCTAGAATCCATCGGATGCGCTTCTAGTGTGATTTCCACCTTATTGAGTTCCAGAAGATCAAGTACGAATAAGGTATATGGCAGGATCTGGTCCAGATTTGTGAGTTTTTGTGTATCTACGGAGAGGTCCTTCGAACATCCAGGTGTCCAAGATATCCTCGGTTTCCTACAGACTGGCCTTGACCTTCCCTTATCCGTAGGTTCTCTCAGGGTGCAAGTTTCAGCTTTGTCAGCCTTCTCCGGTACCTCCTGGGCAATCCATCCGTTGGTTCGTCAATTTTTCAGGGGGGCCTCAAGACTCAAGCCCCAAAGGAAGCCGAGATTCCCTAAGTGGGATCTTCCCCTGGTCCTGGATTATATTTCTGGGCTGAGTATGACGGGGCCATCCCCGCTTTCCGTTAAAGACTTTTCGGAAAAAGTTGCCTTTCTGGTGGCAGTCACCTCCGCCAAGAGGGTATCAGAAATCGGGTCGCTGGGCTTTGAAGAACCCTTTTTAACTTTCTTTCCGGACCGGGTGGTCCTCATTCCTATGTTGGGATCCAATCCTAAGGTAACCTCGGTATTCCATCAGAATCAGGAAATTGTTCTACCTACCTTTAGATCGCCAGGATCTGATGACATTCATCCTTTGGATGTCGGGGAAGCACTGAGAGAATACCTTCACATTACCTCCGCCTTCAGGCGGTCAGATCATCTTTTCATATTGCACTCCGGCAAAAACAAGGGGAACAAAGCTTCAACTAGGACTCTTGCAGCTTGGATTGTGAGAACGATACAGCAGGCTTATAGGGCTAAGGGCTTGGCTCCTCCTGTGGCGGTGACGGCGCATTCGACTAGAGGAATGGCTACTTCATGGGCAGCGGCCCGACACGTGGCTCCTGAGACAATTTGCAAGGCAGCTTCTTGGGCTTCTATTAATACTTTTATGTCACACTATTGCGTTGAACCTGCTTCTTTATCCTCTGTTAATTTTGGTGTGAAAATTCTATCGGCTGATAGACCAAATTAAATATTTTCTGTTTAAAGCATACCCACCCGTGTGGTCGGCTAGTTATTTCCCACACGTAGGCTGCCATGGAGTCTGTCAGGAAAAAGGAAAATTTATTATCAAATACTTACCGTAATTTTCCTTTCCTGATGGACTCCATGGCAGACGGAGTTCCCACCCATGAGTCATATGAGTAGGCTAGTTACGGAACACAGCATGGAGTGGTGAGTACTCTTTTATGGTAATGGGGTCCTATAGCATTGGAGAGGAGGCGGGGTTAACCCACACGTAGGCTGCCATGGAGTCCATCAGGAAAGGAAAATTACGGTAAGTATTTGATAATAAATTTTCCTTTTTTTTTTACTTTTTGCTATTATAAATATCTCCAAAAAAAACAAAAAAAAACAAACTTCTTCATTAGTTTATATTCTTCTACATATTTTTGTTAAAAAAAAAAAAAGCAATAAGCGTATATTGATTGGTTTGTGCAAAAGTTATAGCGTATACAGAATAGGGGATATATTTATGGAATTTTTATTATAATTTTTTTTTTTTTTTTACTAGTAATGGCAGTGATCATCGATTTTTAGCGGGACTGTGACATTACGGCAGGCAGATCAGACAGACAGTTCTAAAAATAGCCACTGATTACTGTATAAATGTCACTGGCAGGGAAGGGGTTAACACTAGGTGGGGTGGGTGATCAAGGGGTTAAGTGTTCCCTAGGGAGAAGTTTATAACTATGGGGAGAGTGTAGTGACAGGAGGAGGAGAGAGATCGCTGTTCCTAATCACTAGGAACAGCAGATCTGTCTCTCCTCCCCTGACAGAATGGGGATCTGTCTGTTTACATTGACTCTTTCAGGAGCGATCGCGGGTGGTCGGCGGACATCGCGTCCGCCGGCCACGTGCATTGGCTCCGGCGTCGCACCACGGGCATGTGCGTGCGCCCCCTATAGCTCTTAAAGCGGCCGATGTACAATCACGGTGATTCAAGTGGTTAAATAAAATGCTTCTCCCAAGCTCCTTCATGTGGCCTAAAGCCTAGGCAGAGAAGTCTCTGGCTACCATGAGCAAATTGGATGTCTTATTATTATTATTATTATACAGTTTGCGCAGCGCTTAACAAAATAAAGGCAGACATTACAGTTACATTACAATTTGGTACAAGAGAAATCAGAGGGCCCTGCTCATTAGAGCTTACAATCTAAGAGGGAGGGTCAATTGATACAAAAGGTAATAGCTGTGGGGGATGAGTTGATGGAGAAAGTAAAACAGTGTTAGTTAGAAGGATAAGCTTCTTTAAAGAGAAAGGTTTTCAGGGATCGTCTAAAGATGGATAGATTAGGGGACAGTCAGACAAATTGGGGTAGGGAGTTCCAAAGGATGGTAAAAGCTCTGGATAAATCCTGTAGGTGAGCATGGGAGGAGGTGACAAGGGAGCTAGAGAGCAGGAGGTCTTGGGAAGACCGAAGAGAGCGGCTTGGTTGGTATTTTGGGACTAGGTTAGTGATGTAGCTGGGGGCAGAGTTGTGGGCGGCTTTGTAAATTATTGTTGGTACTTTGAATTTTATTTGTTGGGTGAGTGGAAGCCAGTGCAAGGATTGGCAGAGAGGGGTGGAGGACACTGAATGGTTGGTAAGGTGGATGAGTCTTGCAGCGGCATTCATTATGGACTGAAGGGGGGAAGTCTATGTAAAGGTAGTCCAATGAGGAGGGTGTTGCAGTAGTCGAGGCGAGAGATGACCAGGGAGTGAGTTAGAAGCTTGATGGTGTCATTAGTTATAATGGGGCGTATGCTAGAGATGTTGCGGAGGCTAAGGCGGCATAGGGTGACCACATTTCCAGAATGCCATTCAGGGACACACCCACCCTTTTCCCAAAAAAAACTGATTTCCAAATCCTCGCCGACGATGTGCGACTGACTATCTCTATCATAGAGCGCTAGGAGGAAGTGATGTCACTTTAGCATGGGGGGGACCGGTTTCGTGGAAGAAATTTTTGACAAGGACCGGGGGTTGGGGGTTCTGGGGCTAATGTAGTCTTGGGGTTGACAGAGAATTCGGGTGTGGGTGATTTGTTGTGCGAATGGCTGGTGTTAGCAAGTAAATGATCCCAACACCATGCTTGATATGGTGTCAGGATGATGAAATCACATTATTTCTATGACTACATTGTAATATATAATGAAATTGTTCAACTCACCTTAATGCAGAATCAGTGGGAACCCTGAGCTTGTCATTCGCCACCAGACACAGCTTGCCAGCGTCGCCTGCCACCAGATGCAGCGTTATACTTGCCGCCGTCCGTGGTGGAGGTGGAGCCAGCCCGTCTGAGCACTGGGCGCAGAGGAAGAGGAAGTTAACTCCTCCTCCGCTTTGAAAGCTGGCAGTCACAGTGGTGACGTCACTGGTTTATGAATGCCAGTCGGCTCTAGCAACCAGTGGCCTAGCAGCAGAAGTAGAGAAGAGTCTCAGGTGGAGGTGGGGAGCGCCATGGCGATAGCAGGATTTTGCTCCTCTGTCAGTTTCATTCCGGGACATTGTATTGGCCCGGAATGAAGGTGCCCGGGACCCGGGACAGACCTGCTAATTGCGGGACTGTCCCGGGCAATCTGGGACACGTGGGCACCCTAAGGCGGCATGATTTGGACATGAATTGGATGTGGGCCTGAAAGGACAGTTCAGAGTCTAGGGTTACCCCTAGCACCCTGGCATGTGGGCACGGACTGATAGTTGTGCCATTGATCTTGACAGAGAAGTCAGGGGAAAGGGGCACGGGGGGGAGGAAATATTATGAGCTCAGTTTTAGACAGATTCAGTTTGAGGAAGTGGTGTGACATCCAGGCTGATATGTCTGTTAGTAAATCAGTGATGTGTGAGGAGACTGATGTGGTGAGCTGAGGTGTAGAGAGATAGATTTGGGTGTCATCGGCATATGAATGGTAGTGGAAGCCATGGGAGGCTATCAGCTGACCCAGGGAGGAGGTGTAGATCAAGAATAGTAGAGGTCCAAAGACAGAACCTTTGGGGGACCCCAACCGTAAGAGGTGTTGGAGAGGAGGAAGTGGAGTTGAGGGTGTCACTGAAGGTGCGATGAGATGGGTAAGATTCCAACCAACGGAGAGCACGGCCATGGGGGACCAAGCTAATTGAGGGGGTGATCAACTGTATCAAAGGCAGCGGAAAGGTCCAAGAGTAAGAGTACGGAATAATGACCATTGGTTTTAGCTGTTAGTAAGTCGTTTGTGAGTTTGCAGAGGACACTGCTTGGCGGTAGGGACGGACAATACTGTGGAGGGAGGGGGGCAGAGAACACTAGGGTTGCCACCTTTTCTTCAAGTTAAACACGAACACAGCAATTTTATATACTATGCAGTACATATATGTTGTGATTAAATAACATTTAGAATCATGTGAAGTTAATCACAAGAGTCCTCCCTTACATCAGAGTGCACAGAGTTCCCTTTTTACATCTGAACTTGCAGAGTTTCCTCTGCAGACTGACCTAAGTGAGAACTCGGTGGACTCTGACCTAAAGGATGCTCTGGGAACCCTGATTTAAGGTGGAAGACTGAGACCACATTACACTCTTGGCTTAGACAACCGCAGACAGCAACCCTGATGGGAAGCCAGAGTCTGGTCTGAATAATGATTCAAAACCCGAACTGTCCGGGTGAATCCCAGACAGGTGGCAACCCTATAAAACACTGATATGGGGGAATAGGACACTACTGTGGTGAGAGGGGGGCAGAGAACACTATGGTGGGGGAAGGGTGATGTGAAGGGGGCAGAAGACACTACAGTGGGGGAAGGTGATGTATAGGGGGGCAGAGGACGCTGCTTTTGAGGGGGATGGACACGTGGGGGGGTACAGAGCACTATGTCTACATCTTTTTATTGGGAGCTTGATCGTTTTTTTAAGGTGCCACCTAGTAAACCCTCCGTCACTCCCTCTGCCCCCGGGGATCTTTTCTTTCTTCCATGTTGTCCATGTAGATCCCAACCTGTGAAAGGTTGCTTACCCCTGTATGTACGATGTACAGAAACATCTGAATTGAAACAGTGACACCTTGTGGCCGAATAAAGTCACTTTTATATCATATCTATATACAGCGATTAGCTTCAACCAGTGTACATGGCAGTCTACTTTTCTCTCTTGATAAGTATTTGTGAAACAGTTTGGAGGGATTGGAACAAATTTTTATTTGGATCCTATGAAAAAGTGTTCACTTATTGCCCCATTTGCTGTACTCCCCCCCCCCCCCACCAATGCCATTGCAAACTAAAGCAAATCAAAGGCATTCCATTTTGTTATAAAAAAAAAAAGGTTGCTGCTTTTGACTTGCTTCTGAGTGTTATTCCCATGATCTATTCCTAACAGGAAAAGTAAAACATTACTTATTAATGCAATTAAATGCAGGAGATGGTCAGAGACTGCGGTACTGCGATTGATCAGATACTTTTGACACATTTTTGGGACCATTGACATTTATACAGCGATCAGAGCTATAAAAATGCACTGATTACTGTGTAAATGTCACTGGCAGGGAAGGGGTTAACACTAGGGGGGCAATCAAGGGGTTAAATGTGTTCCCTCGTTACGGTATGGGGATAGGACTGACTGGGGAGGAGACATATTGTTGTTCCTACTTCTTAGGAACAAACGATATGTCTCCTCTCCCCTGCCAAAACAGGGATTTGTGTGTTTACTCAACACAAATCCCTGCTCTAGCTCTCGTTCCCACAATCGCGGGTGGCCAGCGGTGATTGCACACGACGGCCCCGAGCATCGGTTGTTACTGAGATAAAAACTTCAGGGTACTCACACTTTCATGGTGCTTCCAGCGCACAAAAACAACAGCAAACAGATAGTAAAAAATCCACTCCAATAGGCTTAATAAGCTTATCCGCATCAGCAGCTGCTCAAGGAGCGTGTATACTGTCTCCTCCAGCGTCCTGGCCCCTCCCCTACACGTGGCGACACAGGGCTATCCCGTGTCTTCCTCAGGGGGATATCATGTATATCATTATGGAGTGACACACAACACTACTGATCGCCACGCTGCGGGGCGCCCGCCACTATGCTATCCTGTTGGACATCATATGACGCCCAGTCAGGATAAGTGAACCACCGCCCGGCTGTCATTCTGCTATAAGCCGGGGCGGTAAGGGGTTAAATACCACCAAAAGAAAGCTCTATTTGTGTGAAAAAAAAAAAGATTTCATATGGTTACAGTGTTGTGTGACCGCGCAATTGTAATTTAAAGTGTGACAGCGCTGAAAGCTGAAAATTGGCCTGGGCAGGAAGGGTATGAAAGTGCCCTGTAGGCAAGTAGTTAAAGAGGAATTCCACCCAAAAGTGGAACTACCGCTTTAAGCATGACTCGCCTATTACATGCCACATTTGGTATGTCCTTTTTTTTGGCGAGGAAGTGGGTACCTGGTTTTGACAGGTACTTCCTGACCCACTTCCTCTTTCCATCCTCTCGCCACCTAGGTGACTCCTCCTCTCCCCCTAAGCTGCCCCTCCCTCTCTGCAATCTTCTGGGACATGTCACAGGTCCCAGAAGATTGCCTGGCCACTAGGAGAGCGCAGTGCGCACCCGCCTGTGAAGCCGCAAGCTGTCACAGCCGGGTGCCCACACTTGCAATGGCGGCGCCGCAGAGAGGAGGGGGAGACGAGACCGTGGAACCGCGGAATTAATAAACCGTCTGTTTATTGAAAGTCAGCAGGTACACCTTTTGTAGCTGCTGACTTTTATTAAACTGAAAAACAAGTGGAACTCCGCTTTAAGCTTGTGTCCACATTTACATGACAGAGGCCGGTAAGAACCTGTATTTGGTTGTATTAGGTGCCTGTCATGTGGCGCACATTACTCATATATTATTAAAGCAACCCTATTATAAAATAGAAAAATAAATGAATAAGAGTTACCCTGTAAAAACATATGTTAAATATTATGGTCCTTTATACAATTAACCCCTTCAGATCCGCGCTATAGCCGAATGGCTACAGCGCGGATCTGCTTTGCCGGGGGGCCGTCAATAGATGTCCTCCCCTTTGCACACTCGCCACGCCCCCCTGAAGGGAGCGCGCTGTGATCCCTGAGTCAATAAGACTCAGGGGGTTCACAGATCGGAGTAAGGGGTCGATCTCGGCCCCTTACCACGTGATCAGCTGTCAGCCAATGACAGCTGATCACGTTATGTAAACAGATGATCGGTAATCTTTTTTTTTTCTTCTCACGCTGACACCAGATTCAGTGCAAGGGACATCAGTCCCGAAAAAGGCGAAGCCGCCTCATATGTGCCCACCAGTTCCGCCTGACAGTGCCACCTGCCAGTGCCACGAATCAGTGCCCACAGTGCCACGAATCAGTGCCCACCAGTACATAAGTGCCAGCAATCAGTGCCACCTATCAATGCCGATGAGTGCCACCTATCAATGCCCACCAGTGGTGCCAATCAGTGCCACCTAGCAGTGCTGCCTATCAGTGTCACCTACCAGTGCCCATCAGTGCCACCTTATCAGTGCCCATCAGTGTCGCCTCATCAGTGCCCATCAGTGCAGCCAAAAAATTACCTGTTTGCAAAATTTATTAACAAAATATAAAACGGTTTTGAATTTTTTTTTATTTCGGTCTTTTTTTTTAAATTTAACAAAAAATAAAAACCACAGAGGTGATCAAATACCACCAAATGAAATCTCCATTTATGGGAAAAAAATGATAAAAATTTAATATGGGTACAGTGTTGCATGACCGCGCAATTGTCATTCAAAGAGTGACAGCGCTAAAAGCTGAAAATTGGTCTGGGCAGGAGGGGGAGTGCTAACTTGCTAATAGGTGTCCCTCATTTCCATCTCAATGGGAGGTATGTATAATGAATATGTGCTTCTGTGATGGTATCTGACACTTTTTAGGTGTGTAGAATAACGTGCCCCCTCCTGGATGCAGTGGTTCCTCCCAGCAGGCACGAGGTTACTATAAGACACTGTCCATGGTGGAAGGAACCACCGCCTCCAGTGGGGGGGACACTCTATTCAAAAGTGTGAGCTAGGAGCAATATTTGGAGCTCTATAACAGGGTGAAGATGGGGGTGGGGGATCTTATTCGATTATTATTATTATTATTTTAATTAGAGCAACAGGGTCACTTTAAAACTCAACTCCAGCCAAAGCATTTATAATTTATCTTTGGACAAAAATATGGAAGGGTTAGAAGTGAGGGAGGCACGGACAACAGTAAATGCCTGGCAGAGGCCCCTGATCCATCCAGAAAATGGTTTGGGTTTTAAATTGCCCTTTAATGTGTCATGTGACCCCCTGCCTGGGCACTGATGGGACAGTAGTGGGAGCCGCAGTGGGCGTCACATGATCCCCGGAACGCTGTGTGCGCCGATCGCTGTTTCCGGGGGGGATGTTGGAGACGGCGCACACTGAAGATGGAGGCGCGGCAGGAGGAAGCGGTGCGAGAGTTTGTGCTGGTTACCGGCTCGGAGGAGGAGAGGGCCCGGTTCTTTCTGGAGTCCGCCGGCTGGGACCTGCAGGTACTGGGGCAGAGGGGCCGGGGGGAGTTCGGGAAAAGAGAGAGGGAGGAGGACGGAGGGGAGAATCGCATTGTCATCCCGGCTGTCCGACACTAAATTCCTTCCCCCCTGATTTATTCATATCATTCCGCCCCATTGTATTCATTCTCTGTCATCTGTATACCACCCCCCTCCTCTGTCATCAGTATACCAACCACCCCCCCCCTGTGTATATTCCTTCTCCGTCCTCTGTATATTGTGTCCCCCTTTGTACATATCTTCCCTTTCCTCTGTATGCCCCCCCCATGACTTCTGTAAATCCCCCCCCCCCCTCTATCTTTCTGTCCTCCTGTATATTGTTTCCCTGTTGTCTTTATACCACCCCCTAATGTGTATATATCATCTCTGCACCCCCCCTGTATACTCCCCCATTTCTTTGTATACCCCCCTTTTCTTATATATTCCTTTCCCTGTCTACCACCCCCTATTCATATATACTTCCACTTTGTCCTCTGTATACCTCCCCCCTGTATATTCTTCCTCCGTATACCGAGCCCCCATATACTCCTTCCCCATTTCTTTGTATACCCCCCTTTCTATATATATATATATATATATATATATATATATATATATATATATATATATATATATATATATATATATATTAGGGCTGTTGCTGATTAAAATTTTCGTGTTTTGATCGATTTTTTTTTTATTTTTTTATAACGCACATAGTTTTTACAATTTTACCATACTGTAATGTCCACATCTGCCCCCCCCCATACTGTAATGTCCACATCTGCCCCCCCCCATACTGTAATGTCCACATCTGCCCCCCCCCATACTGTAATGTCCACATCTGCCCCCCCCCCATACTGTAATGTCCACACCTGCCCCCCCCCCCCCTTGTCCCCCCCCCCCCCCCCCGGTCCCTGCCCCCCCCCCCCCCGATACTGTAATGTCCACATCTGCCCCCCCCCATACTGTAATGTCCACATCTGCCCCCCCCCCCCCCCCCCCCCCCCCCCCCATACTGTAATGTCCACATCTGCCCCCCCCCCCCATACTGTAATGTCCACATCTGCCCCCCCCCCCCATACTGTAATGTCCACATCTGCCCCCCCCCCCCCCCATACTGTAATGTCCACATCTGCCCCCCCCCCCCCATACTGTAATGTCCACATCTGCCCCCCCCCCCCATACTGTAATGTCCACATCTGCCCCCCCCCCCCATACTGTAATGTCCACATCTGCCCCCCCCCCCCATACTGTAATGTCCACATCTGCCCCCCCCCCCCATACTGTAATGTCCACATCTGCCCCCCCCCCCCCATACTGTAATGTCCACATCTGCCCCCCCCCCCCCCCATACTGTAATGTCCACATCTGCCCCCCCATACTGTAATGTCCACATCTGGTCCCCCCCCCATACTGTAATGTCCACATCTGGTCCCCCCCATACTGTAATGTCCACATCTGGCCCCCCCCATACTGTAATGTCCACATCTGGCCCCCCCCCATACTGTAATGTCCACATCTGCCCCCCCCCCCCCATACTGTAATGTCCACATCTGCCGCCCCCCCCCCCCCATGCGGTAATGTCCACATCTGCCGCCCCCCCATACTGTAATGTCCATATCTCCGATTGTCCGCTCTGTCTGGAATAGACAGCAGGCAGACCCGTCCGCAGAGTAAACGGCACAAGCAGGCGGGTGATGATGATGATGACGACGACTAAGGATGAGCTCTGGCGTGTTCGCATGGTCCACGTGCAGAGCCCGCCAGGAAATCGGCGCAGCGCTGCGCTAATCACAGGCAGTGAGACATTGCCCGATCTCTGCAGCTGCGCATCGGGGAAATGTCTCACTGCCTGTGATTAGCGCTGCGCCGACTTCCTGGCGGACTCTGCACGTGGAGCATGCGAACACGCCGGAGCTCATCCCTAATGATGACATCAGCGCGCCGCTACTAGGCCGCCGGCGGCGGGTGGACCAAGATGGCCAGAGCGAGGCCGCGGCCTTTCCTATGGGCGACACCACGAAGCTCAATCCATGGACCGTCCTCGATCAAAATTATTTTGATCGATCAAAGAAATTAACGATCGAGCAATTAATCATTAATTTCTGCAGCCCATATATATGTGTGTGTGTGTGTGTATGTATGTATATATATATCTATATATTTGTGTGTTTTCCTTTCCCTGTCCTCTGTATACCACGTCCCATCTATACATACTTCCCCCTGTCCTCTCTCTATCATGCCCCTCGTATATTCCTTCTCTGTATACCACGGCCCCCGTATATTCCTTTCCCTGTCGTCCTGTATACCGCGCCCCCGTATATTCCTTGCCCCATACAGTGAGGGGGGGAAAAAAAGTATTTGATCCCCTGCTGATTTTGTACATTTGCCCGCTGACAAAGAAATGATCAGTCTATAATTTTAATGGTCGGTTTATTTTATCAGTGAGAGACAGAATAACAAAAATATCAAGAAAAACACATTTCAAAAAAGTTATATTGATTTGAATTTTAATGAGTGAAATAAGTATTTGATCCCCTATCAATCAGCAAGATTTCTGGCTCCCAGGTGTCTTCTATACAGGTAACAAGCTGAGATTAAGACTACTCTCTTAAAGGGAGTGTTCCTAATCTCAGCTTGTTACCTGTCCAAAAGACACCTGTCCACAGAAGCAATCAGATGCCAATCCTCTCCACCATGGCCAAGACCAAAGAGTTGTCCGAGGATGTCAGGGACAAGATTGTAGACCTACACAAGGCTGGAATGGGCTACAAGACCATCACCAAGCAACTTGGGGAGAGGATGACAACAGTTGGTGCGATTATTTGCAAATGGAAGAAATGCAAAATAAAGAAATGCAAAATAACTGTCAATCTGCCTCGGTCTGGGGCTCCATGCAAGATCTCACCTTGTGGAGTTTCAATGATCATGAGAACGGTGAGGAATCAGCCCAGAACTACACCGAAGAATCTCGTCAATGATCTCAAGGCAGCTGGGACCATAGTCACCAAGACAACAAGGTCCCGCTGCTCAAGAAATCACATGTACAGGTCTGTCTGAAGTTTGCTAATGAACATCTGAATGATTCAGAGGAGAACTGGGTGAAAGTGTTGTGGTCAGATGAGACCAAAATTGATCTCTTTGGCATCAACTCAACCCGCCGTGTTTGGAGGAGGAGGAGAAATGCTGACTATGACCCCAAGAACACCATCCCCACCGTCAAACATGGAGGTGGAAACATTATGCTTTGGGGGTGTTTTTCTGCTAAGGGGACAGGAGAACTTCACCGCGCCATGTACCGTCATATCTTGGGTGAGAACCTCCTTCCCTCAGCCAGGGCATTAAAAATGGGTCATGGATGGGTATTCCAGCATGACAATGACCCAAAACACACGACCAAGGCAACAAAGGAGTGGCTCAAGAAGAAGCACATTAAGGTCCAGGAGTGGCCTAGCCAGTCTCCAGACCTTAATCCCATAGAAAATATGTGGAAGGAGCTGAAGGTTCGAGTTACCAAACGTCAGCCTCAAAACCTTAAAGACTTGGAGAGGATCTGCGAAGAGGAGTGGGACAAAATCCCTCCCGAGATGTGCAAACCTGGTGGCCAACTATAAGAAATGTCTGACCTCTGTGATTGCCAACAAGAGTTTTACCGCCAAGTACTAAGTCATGTTTTGCGAAGGGGTCAAATACATTAAAATGCAAATCGATTTATAACTTTTTTTGAAATGCATTTTTCTTTGTTGTTGTTCTGTCTCTCACTGTTAAAGACTGGTCATTTCTTTGTCAGTGAGCAAACTTATAAAATCAGCAGAGGATCAAATACTTTTTCCCCCTTACTGTATATTCCTTCCCCGTCCCCTTACCTTGTAATCTCTATACAGTCATACTGCCATATTTTGCCGCTGTTAAATTAAAGGGATAATTTGTTACTGGGACTACAAAGTAAATTTTCTTTATTGGAAAATTCTACCCAGCAACAGTATTCAATACTGGCAACTTCTGTGGCTATGTAGCAGTGCATGAAGGGTTAACTGATGTTGGATGAGACATCTGGTACACCTGTCTCTTCCTCACCTTTCCTGTCTACCTGCTGTCACCTGTGTGGACACGCCCTCATCTGCTCTCAGATCACAGGCTCCGCCTTCCTGGTATTGCTGCTTCTTCCTGTAGGCTACCAGACAAGCATTACTTGCCATTATAACTGATATACAGTATGTGCCGACACATTATAGTGCTTTCTACTAGGGGAAAACGCTCTGGCCTAATAACGTACATAGCCAGACAGCTATCTGAGCTGTTATGCTGATCCTTTCCTACCTAATAAATCATTGGCCTGAAACTACTTGGATTGACCACTTGACCTCCGGAAGGTTTGCAGGTTTTTTTTTCCCTGCTATACACAAATTTTGGAGAAAAAAAAATGTTTTTATACTTTCTGCTCTAAAACATACCCAATGAAGAAATTTTTTTTTTTTTTTTATCAATTAAGTCCAATATGTATTCTGCTACTTATTTTTTATAAAAATAAATAAATCCCACTAAGCGTATATTGGTTTGCGCAAAAGTTATAGCATCTACAAACTATGGTAGTTTTTTATTTTTTTACTAGTAAGGGCAACCTATAGCGGGACTGCGACATTGCAGCCGACAATTTGGAGACCAGTGACGCTAATAGTTTTTTATTTCAGCAAATCGATTTTTATTTATTATTTCACCATGACCGGCGCTGCCTCGTGGACTAGGCCGAAGCTGCGGCCTCACCTAAACGCCTACCCACAGCTCCTCGGGACCGGCGTGGTGGCTATCAACAAAAAAAAAACGATTGAAATCAAAGTGTATTTTTTTTTTTTTTTATCGCAAATATTTTTTTTTGGAGAGAAAATCGCCCAGCTCTACATGTATCCCAAATGCTCCATCGCCATTTGCAGGTCAGCATATGGAAGATCATTCCAGGCAGTCAATGGAGAAGTCACAAGACCTCTTATTCTAAGTGGACGCATTAAATGGCACAAACAAGGCCAAGGATAAATCCAAGGGGAAAAACCAAGGTGAACTCACCACCAGCCCGCAGACAACCAAATAACCTAACAGTATGCGTTTAAAAGCAAGGGTTTAGTCTGCACACATTTGCAAATGCATGCGCAAGCCACAGAGCTTTGTCAAGGCACCCTGGTATCTGTGGTACCTAACACTAAGACCCCTTTCACACCGAGGGTCCACCCTCAAACTGCTGCTCCACTGTCTGCAGTGTGAAAGCCCATGGGCTTTCACACTGGAGCGGTGCGCTGGCAGGACGTCAGGAAAAGTCCTGCCAGCAGCTTCTTTGGCGCGGTGAAGGAGCGGTGTGTTTACCGCTGCTCCCCATTGAAATCAATGGGGCAGCGCTGTAATATCGCTGACAAAACGCCGCTATTGCGGCGTATTGCAGGCAGTTTTAACCCTTTCTCGGCCACTAGCCAGGGGTAAAAGTGCCCCGCTAGCGGCCGAAATGCGCCCCCCAAATCCGACGATAAAACGCAGCTAAAAATAGAGGTGTTTTACCACCGATGCTATAGGCGGCTTGGTGTGAAAGCCGTCTAACTTATAAGTGTCCCCACAGTGGAGGCACATGTGTTCTGATGGATAGGTGAGAGCAGGTGGACTGAAGTGGAGCCACCCCTTCTTAAAGGTACAGAGAGGCACACTGAACACCCAGCATGTAGCACAATGGCTGCAAAGGTGTCAGTGCGTTGCCCGACCAAAAAACACGAAAGTGATACAAAAGACGCCACTTGCTCCCATCTATAGCTGTCTATCGCAGTAAGAAGCATTGGAAGGCTATCAAATGGCATACCCCAAAAAGAAACACCACGATGGTGTAAAATAATTTTGGTTGATTTGCAGGATTTTCCTATCTTTAACATCTTGGAGACGATGACTGTAGTGTTCTTTGGAATGTAGAAGTGCTCTCTGTATGCTACAATAAACTAGGGCTGTGGAAGCTTCCTATGCTAGGTTGCTGGTGATTGGCCAAGCACTGTCCCATGGAGTAGGTCACATGCTCACTTTTTTTTTTTGTTTTATGCACCTAGTTGGCTCTGGCAAGTTTCTATGAAGATGGAGGAGATGATGACATAGTGACATTACCGCAGCCACCGTCGGGTTCCACTTCTCGTGGCTCTGGGCCCAGGTAAGGATGCTATGTCCCATGAGTCTGTGGTAAAGTAGAACAGCAGCCAAACTTTGTTTTGAATGGGAAAGGGTTATAGTCCCTGTTGTGTGTTTGTTTTTTTAAAATTTTTATTGCTGGGGAGGTGCACCCTCTCAGGCCATGGCAATTAAAAATTGGGTCCTTGCGCCTGTGCTTTTGTCAGCCCATTCCCAGTTGTGAGCAATTCCTATTGACCCGGGGCATGCAGTGCCGGGCAGCTGCTTGCTGACTGCACGGTTGGCTAGTTCTGGGAGGGCGGCTATTGACGTCCTCCCAAAACCGCGCTCTGTGACCTGGGGCGCGCTCTGTGATTTGCTGTGTCCTTTAGGGAGATTACCCCCCACTTGCTGTCCTGTAGAGACAACGGTAAGGGATTTTCCTCATATTGGAAGTTCCTGTCATCACAAGTGTCCCTATTGAAAGATTTTCCTTCTCTACGTGTTCCTCACTTTCAGCCCCATATCTGTGTTCCCCAGGACAATCTGCTTAACCTCTTCACGACTGCGCTATAGCTGAATGACGGCTACAGCATGGTCAGACATTGCCTGAAAGGGCATTTATAGACATCCTCCTTTGATCGCGCTTCCTGGGCGACCCCCCCTGCGGCGTGCATCGGAAGTGATCTTCAGAAACAGCTGATCACAGATCGAGGTAAAGGGCCAATCACATCGGCCCTTTACCATGTGATCAGCTGTGTCTAATCACAGTTGATCACCTTGTAAACAGACTTTCTGGTTATCGGCAGTACTTTTCTCACAGTGAAAACAGAGCCTGTAACCCGCAATTCTGGCACATTTACACTGATTATCAGTGCCTCCTTATCAGTGCCCATTGGTGCAGTCGAAAAATTACTTATGTGCTAAATTTTCTAACAGAAATTAAGAAAAATGGGTTACACAATGATAAATTTAATGTGGTTAGTCTTGCATGACCGTGCAATTGTCATTCAAAGTGTGACAGCGCTGAAACCTTTTATGGGCAGAAAGGGGGTGACAGTGCCTGGTAGGCAAGTGGTTAACATCCTAATAATGGCATATCTGGTCCTGTGACAATGGTGTAAAAGGAGTTTTCCCGTCACTTCCTGTTATGTCATCGGAACATGAAGTGACGGAAAATGCTTTATTGGCACAGCAAAAAAACTGAGGTTTCAACCAATGGTCAGATTTAGTCTTTTTTGTTCTTTTTACTTTTTTTTAAAGCAAGTAACAATATGTCAAAGGCTACCAGTTATCCTTAAACCTGATGCATTATTCTACCTTCAGCGACCACAGAGTGACGTCTTTCAGAGACCTGGTGCACGCCCAGGAGGAAGAAGAAGAGGAGGAGGAAGAAGGTCAAAGGTGAGATTTGATAGTAAACCTAAATTGCAGTTTTGTTTTAATTTGGCATTAAATTTCTTTTTTGTGTCCTGAAAGGTCTTGTTTGTATTTTTTTTTTTTTCCAGAACACTGATTATAGTTTTAGGGTGCTCCCCTTACCCTCTAGATCAGCTATTCCCAAGCAGGGTTCTGTGGGACACTAGGATTCCTCCAGAGGTTGCTAGAGGTTCATTGAGCGGTGGCTGGCTGACCGCCCATTATTATTATTTTTTTTTTATATAGTTCCAGAGCCAATGCCATTTGGCAGAGTCAGCGGCATGCCTCCAATGATCTCTTTAGCTGTCTGTGAGGGTGAAATTCTGACCACCACTGTAAAGGAGGGTTTTCTTCCCACTGACCACTAATGTAAGGCAAATTTTTTTTTTTTTTTATTATTTTTTTTTTTGCTCCCCAATTGGTTTTAATGGGGTTTCCCCAACACCCTGAGACTGTTTTCAAGGGTCCCCTAAAATGGTTGAGAAAAGCCGCTCTAGATTGTCGGTCAAATTACACAATTTTGCTGCTAAATACTTGAGATAATGTTTTATATTCTATCCTCTCTATTTTCGATATTGTCGCTCTCATCTCTCATATATCCCTCGCCTCCTTAAATAAAGTAGCTGTCCATAATACCAAGTCATTGAGTATGATTTTAAAGTGGTGTTGCCGCCAAAAAAAAAAAATAGTCTTAAAAATCATAAAAAATACAAAAAAAAAATTATTGGAAAAAAAATAATTTTTTACTTACCTCCTAAATGCCTGTTGCCAGGGGGTCCCTAGTAGTCTGCCACCTTCAGTGCCCAGCAACTGACGTCACTTCCCCTAGGCGCCGCACAGTCATCTGGGATGAGTGAGTGTCGAATCACGGCGCAGCTCGCGCATGCGCAGTGGGTGCCCACATTAAGAATGCCGGCGGCCGCGAGCGGAGCCGGGAACGAGGGGGGGGCCTCATTCCCTCGCATCGCTGGACCCTGGGACAGGTAAGTGTCCGATTTTATTAAAAGGCAGCAGCTGCAGTATTTGTAGCTGCTGACTTTAATTTTTTTTTTTTTTTGTGGGCCCTCCTCTTTAAAGCACCTGTGCAAGATAAAGGAAAACCTTGTTCAACCTGTGTGTACCAGGCTTTAGGAACACAAGTTAAATGCAAAAAGGGGGCAATGAATGAGGAAGCAGACGACGGAATGGCCAATTCACCTGGGAGAGATCAGCAATGACTAATGTGCCTTTTTTGCTAGTCTCGTCTACCTGAATACCAGAATTGTACTCTCTGCTACAAATTACGATTCAGCATGTAACAAAACCCTCCACACAAGCACAAAGCGCCATTCTTCTCCTACACGCCCTGTACAGAAAAGAAGATTAGCTGTAGACAATACCAGGGTCAAAGACTAGCAAGGCAGTTAGAGTGCCAGTCGGGATGCAAACATACGAACTGCCTTTGCTGACTTTGGATCTAAAGCCGGGTCCACACGGGCCGAATGTCGAGATACTGTCTGGCTAAAAAAAAAAAACAACGGCTGACATTTTGGCCCGTGTGCCGTTTGGTTGGCTTCTGTCGGATGTGCACGCTGGAAAACCAGCAGCCAACTGATTCTCGATCAGCGCTCTTAGCCAATGGTGTAGATTGGTGTGTGTTGGCGGGGGATCGCCCCCCTGTCAGCTCAGCGCGGTAGATCGCTGTACTAACTTTGCATAGTTAGTATAGGGGCTCCGACCTTAGCTGAGTTTTTTTTTTTTTTTTTTTTTTTTTTGGTCCGCACTGGAATTAGATTGCATGGGTGTTTGCACCCATGCGATCGGACTGTCCTATGAGGCTGCAGGACCCCTGACCCTCGGTCTGGATAGTGCTGATTGGCCCTGTGCCGATCACATTCACCCTCCAAAGAAAAAAATAAAATCTCTAGCAATACACACCAACCTGAGTGACTCCAAGGGCTCTGTTCTAGCAGGAGTTGGATTGGGGACTGTGGAAAAAGGGGAGACAGGATCCAACAGCCTTTTTACATAATGAAGAGGAGTAATCACTTAGGTTCCACAGTGAGTATAACAAGCATGCTTTACGGCATATACAAACTGATTTTACTGTTGTGGGTTTAAGTGAGGCAGAATCCTCAATGGAGACACCCAAAGGGAAACTTTTTATTTTTTTTGCCTTGTAACAGGAGTATTGACCATTCCCAGCTCACTCGGGTACTTTCAAATAATGATCTTGATTAAGTGAGGTTCTTCATTTTGTTAGGTTTTATGCAGGGGGCTCAGAGAGGAGCGGACAGCAGATTGTGGGCCCCCCCAAGAAGAGGAGCCCTAACGAGCTTGTGGAAGATCTCTTCAAGGGAGCCAAGGAACATGGAGCCGTCGCTGTGGACAGATCTGCTAAAAGCCCTGGAGGGGAAAGCAGCCGATCGGTAAGGATGAGGGTTCAAAGGTGGGCGTTCTGTTTAGGTGGCTATAACTGACCATTAACCACTTAAGCCCCGAGCCTCTTTCTGAGATTTGGTGTTTACAAGTTCCAAAAAAAATTTTCCTAGAAAATTACTTAAAAAAAAAAAAAAAAAAAAAGATAGATATATTATCTATCTATCTATCTATCTATCACCCTAGAGAATAAAATGGCAGTAGTCGCAATACTTTGTCACACCGTATTTTGCGCAGTGCTCTTGCGAGCGCACTTTTTTAGGAAAAAATAATAAGACAACATTAAAGTTAGCCCAATTTTTTTTTTTTATATCGTGAAAGACAATATTGCACAAAGTAAATTAAAACCCAACATGTCGCGCTTCAAAATTGCACCCGCTAGTGGAATGGCGACAAACTTTTTACCCTTACAAATCTCCATAGGCGATGCTTAAAAAATTCTACCGGTTATATGTTTGCGAGTTACAGAGGAGGTCTTGGGCTAGAATTATACCTCTCGCTCTAATAATCGCGGCGATACCGCACGTGTGGTTTGAACACCGTTTTCATATGCGGGTGCTGCTCACGTATGCGTTCTCTTCTGCCTTGCGGTACGAGGCGCATTTAAACTTTTTTTTTTTTTTTTTTTTTTTTTTTTTTAAAAAAAAAAAATAGTCACTTTATTCCTATTACAAGGAATGTAAACATCCCTTGTAATAGGGGAAAAAAGCATGACAGGACCTCCTTAAATATGAGATCTGGGGTGTTTTATGGGCGGAAGTGACATTTTGACGTCGCTTTCGCCCTGCAATGGTATGGAGATGGGTGGGGGCCATCTTCCCCCCCCTCACTCGTCTCCATACCTTACAGGAGAAAGAACCCGATCGCCTCCTCTAGTAAGCGACGGAGGGCACCAGAGCACGGTGGGAGGGGGCCCCCTCTCTTGCCGCCGATTAAAAATGTATCCTAAGGCGAATACGCAGCAGAGACCACTTTTATCTGAAAGCGGACCACCTGCTGAAGAAAAGGATACCGGGGTTATGGTAGCTAGCTGCTGCCATAACAACGATATCCATCTTCAAATTACCGACGTATAACGACGGCGGGCGGTCGGGAAGTGATTAAAGTGTAACCTCAACTGTTCTGCACGCTTTACCCCATGCATACATGTAACTTGCACCCCTTGGCTGTTAAGTAAGAATTACTGCTAATCTTATTGTGTGTGTGTGTATATATATATATATATATATATATATATATATATATATATATATATATATATATATATGTATGTATGTATGTATGTGTGTGTGTGTGTGTGTGTGTGTGTGTGTGTGTGTGTATGTGTGTGTATGTGTATATATATATATATATATATATATATATATATATATATATATATATATATATATATATATATATATATATATATATATATATATATATATATATATATATATATATGTATGTGTGTGTGTATTATCCTTCTTTATATTATCCTTCTTTATATTATCCTTCTTTATATTATCCTTCTTTATATTATCCTTCTTTATATTATCCTTCTTCTTCATATTATTATTATTCTTCTTCTTGTTGTTGTTGATGATAATAATAATTAATATTATTATTATTATTGCTTTACTTTCTAAGAACATGATGTTCAAAGTTTGGAGTGTCGTCATCTAATGACTTGATTTAAACGTGTTTTTTTTTTTTTTCCTCCATAGCCATTTGCTGGAGGTGGGTACCGATTGGGGGCCGCCCCGGAAGAGGAGTCTGCTTATGTTTTTGGCGCTCGGAGGCAGAATCAAGGCCAGGATGTAAGTTTGCCCCAACTTGGCTGCTCTGCTTTTCATCCAGTGTCTTTTAGCTAGATCGGTGATGAATAATAGTGTAAAAGTATCAAAAATCTACTAATGACGGTGGGTGATCATTTGTGACCAGTGTTCATTTCGTTGCCGATTTAATATTTCCGTCATAGTTTTCAGCTGCATGTTTTCAGTGATGAAAATTAAATTTAGAATTAAGTCAATTGACGAAAAGCGTTTTTGTCAGTGTTTTCGTGCGCGTGCAGGTCACCTCCTCATGCCCAAAAATTATACTGCTCACTCCTATCTAAGTTTTCTAAATCTACTCCCTACACCCCTTTGTACTACAATTGGCCCCATCTCCAGACTCCTCACCCTATCGTAATGTGTAAAACCAACGATAATACAGGTGAGGACACTATACAAAAGCTGGTTAATCATTTTTTTTTTTCAGCAGCTTAGTAGATGCCCCCTATTTATTATCTATTTATTTATTTATTTATTTATTTATTCTTTAGTAGTGCAATACATTTTAAAACTGTAAAGCGGTAGTGTTAAAAAAATTGAATAAAAAAAACTACATACTAGCACATTATGAAAGACTTAACGGTACCTTGAAAATAAAAATAAAAAACAAATGTTGCTTTGAGTTATGAGCGCAAGTGGCGTTTTGATGTCGCTTCCACCCTGCAATGGTATGGAGATGAGTGTCCATATTCGTCTCCATACCTAACAGGAGAAAGGCGGCTCCGGTAAGCGGCGGAGGACACATTGCTGCTCCACCTAGTCGGTGCTCTCCTCTTTAAAGGAGAAGTATGGGTTTGGCTTTTATCCCATATTCATACTTGCCCTGGTGGATGCTGCATCTGTCCCCCCCGGCGTCTCTGCACTGAGAACCGAGCCATCCAACGTAGCCGGTGGCTCGGTTCTCTCGGCTCCCCGGGAGGAGGGCTTGCTACCTGTCAATCAGCAGCTCTCCTGCTCTGCTCCTCCAAGCTCAATGGAGCGATGAGCTCTGGAGGGGGGCGTGGAGCGGCTGCCTCATCGGCTCGCTGAGTGGCTTAGACTGCCATAAGTCCAGGCACCTTGCGGTTCCAGACTTACGAAGTTTGTCTAGACTGAACTTGGGGACATCGGCACTTCAGTCTGCTCTCTGCCGAAAACGCGTCACAGGAGTGCAAAACCAAATTGCAGTGCTGTGACACATAGGAAAAGCCTAATAAGATAATCCAAAAATAAGCCCATATTGATTTGCACAAAAGTTAAAGCGTCTACAAACCATGGGAGATTTATTTATGGAATTTTTCAATTATTTTTTTACTTGTAATTGCGGCGATCGACTTTGTTTCAAGGTAAATCTTTTTAATAATGTGCTAGTATGTCGTTTTTTTTTTTTTTATTATAAACACTACTACCACTTTACAGTTTTAACATGTATTGCACTACTAAAGAAGAATAAATAGGGGGCATCTACTAAGCTGCTGAAAGGAAAAAAAAAAAAAAAAAACTATTAACCAGCTTTTGTATTGTGTCCTCACCTGTGGTATCGTTGGTTTTACACATTACTATAGGGTGAGGAGTCTGGAGATGGGGAAAATTATAGTACAAGTCTTTTGGAGTTGCTGCTTGTAAGAACTCTTTATTATTTTATTTTTTTATTTTTTTACAATTAACTTGCTGCATTTTTGTTCTCTAGGTCCACGTGGTCCTGAAGCTCTGGAAAAATGGATTCAGCTTAGATGAGGGAGAAATGCGCAGCTATCAAGACCCCAGCAATGCACAGTTCTTGGAGTCAATACGCAGAGGGTAAGATTTGCCTTCTATGTTTTACTCTTACCATGAGCAATCCCTAACCTGGAGCTTGAGGTACCTGGAATATTTTCTGTAGGTTTTGACTGGACAGAAATAATATTGAGATCATCTGTGAGCAAAGCCAAACTCCATTTTCCACTTGTTCACCAGGTGGGAACAGTTTTTTATTTTTTGCTCAGCTGATATCATTGTCCCTTGCTGGTGCTTCCTCCTGAAGTGATCACCTATAATCCAGCACATCAGTCTATGCCTGTGGCAGCCAGTTATGTCATCATCTTATGCTGTCTATTGGAGCCTGCGGACTCCACCACTGGGCAGCCTATATGCAGTTTCCCAGTTAGTGATGTGGTCACCAGCATGTCGCATGACCTTGGATTTAGGTAAATAAAAGGGCCTTCTAGCTGAGGATTTCTTCTTCTTCTTCTTCTTCTTTTTTTTTTCTTTTTTTACCACATCAATACTGAGCACTTTCGCCCCCTTCCTTTCCAGACCAATTTTCAGCTTTCTCAGCGCTCTCGCACTGTCACTGACAATTGCGCGGTCATGCTACGCTGTACCCAAATGAAATTTTCATCCTTTTGTTCGCACAAATAGAGCTTTATTTTGGTGGTATTTATTCACGACTCCATTTTTTTTATTTTTTTATTTTTTTTGTGATATAAGCGAAAAAAGAGGAAATTTGAAAAAAAAAAAAATTTCCTTCTATTTTAAAAGAAATCCAATAAAATCGAATTTTGTTTACATCACATGACGGCCTGATTGGACACGGCCGCCATGTGATCAGGAGGGTCAATCACGGAGCTCTCCTGCCAATCTAAGATTAGCCGTGTCCGGGTGACACAAGCGCATCGGGATCTCGCCGCTGCGCGGGAACGCGCGCGTGATCCTGCTCCTTCTGAGTGATGTTCCTGAACGTCTACTCAGAAGGAGAGATAGCCCACCCGACCGTTTGTGTAGTGACCGGGTGGGAAGTGGTTAAGCAACATAGCGGTTAAGTGGTGGTGGTCATTGTGTAAATCCCGGAGTTGAGCTTTAAAGAAACTTGTCATTCGAGAAATATGAGGGCTTCTAATTGCTGACCACCTCCTGAAAATTTGCTTTGCTTATCGCTGAACCAGAAAGAAAGCAGATCAAGAGTCCACCTATACATGAGCATTGGTTAACCTCATCTTGTAACAGTGGGGGGTATCGGGTGAATACTGATGAAATGCAGGGGCAGGAAATAAGGTGGGCTTAACAAGACTGGAAGCTCAGAGTTGGAGTCGCTGTATGGGGGATGGTCAGTATTTGGCAAAAGAGCAAGGTTCTTTGGAGTTGGCAATGGTACAGCATTTCCAAAATGGCATGCTCTGAGAAGTTTGGTCAACCCTCTATATATTACAAAGCCACATATCACAACAGCGGTGGCTGGACTGTAAATGTAACCTGTTGCTAAAGGGGAAAAGTAAAATACTGTATATACTCGAGTATAAGCCTTGAGTATAAGTTTTTCAGCACATTTTTTTTGTGCTGAAAATGCCCCCCTCGGCTTATACTGAAGTCAAGCACTTTTTTGTGCAGCAGAGAATTAAATTTTCCGACCCGAATTTGGGGTTCCTAGCACCAAGTGGCCCAGAGATACAGGGCCCCAAAGTCGGTTCTGAAAACGTCATTCTCTGCTGCAGAAAAGTGCTTGACTTTTTCCAACTCTAATTTGGGGCCCTATATCTCGGGGCCACTTGGTGCTAGGAACCCCAAATTTGTTGTGCAAACCCAGTGGAACTATCACAACAACATATCCAAATATGGGGTTCCTAGCACCAAGTGACCCACGAGATACGGGGCCCCAAACTCTGTCAACTGTGTCCATCTGCAGCAATGTCAATTTGGGACCCGGATTTGGCTGCAGCTAGGGTGCATTTAGGAACCCTTAACTACCAAGTTTGAAGTTTAGGGAACCTATGGCATGCAAATGGGCACAGTGAGGCTGCAAATGGGCATTGTTGACCCTCTTTTCCACTTACAGTAGCTGCGCACCCTAGGCTTATACTCGAGTCAATACATTTTCCCATTTTTTTGTGGTAAAATTACATGCCTCGGCTTATGTTCGGGTCAGCTTATACTTGAGTATATACGGTAACCTTCCTGTAAAGAAGGATGTACTTGTTGTATTTTTATTAAATTTTTTAACTTTTCCTGTCACCCGTTTTTGGAATCTTTACTCTGCTGCTGAGTTAAACCCCATGCATCTTTGCCCAGACGTATTTGGATGCCTGTGGTTCTTCCTATTGTACCCCTAATCACTACTGTGGGAAGAACCACATAGTGGCATACTTCTGGGTGCAAATATTTTGTGTGGGATAGCCCTACAGCAGAGTTAAAATTCTAGGAGTGGGTACCAGAACAGGTAAGTATTTTTATTTATTTTTTATATTTTTCAGTGATGGGATTTTTAAAGTCAGGCCCTATATATGCATTTAAACTGCTGATCAAGCTGACATTTCCATTTTATTTTTGAAAAGCAGAACTCTGGGTAGAATCGGCTATTATCCTTGCAGTGGCCACCTCCCCTGCACTGAAGTGCTCATTTTTGTCTCGGGAGACTTTCACTTAACCACATGCCGACCGGCGCACGACGATATACGTCGACAGAATGGCACGTACAGGCAGGAGGGCGTATATATACGTCCCTCCTTTCGCCTGTCCGTGCCATCGGGAGCGCGCCGGGAGCGGCGCGCCCCCGCGCCGGTCGGGACCCCCGTGAGTCCGGCCGCGGTCCCCGCGGACTCGATCGCCGCGGGGACTCCCGCGATCGTCTCACGGAGCGGCTGAACGGGGAGATGCCGAGATAAACAGCATCTCCCTGTTCTGCCTAGCAACTAGTGACGCCGATCTCTGCTCCCTGTGATTGGAGCAGAGATCAGCATTCACTAGCTGACAGCCACGCCCCCCCACAGTAAAAAACACACCCCTAGGCCTACTTAACCCCTACACTGCCACCTTGTGGTTAACCCCTAAACTGCTAGTGTCATTTATACAGAAATCAATGCATTTAAATGCATTAATTGCTGTAAAAATGACAATGGTCCCAAAAATGTGTCAAAAATGTCCGATGTGTCCGCCATAATGTCGCAGTCACAAAAAAAAATCGCAGATCTCCGCCATTAATAATAAAAAAAAAATTATTAATAAAAATGCTATAAAACTATCCCCTATCTTGTAAACGCTATAACTTCTGCGCAAACCGATCAATAATCGCTTATTGCGATTTTTTTTACCAAAAATATGTAGAAGAATACGTATCGGCCTAAACTGAGGAAAAAAAAATGTTTTTTTATATATTTTTTGGGGATATTTATTATAGCAAAAAATAAAAAATAATGCATTTTTTTCAAAATTGTCGCTCTATTTTTGTTTATAGCGCAAAAAATAAAAACCGCAGGGGCGATCAAATACCACCAAAAGAAAGCTCTATTTGTGGGAAAAAAAGGACGTCAATTTTGTTTGGGAGCCACGTCGCACGACCGCGCAATTGTCAGTTAAAGCGACGCAGTGCCGAATCGCAAAAAGGGGCCTGGTCCTTTGGCTGCAAATTTGGTCCGGTCTGAAAGTGGTTAAAGCGGAAGTAAACCCTCCTATCATTTTCAGCCAAGGAAGCTGCTATCTTGGACTCTGTCTAATCTTCAACTGCCATGATGCTGCACATGTGATCAGTTATGACTCCAGCCATTGGATGGTTCGACAGATTGGTTGAGAGCACAACCATTGTGACAGCTAGCATTCTACGGCATGCTGTGAACGTAACTTTTTTTTTTTTTTTTTTTTGAAGCCATTAAAGCGATGGGTTTACTTCCGCTTTAATTTGTCCCCACTCTCACACTTTTTTGCTTCCAGCTGCATGACTGAATCTACTTCTCTTGGCCGGTCTTTCAGCTGCAGGCACTCTGATATCCTGGGGTACAATGCAGAACCAGCAGTCCTGCATGGTAGGTGAGGATGTTAAAGTCCCACCCACAACCTATGGCATTGGAGAGAAGTAAAGGATAAGGCAAGTAAAAGTGGTTATGTGCCCCCCCCCCCCCCCAGACTAAAATGAGCGTTTAACCCTTGAAGTGTGGGGGAGCCCCACTGCAAGGGTCAACTTTGGCTTTTTTCCCCCCAGAGTTCAGGGGGGGGGGGCAGAAGAAAGGTGGGGAAGGAAGAGTAAGAGGGGTAGGTTTGGGATATAAATGGATTGTATCGATTGGCGTACCTATAGATATATATGACTGTTGGTCCTTTTGGATGGATATAGGATGAGGTAGAGTTCAGCTTTAATTCTTTCCACCTGTGTACAGGGAGATCCCGGCAGAGCTGCGCAGACTCGCTCAAGGTGGGCAGGTAAACTTGGATATGGAGGACCATCGCGATGAGGACTTTGTGAAACCCAAAACTGCCTTTAAAGCATTCGCTGGCGAGGGCCAAAAATTGGGCAGGTGAGATCCTGGCAATAATCCTATAAGAATTTTTAGATTATGGAGAAGATTTACTAAAACTTGAGCACTCAGAATCCGGTGCAGCTGTGCAGAGTAACCAGTCAGCTTGTTCAATTAACAGAAGTATGTTTTTTGTTTCTTTCAGATTCATACTGTGGATTCATAGGTGGATGCTGCATCTGTTTCCCGGTGCTTCTAAAGGCCCGTACACACGATCAGACTTTTTTGACAACAAACATGTAAATTGGCTGTTTTGGACCAACATCCGGACGTGTGTACGCTCCATCGGACCAAGTTTTTCAGTTTTCATCGGACTTTTGTTGGCTGTGCGAACGGACCAACTTTCTGCCAACAAAAGTCCGATGAAGCAAAGTCCGACCGTGTGTACACAAAACCATCAGACTTTTGTACAAAGTACAAACACGCATGCTCAGAACCAATGCAAAAGATCAGACAACAATATAGAAGTTGACCAAAGGTGGCGCTGGAGTATTCGAACATCCTCTTTTGAAGTGTCGTCAGTACGTTGAAACGTCACTACATTCGTGTTTGTTGCCTAAAAAGTCCGATCGTGTGTATGCAATACCAACTTGGGGCCAACGCCCTTTGTACAAAAATCCACGGGAAAGTTGGTACAAGGTCCGATCGTGTGTGAGGCTTAACACTGAACGATCAAACACTGCCGATCGCTCGGTTCTCACAGCTCCCCGAGCAGAGTGCTGGTGACTGTCAGTCACAGCTCTCTGCTCTGCCCCTTCTCGCTCACTGGAGCGCTGGGCTGTGGAGGGGATGGGAGCAGCTGGCTCAGGCTCTTAACGGCTTTCTGAGAAGCTGAGCTTAGGAGTCAGTCCAGGGATCTGGAGGATCCCAACTCCATGGTTGTGATGATGCCGAGCCTGGACCGACTTTGTGACGTCAGCAGAGAGCGGACTTCAGCTTGCTCTCTGCTGTAAACTGGTCACAGGAGTGCAGAAAGAACTGCACTCCTGTGATCCATAGGAGAAGCCCAGCCAAACCAGCTTTGTCACACGATTTTTGCCGCAATTTTACCACAATTTTTTGCCGCCATTTGTATGCAACTTGAAGCAATGCCTGTGTATTCTTGAGGTCCTCAAGTCGCATCAAAGTGGGACCAAAGTAGTGAAGGCGCACAGATATGAACGGTACTAATTGGAAATCATGGGGTACGACTTGTCATGCGACTTTGCAATCCCAAGTCGCATTAGTGGAAACCGAGCCTTAAGCTTTGACAATAATACTTGTAAGCTGATTGGTTTCTAAGCAGAGCTGCACCAGATTCTATGTTTTTTTTTTTTTTTTTTTTTTTTTTTATTGTTGCATCTTAAGGCCCGGTTCACACTGCCGTGCGACTTTGAAGCTGACATCCCAGCGCGACTTGCATACAACTTCTTTAACAGAAGTCATTGCAAATCATGGCGAAGTTAGACCAAAAGTAGGGCAGGAATATTTTTCTAAGTCGGAGCAACTCAAGTCTTTCCTATTAGAACGGTTCCAGTGCACTTAATAAGGTGCGACGTGTGCTCTCAAAGTCGGAGCTCAGCTCGCACCACTGTGAATCGGGCCTTATTGCACAAGCTAGTTAGAAGCTGGTTACTTACTCTGCACAGCTGCACTAGATTCTGAGTGCTCCAGTTTTAGTAAATCTCCCCCCAATGTATCCTGTGCGACGTGACATTTGTAGCTCCTCAGTCATCATTGCATCGTTCTTTATTTTGTGTTCTCAGCACTGCTCCCAATATCCTGAGCATGGCCTCCTCATCCCAGCAAGCAGACAATGAGGCTAGAGCCAGTTCTTCCATTACCCTCAATGATTCTGAGCCTATCACAAGCCTCCAGATCCGCCTGGCAGACGGGGGAAGGCTGGTCCAGAAGTTTAATCACAATCACAGGTAAGACTTGTAGGTCAGCCAAATAATAATCTATTCTTTTCGGACACTACGAGCGTCATCCTGAACACATCAGCAACAAGGAGTGCAGTATGATATAAATCTGTAAAGTGATAGAGGCTCCATGGAAACACAAGACACACCATTCGTTTAAAATGTTTAGGTTGTCTGAAATCTTGTCCTGAGAAACCGATTCTCTTATCACTGAGCTCCTAATCAAAAAATGCTTTTTGCCTGGTTGTCGTACAAATTTTTTTTTTTTTTTTTTTTGAAAGTCAATAACAGTCTTATTCCTTTCATGGTAGGTTGACAAAATTTGTGGTGAGAGGTGCCCGGGTGTCTCTGGTCCAGCAGGGGGCGGTATTGTCCTCCTGTAGGGTATATGCAGTTCTGTCGTCTGCTTATGGGGCTTGAACAATACCCCCTGCTGGACTACAGAGGCTTTTGTACTTTCCTTTGGTAAAACGCATGCAATTGCACCCTTGCTGAACAATTGAATACAGTATATACTCGAGTATAAGTTGACCCGAATATAAGCCGAGGCACCTAATTTTACCACAAAAAAATGGGAAAACGTATTGACTCGAGTATAAGCCTAGGGTGAGAAATGCGCAGCTACTGTAAGTGGAAAAGAGGGTCAACAATGCCCATTTGCAGCCTCACTGTGCCCATTTGCAGCCATAGGTCCCTCAAACTTAAAACTTGGTAGTTAAGGGTTCTTCGATGCCCCCCTAGCTGCAGCCAAAGTTTTTGGTCTCTGGACCCAAAGGGTCCCAAAATGACATTGCTGCAGATGGACACAGTTAACTGAATTTGGGGCCCTGTATCTCGGGGCCACTTGGTGCTAGGAACCCCAAATTTGGATATGTTTTAGTGCCATTGGGTTTGCACACCAAATTTGGGGTTCCTAGCACCAAGTGGCCCCGGGATAAGAGGCTTCAAAGTCGGGTCGGAAAATTTAATTCTCTGCTGCAGAAAAGAGCTTGACTCCAGTATAAGCCGAGGGGGGCACTTTCAGCACAAAAAAAATGTGCTGAAAAACTCGGCTTATACTCGAGTATATACGGTAAGTGTAATGTTAAAATGATTACAGTCTATTATTAAAGTAGAACTGCAGTTTAAAATACACAAGACGGCACTTTTTAAATAGGCAACCTGCTTCCTTTTTCAGAATCCGTGACATCCGCTTATTCATCGCCAGCGCCCGACCGGCAATGGCCGCCACAAGCTTCGTGTTAATGACTACGTTCCCAAACAAGGAGTTGACGGATGAGGAGCAGACTCTGAAAGAAGCTAACCTCCTAAATGCTGTCATTGTGCAGCGGTTAATATGAAAACCCCCATCCCCCCCCCTCCCCCACCCTGGGCTTTCCATTCCACTTTCTCCCCATACACACTGCGCTCCCCTCTGCTGGTGACATGCAGTCATTCTGTCTTGTAGTCCTGGGATCTCAATGCTTTTCAGGTGGACTTCTGTTTAGACGTACATTTTGCAGGATTTGTTATAAGCGTTGGACTTTAAAAAAAACGATAAATAAATAGGAAACAAAATGCCTAATTGCAGTGTAATATTTACGACAAGCGGTAACTTGTTCCGTCCCTTATCGGCTTTATGGGATGTAAGGAACTCCGGGATTCGTAAAACGTATTGCTTTAACTGAGGATTAAAATCAACAATATGTGTGCTGTTTTTTGTGTTTTTTAATGTACAGTTCTGACTCCGTTCTCCTGGAACGTTTGGAAGGTGGGTGTCCATATTTACCATTTAATGACCAGTAGCTTTAGAAATGGAGGAAAATTGCATACTTCTCTCTGTACAGGGATTGAGATATGTTAAATGTATTATTATTTTGCTGTGCACTTTGGAGTTCTGCAGCATAAATGCATCTTTGGTGTCAAGCAGGCTTAAAGAGTACCCGTCACCAGACCATTTCCTCAACAATCTTCCCATAAAGTGATATGCATGAGACTTATAGTGCCGCTCCAAGCTGGAAGGTAAAGGATTTCCACGTCGGTCATGTAGTTGAGGGAGTGAGCGACTGTGCCATTCAGAACTATGAGTTCAGCATTTAAAAGAGTAAGTCCTCGCTCAACCAACCTGGTGCTTGGGTAGTGTATGTGGCCTTGGCCCACGCTGCTTCAGCCATGCCCCTGGTTTAGTTTTACCCTGCCCACGGGGCTTTGGTCACACAGGTTTCTGAGACCTCTGTGACCAAGCCCCAGTGGGTGGGGCAAAAACACATCAACTGGCAAGGCTGGATCGGTGTTGGCTGAGGTCACCATACCCACCATACCCTTAAAAACATGGGAAGTGCTCCCCCAGAAATTGGATTTTTAGGCAGCAGAATTATGGGTCGAGTCAACAATTGTAGAAATAATCCAAAATTTAATTTGTTAATTAAAAAAAAGAATATTAACATGGTGGTTAAGGCCACATACCCTTAAGCCCCGTACACATGATCTGACTTTCCGACGGGACATGTTTGCCAGGCTGTTGCTGTGACTGCTTGACTGCTCTATTTGTCGGTGGTAGGCTAGAAAGTCCGTGCCGCTCCCCCCGGCAAACCGCGCTCACCATGATCCAGCGGTGAATGGTTCCTGACATGCTCACGTCTAGAGCAGAGCTATGGGTTTGATGACGTCGGGAACAGTTAATGGCACAAGACCGCGGGAGGGGGGCAGGAGCCTCGGACTGATCTTGTGCAGGGAGGATCGGGTAAGCATATTTCTATTCCCCTAGACAAAAATGAGCAGTTAACCTGTGCAGCATGGACACAGCCCCACTGCCAGGGAAAACGTATTTTAACCATTATTTGTAACCACTTGCCGCCTGCCATATAGCAAAATAACGGTGGCAAAGTGGTTTCCATAACCTGACTGGACGTCATATGACGTTGCCAGGATATCAAGCCGCTGCGCGCCCCCCGGGGGCGCCCATCGCAGCGATCGTTGTTGCAGTGTGTCAGTCTGACACACCGCAACGCCGATCTAGGTAAAGGGTAAAGGGTCTCAGACGGAGACTCTACCACGTGATAGACATGTGCGATTAGTTTCGTACGAATCGTAAACTCGTACAAATTTTTCTAAATTCGTACGAATCCGAATTACGAATTTTTACGAATACGAATTCTGTACGAAATTTCGTTTACGAATTTCGGATCCAAATTATTTGAATCCAAACTACCAAATGATGAATTTCAACTAATATGAAAGAAATTATAGCGGATATAACGAATGATTCGAATGAATTTGAGATTCAGTATAACGAATATCGTCACTCTACGAATAATAACGAATTATCCGAAAACGTATTAACGTTACATAACACATAAGTCTATTGTCTATTGTTCACCAATCACTCAGAGGAAGTACAAAATACGAAATTTCGTATTCGTAAACGAAATTTCGGACTTCCTCTGAGTGATTGGTGAACAATAGACATTATAGACTTGTGTTATGTAATGTTAATAAGTTTTCGGATAATTCGTTATTATTCGTAGAGTGTTGATATTCGTAACGATATTAACGATTCGTACGAATTAAATTTCGTACATGAATTATGAATTTTTTTTAGTTTTATTTCGTAAAAAAAAAAAAAAAAAAAAAAATTTTTTGACGGCTCCCATGTCTACCACGTGATCAGCCGTGTCCAATCACAGCTGATCACATTGATCGATTTTTCCTCACTCGCGTCGTAGAGGAGTGCCAATTGGCTGCTCTGACAGGGGGGTCTGTGCTGATTATCAGCGCCACCCCCCCCCGAGGATGCCCACACTAGACCACCGGGGATGTTACCACCAGGTATGCCAATCAGTGCCCACAATGGGCATCACTGATTGGCATCCATACCATCAATTAGTGTACATCCGTGCTGCCCATCAGTGCCACCTATGTGTTCCCATCAGTGCCACCTTATTGGTGCTGCCTGGTCAGTTGTACGGTGATGTATAAAACAGTTTCACTCAGATCCTGAGTTTCTTCAGAGTTGCTCTGGGATCTGAGTGAAACGCGTCAACATGACTTGTATAATATCTTTGAAGATTCCTCTTGATCTTTATCCTTTTTCTATATATGCTGCCTCTGATCTAGAGCGACACATATCGATGGTACATTTTTCCCAATGACGTGACGGTGTTTCTTTTCTGAATTGAGGAGTTTTCTTTACTACTCCTCTTCAGTTCCCAAAAACTATGGTGGTGTAACGAAGGTGACTGTTCTTTTTATTTCTCAAAGCGTAGCTCAATGCCTTCCCCTAGTACAAGCTCTTCCCACACTGAAACATTAATTAGGCACACAGTTTTTCCCCCCTTTGATTGCCCCTGATGTTAAATGGGAACTGCAGTCTGCTCACATAATTTGTAATAAAAACATCTTTGCCATTCTGAGGCTTCCCTCCAACCACTTTGCGTATTATTTTTTATATACTGTGATTCTGTCCTTGCCAAATATGCTGCAGGAATCTCCCTCTATGGAGTCTGACTGCGGCCATTTTAACTGTGGGCAGCTGAAGCTGCTGCCTGTTCACTTCCTGGATTTATACAGAGGCACACCTCCAGCTCTGCAGTTGTCATTGGCCCTCTTATGACTCATCTCCCTTCCTGGCAAACTAGAGTGAGAGTTGTGCATGATGTCATAACCCTAGGCCAAGCATGTCCAAAGTCCGGGCCGCTGGACAATCGCAGCCCGCGTTCCGGTTTTGGAAGGCCCGCCTGGTAATTTTAACATGTATATCTTTTGTGGCCCCCTACGAATCTCCGAGCTCCCGGGGGCCACAAAAGATATACATGCTGGCTGCCTTGGAGGAGACAGGGAGGGGGCGGGACGAGTGCTGTACATACAGGAGTATTTCCTGTTTACACGGCGGCCTCTGTAAAGAAGCCCCGTCTCCTGCGCTGGCATTGGACTACTGTTCTGTCCATCATAGGAGGCGGGACTTTCTATTAAAGAGGCCACTGAGAAAATAGGAGTTTCTCCTGTATGTCTGTTGGCGCTTGTCCCGCCCCCCCTCCCTGTCCCCTCCGAGGCTGCAGATGGGCATGAATCAGGCTGCACTGATGGCAATAGTGAGTCTGCATTCAGGACAATGTGGCTGCATTCATGACAATTGAGGTGCTGCATTCAGGACAATTGAGGTGCTGCATTCAGGACAATTGAGGTGCTGCATTCATGAAAATGGGGGTGCTGCATTCATGAAAATGGGGGTGCTGCATTCATGAAAATGGGGGTGCTGCATTCATGAAAATGGGGGTGCTGCATTCAAAACAATGGGGGTGCTGCATTCATGAAAATGGTGGTGCTGCATTCATGAAAATGGTGGTGCTGCATTCATGAAAATGGTGGTGCTGCATTCATGAAAATGGTGGTGCTGCATTCAGGACAACGGTGGTGCTGCATTGAGGACAACGGAGGTGCTGCATTGAGAACAACGGGGGTGCTGCATTGAGAACAACGGGGGTGCTGCATTCAGGACAACGGGGGTGCTGCATTCAGGACAACGGGGGTGCTGCATTCAGAACAAAGGGGGTGCTGCATTCAGGACAAGGGGGGTGCTGCATTCAGGACAACGGGGGTGCTGCATTCAGGACAACGGGGGTGCTGCATTCAGGACAACGGGGGTGCTGCATTTAGAACAACGGGGGTGCTGCATTCAGAACAACGGGGGTGCTGCATTCAGAACAACGGGGGTGCTGCATTCAGGACAACGGGGGTGCTGCATTCAGGACAACGGGGGTGCTGCATTCAGGACAACGGGGGTGGTGCATTTAGAACAACGGGGGTGGTGCATTCAGGACAACGGGGGTGGTGCATTCAGGACAACGGGGGTGGTGCATTTAGAACAACGGGGGTTCTGCATTCAGGACAACGGGGGTGCTGCATTCAGGACAACGGGGGTGCTGCATTCATGAAAACGGAGGTGCTGCATTCATGAAAACGGAGGTGCTGCATTCAGGACAATGGGGGTGCTGCATTCATGACAATGGGGGTGCTGCATTCATGACAATGGGGGTGTTGCATTCATGACAATGGGGGTGTTGCATTCAGGGCAACAGAGCTGAAGTGGTTAATCTTCTGGAGTTGAAGTGGTTAATATAAGATTGTATCCAGTTAAAGTTTTCATAGATTTTTGTTGGTTACTTTTTACATTATTATTATTTTTATTATACAGGATTTATATAGCGCCAACAGTTTACTCAGGGCTTTCCAATATAAAAGGGAGACAATACAGTTATAATACAATAAAAGAGGATTAAGAGGGCCCTGCTCAGAAGAGCTTACAATCTAATAGGGTGGTACTTTTTACATCATTTTTAAAATGGTATTATTATTATTACTACACAATATTTACATTATGATTTATATATGGGGATTGTGCAAAGTGTATTCATTTTTAGAAATCATTAAAAAAAAAAAATGTTTTAATGATTTCTAAAAATGTATACACTTTGCACAATCCCCATATATAAATCATAATGCAAATCTTGTGTAGTAATAATAATAATACCATTTTAAAAATGATGCAAAAGTAACCGATAGGAGGCTCTCCAGCTGCTGTGGAACCACAAGGCCCAGCAGGTCAGGACAAGCCAGGCCTGTGCACTCACATCACCCCTCCTGGCCGCTCCACCCTATACAACACCGCAACAAAGAGCTTCTTCATCAATCACATGACTCCCTCCCCCTCTGCTTCCTGGAGCGGCCATCTTTACTGCGGGCAACCCCACCCTCCGCCGCAGGCCCCGCCAGCAGCCAAGATGGCGCGCGGTGAACAAAAGCGTCCGCTGCGGGGAGGGGAGGGGAGAAGCCCCCACCGACGTTGTGACGTCGCCCACCCTGCACAATGGCCAATGAGAGAGGCGCACCTGGCCCCACGTGACCCCCCCGAGCTGGGCCCCGACGTCAAGACGTGTTTTTTTTTTTTTTTTGCGTTTTCACCTCAGCGCGGCGGTCGCCTGTTTCGTCAAGTGAAGAAAGCGGCTGAACGGAGAGCGGCGGGATGGGAGTGACGGTGGAGTGTATCAGCAACGGGGACGGTGAGAGGGGGACCGTGAGGTGTCTGGGCGGGGTTTCGGGGGTTCCTCGGCGGGTGGCCGGACCGGGGTGGAGGGACAGGGCGCTGAGGAGAGGGGGCGCCGCCGCCATATTGTGACTGCAAAACCCCCCTCACAGGCCTCTTCTCAGCCCGGAGTCCTCCCTCCATACCGACTGCTGGTGAGGGGACATTACATTACACCCGCCGGGAAATACTCATCGCCTCACATTATATCAAGGGGAATAAAGGACCTATTTATGTATTACGAGACACTAAGGGAGGATTAGGACCCCCTTTTAGAGTTTGTGTGTCCCCAATGGGGGGGATTTCCCTCCCAGGCCCATAGCTTTCCCATAGCCGAAGTAGGAAGAGAATCTCAGATCTGGTGTCCCCATTGAAGGGGAAACCAGAACAGGAAATCTTCCATTTCCTGCCTCCTAGACGAAATCCCTCCAATGGGAGGGAATCCCACATCTGGTGTCCCCATTGAAGGGGAAACCAGAACAGGAAATCTTCCATTTCCTGCCTCCAAGCCGAAACGAGATGAAATCCCTTCAATGGGAGGGAATCCCAGATCTGGTGTCCCCATTTGGAAGAATTCTTTACCTGGGTTCACTTCCTGTCTCCTATCCAAAACTGGGAGTGAGAATCCCAGATCTGGTGTCCCCATTTGGAAGGCTTCCTGTTCTGGTCCAGTCTCATAGCTTCCACAGGAAGTGAGGAAATCCCTCCAAAAGTAAGAATCACAGATTTGGTGTCCCCCATTGAAAGATTTCATGTTCTGGGTTCACTTCTTGTCTTTTATAGCCAAAACAGAGCGAATTCCCAAATCTGGTCCCCCCCCCCCCCCCCCCCCCCCCCCCCCCCCCCCCCCCCACCCCCCCCCCCCCCCCCCCCCCCCCCCCCCATTTAAAGATTTTCTGTTCTGGTTTCCCTTCACTTCCGGTCTCCCTTCACTTCCGGTCTCCTAGCCAAAACGGGGAAACAAAAGTAAATCCCTTTCAATGGAAGGAAATCCCAGACCTGGTGTCCCCATTGGAAGAATTCCTATTCTGGGTTCACTTCTTATCTCGTAGCCAAAACTGGGAGTGAGAGAGGATCCCTAGATTTTCTGTCCCCATTGGAAGACTTCCTTTTCTGGTTTCCCTTAATTTCCTGTCCCGTATCTAAAGCGTGAAGTAAGAGAATCTCCGATCTGGTGTCCCTGTTGGAAGATTTCCTGTTCTGGGTTCACTTCATTTCCTGTCTCCTAGCCAAAACAGGAAACGAGAGGAAATCACTCCAATGGGAGTAAATCTCAGATCTGGTGTCCCCATTGGAAGATTTCTTTACCTGGGTTCACTTCCTGTCTCCTAGCCAAAACTGTGAGTGAGAGAGAATGCCAGATTTTATGTCCCCATTTGGAAGATTTCCTGTTCTGGTTACCCTTCATTTCCTGTCCCATATCTAAAGCAGGAAGTAAGAGAATCTCAGATCTGGTGTGCTCACTGGAAGATTTCTTTACCTGGGTTCACTTCCTGTCTCCTAGCCAAAACTGGGAGTGAGAATCCCAGATCTGGTGTCCCTATTGGAAGACTTCCTGTTCTGGTCTAGTCTCATAGCTTTCACAGGAAGTGAGAAAATCCCCTCCAAAAGGGACAATCCAGGATCTGGTGTCCCCATTGAACGATTTCCCGTGCTGGGTTCACTTCCTGTCTTGTAGTCGAAACTGAGAGCGAATCCCAGATCTGGTGTCCCCGTTTGAAGAATTCCTGTTCTGGTTTCCCTTCACTCCCTGTCTCCTAGCCAAAACAGGAAATACCTTTCAATGGGAGGAAATCCCAGATCTGGTGTCCCCACTGAAAGATGTCTTGTTCTGGGTTCACTTCTTATCTTATAGCCAAAACTGGGAGTGAGAGGGAATCCCAGATATAATGTCCCCATTGGAAGATTTCCTGTTCTGGTTACCCTTCATTTACTGTCCCATAGCTAAAGTGGGAAGTAAGAGAATCCCAGATCTGGTGTCCCCATTGGAAGAGTTCCTGTTCTGGTCCAGTCTCGTAGCTTAAACAGGTAGTGAGAGGAAATCCCTCAAAGTGAGAATCCAAGATCTAGTGTCCCCATTGAAAGATTTCCTGTGCTGGGTTCACTTCCTGTCTCATAGCCAAAACCTGAGCGATTCCCAGATCTAGTGTCCCCGTTTGGAAGAATTCCTGTTCTGGTTTCCCTTCATTTCCTGTCTCCTAGCCAAAACAGGAAACAAGGAAATCCCAGATCTGGTGTTTCCACTGGAAAGATTTTCTGTCCTGGTGACGACCCAAAATTTGGGGCGTTTCACTCCCTGTAATAACTGTAATCCGGACAAATGGGGGAGGGAGGGAGTCCGGTCTCATAGATGAAACAGGAAGTGAGAAGAAATTCCTCCAAAAGTGAGAAAATCCCTGGTCTGGCGCCCCCCGTTGGAAAGATTTCCTGTTCTGGTGTCAACCCAAAATTTGGGGATTTTCATTCATGGTCGGTATACGCCGTAATCAGGAAAAATAAGGTGAATCTTCCTAATGGGGAGGAGTAAGGAAGGGCTATAAATTTTGGTCAGTTTTATTTTTGCCATCTGTGTCCCATTTGAGGAGATTTCCCTTCATATCCTGTCTCATAGGCAAAACAGCAAGCGAGAGGAAACCCCTCCAAAACTGAGGGAATCCCAGGTCTAGTGGGGTCCCTTGTTCTGGTTACTCTTCACTTCCTGTGCCATAGCCATTCCCTTCACTTCCTGTGCCCCTCCAAAACTGAGGGAATCCCAGATCTAGTGTCCCCATTGGAAGAATTCTTTACCTGGTTTCCCTTCACTTCCTGTTCCATAGCCATTCCCTTCACTTCCTGTGCCCCTCCAAAAAGAATCCCAGATCTAGTGTCCCCATTGGAGGAATTCCTGCTCCGATCTCGTTTCATAGACAAAGCAGAATGCGAGACGAAATCCCTCTAAAAGTGAGGGATTCCCAGATAGTGTCCCCATTGAAAGATTTCCTGTTCTGGTTTCCCTTCATTTCCTGTCTCAAGTCAGAGGAAATCCCTCCCAAAGTGGGGGAATCCCTTTTGTAGTTTTTTCCCATCTGAAGATTTCCTGTTCTGGTCCAGTGTCCTGGCCAAAACCGGAAATTCCTCAAAGTGAGGGAATTATTATTATTCTTCAGGATTTATATAGCGCCAACAGTTTGCGCAACATTTAACAAAATAAAAAGGCAGACATTACAGTTGCATTACAATTTGGTACAAGAGGAGGGGGTGATTATTGTATACGATTTATATAGCGCCAACAGTTAACGCAGCGCTTTACAATGTATAGGGGGGACAACACAATAACTGCAATCAGGACAAATATAGAGGGGCATCTCCCTAACAGGGAGGGTTATAAATGCCTGTTTTATTTCTGCTATTTGTGTTGCATTGGGGAGATTTCCCCTCCCATAGACAAAACAGGAAGTTGAAGGGAAATCCTTCCCAAGTGAGGGAATTCCTTGTTACCTGAACAGACGCCCCTATAGGAAGATTTCTTCTCTATTCCTGTTCTCATGGCAACCCAAAACGCAGGTTTTTCTTTCACACTCATTGATCACTGTTAGGCTTCATGTACACTAGCTTTTGGCATATTTTTTTTGTTTTTGCCAAAGCCCGTGTGTCCATGTACATATAGGCTCTTGGCAGAGTTTAGGAGCTGCTGGGGTTAGGTGAGCTTCAATCTCCCTCCCCTGAACACAGAAGCACTCCTACAAGCTTCACTTGGAACTGATAGAAGTCACAAGACTGCTACATACTGCTGATGAGAAAAGGTATTTGGCAGTTTATATTTACTAAAATAATTGCATTTCCGTGTACTGCGGGAGACCAGATATAGTGAATGCAGGCCCCTGGGTTTAGTAACACTTTAAAGGGATTGTAAAGGTTCGGGTTTTTTAAATAAAAATAACAAATATACTTACCTGCTCTGTGCAAGGGTTTTGCACAGAGCAGCCCCAATTCTCCTCTTCTGGGGTGCCCCCTTTGGTGCTCCTGCCCCCCCCCTTCATCGGGTGCCCCTAGAGAAAGACGCTTTCTCCGGGGGCACCTGCGCGCTCCCCCATTGACACAGATAGTGGGACGCTCCCGTGTCAATGAATTTGATTGTCCAATGAGAACCAGCAGCTGGAGCCACTGGACTCGTGCACGGCGATGAAACCGTCGGGCACTGCTAAGAAAAAGGTGGTCTCTGGGGGGGGCTGTACCAAAAATGTTTTTCACCTTAAAAGCCGAGGTCCGCCCACCCGTGCAAAAAATGAAAAGCCAGCAGCTACACATACTGCAGTTGCTGACTTTTAATAATCGGACACTTACCTGTCCCGGGGTCCAGCGATGTCGGCACCGCAGTTGATATTTCTTTCGCCTGTCGTTTGCTGCCGCCATTGTCAGTAAGAGAAACCGATAGTGAAGCATAACGCAGAGTTCCTACTGCGCACGCGCAAGGCACCGCTGCACACTCCTACTGGCCCGGCGGCGGGAGGGAGCTGAGCTGCTGATGTAATTTACCGCCGCCTGGTCTCCTCGGAAGTGGGGATAGGGTACCTGTCCTGTTTTTTTTTTTAATGGCACCCCCAGCACACCACATCCGAAGGATGTGCATTGTAGCACATCAATGCATGGGTGTGCTGCCAAAAGTGCTTTATGTACAGGCAGTCCATAGCCTATTTGACATGCTCCCTTCCTATTTCATACTTTTTTTTTATTATTAGTGCTATAGTGCCAGGTATGTTCTGTAGCTGTGTTTGCTGTGTTATTTAAAAAATAAATGCATTGCACTTCATGGGGTTGTGGTAACGTGAATGTTTTATGGCAATGCCTTGGTGTGGAGGGGACCAAACATGAAGTGTAGACCCCCCCTCACCCCTTCAGGTCGCTGCAGATTGTATCTTGAGTTCTCCATTCATAAATGTGGTCCGCGGCAAATCTAAAAACCCCAAAAGTATCACCGCTGTGCCTCATGGGCCTTCTGGGACTGATCACTTTGTTTCTTTCAGCAGGATTATAGACTGGATTAGTCACCGGTGTCAAACCTCTTTAGTGTTTTACCTTGTTTGCCTAATTGATATCTAAAATATTAAAGTGGTTGGAAAGGCTCAAGGTATTTTTTACCTTTCTGCATTCTGTGCCTGAAGGTAAAAAAAAAAAAAAAAAACTTGTGTGTGCAGCAGCCCCCCCTAATACTTACCTGAGCCCCATCGCAATGCTGCATGAAAGTCTGGGCCTCATTGGCTGAGACAGCTCCACGAGCCATTGGCTCCCTCTACTGTCCATCATGGCCAATGAAAAGTGTGTGTGTGTGTGTGTGGGGGCCGAGCTTTGGCTCCGTTGCTAAATGGACTCGCAGAGCAGCGGTTCGGGAGCGTGTCTGCTCAGGTGCCCCGACAGCAAGCTATTTGCTATGGGGGCACTTGGCAGGAGGGTGGAGCCAGGAGCGCTGGTGAGGGATCCGAGGGGAGGGTTGCGGCTGCTCTGTGCAAAACCACTACACAGAGCAGGTAAGTATGACATTTTTGTTATTGAAAAGAAGAAATAAACTGCTGGATAGTGTTTGTAGATAATCTGATTGTATATTTCCCTCCTGTTGTATGTATAGCCTTAGTTTTGAAGGTTGCACCATCCCTGATTATGTTGTCTTCTTTCTCAGGGCGGACATTCCCAAAGAAAGGGCAGAAAGTCTATGTACATTATGATGGTAAGTTATGCCATTCTGAATTCTTGTCACTTTAACCACTTCAGCCCCGGAAGGTTTACCCCCTTCATGAGCAGGCCAATTTTTGCAATGCCGAACTGCGTTACTTTTACTGACAATTGCACGTGTACACAAAATTGATGTCCTTTTTTTTTTTTTCCTCACTAAAAGCAGCAGATCTCTCCTGTTAGAACCGGGATCTGTTTGTTTACATTGACAGATCCCTGTCGCTGGCCATGCACATCGGGTCCCCCGCCATACAGCAGGAGCACACACGCCTGCTACAGCTCCTTAAAGCGGGGTTCCACCCTAAAAAAAAATTTTTGCCGTTCTCCCTCTTTAAAGAAGCCGATGTACACCTGCGCCGATTTGTGGGAACGAGTTGACTTGCCGCTGTATAACAGCGGCTGGATGGTAAGTAGTTAAAGGTGATGGATTCCCACAAAACTCTAGTTTGGTACTAGAGTATTTTTTTAGGGTTCATTCACACCAGATGCGGTGGAACTGCGTTGATCGTTTATTCCATCGCAGTCCCACCACAGGACAAGGTAAAATGCCTTGTCTCCTATGTGCCCGCTTTATACCACTGCAGTTGTGTGCACTGGGGGAAAAAAAAATATTGCATGCAGTGCCAGGCAATCCACCACCTTGCAGCACAGGGCAGCCAGTTGAACTTGATGAAATGTCTTTGTGACATTTCAATAAAGTTTGTTTAAAAAAAGTGGACACTGCAGTGTTTTACGCCAGGCTGCACCGAACACCGGCCTTCGTGTTGTAATGCAGTGGCGTTGCATGGTGTGCATGAACCCTTAAAGTCGCAGAAAAATTTAGTGCCTGCAGTAAAAGCCACAAAGCCAATATAAGTTTTTGTATTTTGCGAAACCTATAATGTGGGATTGCAGGTCAAATCGCACCAATGTGAACCAGGGCTTAAGGAAATGTGTATAAACAAAAACACTACACCTTTAACTCTGTACTTCATTTTTAGTCTGTGGATACTCACAGAATCCTTGATTTAAATAGAAAGCTTAAAACACAGCTCTGCCCCCTTTTTATATATGTATGTATGAATGAGGCTGCAGTGGAACACACTCATGGCGGTTGATTGAATTAGTACACATTTGTTTTTGTTCCCTTTTCCGGTACAGGAAGTCCAGCTGCCTCGATCTTCCTGGAGTCTGGCTGATTTCCTGTCTTGCTTCTGTCACCAGAGATTTGCTGTGTCTGTTTTACTTTCCAGATTATCTGACTGCTTATCTTATGCTTGTTAAAATTCTTTTGTACTTGGACTGCCTTGCTGAAACATATGTGATATTTTTGTTTTACAAATTGTATTACTTTAAGACACTGAGTCATGAAAGCAATAGTAAACCGTGGCAGAGTTCAAAAATAAATAAAAAAACTCCTCTAACACAATGGCATAATCTGCTAGCGTGCATTGCATACTAGCACATTATGAAATACTTACCTTCGAACGAAGCCCTTCAGCGGTGCGCTGAGAGGGCTGACCTCTTCCCTTGGTCTTTCTTCCTGGTTTGCGGGCTCCGGTGCCGTGAGTGGCTGGAGCCACGATGCCAGCCCTCAGTTCCACCACAAAGGTCTGCCACGCTATGCCAGACCTTCAGAGGACATGCGCCGGTGACGTCACTGGTAGCATCCAGGGTGACTATCTCCTAAACATTAGCCGTTTAGGAGATATTCATTTTATCTACAGGTAAGCGTTATTATAGGCTTACCTGTAGGTAGAGATTACAAAGCCCGCTTTACTACCGCTTGAGGCAGACTGGTGCTTAACCATTAGTCTATGATCTTTGATAGTTAAACACCCCTTGTGCCTTTTTGGACCTTGTTTCCTCAATACAGTTTAAATCCTCCCACCATGGGTTACGTTTTGCAAATGTGTATATTTTGGCATTATTGTGTCAGTGGTGCATTAAGATGCACAAGCTGGCCATAGATGGGTCAAAATTGGGCAGGTTCAGCAGGGCCCGGGCAAATTTTGATCTATGTTTATACTCAACAGAAGTTGATCGAACTATCGACTTCTTCTGTTGAACAGAAACGTTGGAAAACTGTTGTTGATCAGCTCTTTGCAGCCTCTGATCAACGTATTCTGACAGCGGAGGCGTCCTGCTGCCAGAATACAATGGCACAGCTGGGAGGATTTCTCCATCCACCAAGCTTGTGTGGATGGGGAACCTTTTTTTTTGTTTATTTTTTTTTTATAATTTAATATAAATGGATATCTCTATCAGCCATTTGGCTGATCGGAAAAAAATTAGTCCTTCATGGCCAGCCATATGCAAACACCTTGCTAACAATAAATGGAGTAAACAACATTTAGATATTTGTATTTAGGGGAGAAAGAAAACCTCGGTTATTGGGTTAGTCCACCTAAAATTGCAGCTTCACTTTGAAAGGAAACTCCAGGCAAAGGTATTTCTGTCATATAAACAAAGGTTACCTCTCTGTGTATGCCCTGTCGGGATCAGCTCTGCTGTAGTTTTGGCACACAGTGATTCCCACACGAGAGCGCTGGTGTTGTCTACCCGCTTCTTCTCTCCCTTTGGTCATTCATAGAATAACTTCTGTTCTGTGAATGGCTGAGGGGGAGCTGATAAATGGCACGAGTGTATGGGAGCTCAATTTCTTATAGCTAGAGCTGTACTGTCTGACATGAATGAGTATAGATTTGAAAGCGATTTGTAAACCATTAAAAAAAAAAAAAAATTCTTAACTTATAACTAAGCCCTCTCAGTGGCGCCCGGTCACCGCTGAGAGGTCTGACATCTTCTCCCGCCCTTCCTTCCGGGTTTGCAGGCTCCGGCGCTGTGAGTGGCTGGAGTGACGTCACTCCCACGCATGCGTGTGGGAAGCCTTGATTCCAGCAAGAAGCTCTGTCAGCAGCTGGCATGCAGGGTCAATATCTCCTAAACGGTGCACGTTTAGGAGATATTCATTTTACCTACAGGTAAGCTTTATAGGCTTACCTGTTGCTAAAAAATAGCAAAGCAGTATTTACATCAGGTTTAAAGGACAGATGCAATGTTGATTTGACATACACCTCATCAGTTATCTTGTTTTATACGCTGGAATTTTAACAAATGCCTCTGCCTGGTTTTCCACTTCAAATATATATCAGGGGGGTAAGTGACTCAGCACTTCATTGTATATAGGATGAGATCTCTAACTCCTCCCACCTGGTGCAACAAAAATGTATTTGAATAGGCTTCGTTAATGTGCAAAATAATGCATGTTGATGCAAAGCACTAGAATGACGGAGTGTGAACAGGCCCTCAGTCCATAAAGCCCTGAGGCTTAGAGTTCTGTCATAGCACAGCCTTGTGTAGCAGGGCAGCTATATGTCAATGCCCATTTGCAGCCTCACTGTGACCATTTTCATGCCAATTTGCAGCCATAGGTCCTCCAAACTTCAAACTTGGTAGTTAAGAGCTTCTAGATGTCTCCTATCTGCAGAAAATTTGGGGTCTCTGGACCCAAAGGGTCCTGAAATAACATTGCTGCAGATGGATACAGTTGACCGACTTTGGGGCCACTTGGTTGCTAGGAACCCCAAACTTGGTATGCAAACTACAAAGTGGCCCCGAGATACGGGGCCCCAAAGTTGGTTCGGAAAAGGTCAAGCACTTTTCTGCAGCAGAGAATGACATTTTCTGAACCGACTTTGGAGCCCCGTATCTCGGGGCCACTTAGTGCTAGGATCCCCATCTTTGGATATGTTGTGGTGTTGGTTCCACTGGGGTTTCTAGCACCAAAGTCGGGTCGGAAAATATAATTTTCTGCTGCAAAAAAGAGCTTGACTCAAGTGTAAGCCGAGGGGGGCACTTTCAGCACAATAAAATGTGCTGGAAAAACTCAGCTTATACTCGAGAGTGTGTGTGTGTGTGTGTGTATATATATATATATATATATATATATATATATATATATATATATATATATATATATATATATATATATATATATATATATATATATATATATATATATATATATATATATATATATATATATATATATATATATATATATATATATATATATATTATGGAACACTTAGCCCCGGTTCACACAGGGGCGACTTAGCCGCCTGGCAAGTAGTGTTCCATTCTGTACTATGGAACTGTTCTAATAGGAACAACTCAAGTCGCTCCGAAAGAAAGTTTCTTGTACTACTTTGGGATGACTTCAGAGCGACTTGCATTTAAAGACAGAAGTCGTGTGCAGGTCGCCTTACAGAGTCGCGCTGCCCCTGTGTGAACCGGGGCTTACCAGATAGTGGATGGAGAAGGAGACTAATACACTCTGAAACTCTACTCTTCCCCCGCCCCTCCTTCCCACTCTCAGCAGCATGGTCCTTGTGTTGCTCATGCTCCCTCTAACAGTGTTAGTCCTGCAGTGCAGGGACTTGAAGAGGCTGATACCAGATCAAATTCAGATACTTTCACTGCTTACAATTAAACACATTTTAAGGGTGTATTTAATGAATATAGAGCTTTGATAATTAGTGTTTTTTCTTTTATATTGGCTTGGCATTGACCTTTTTTAAAAGCTAAACTAACACATTCTTAAAGGATAAGTTCACCTTTGGGCCATGTTGCATGTTCCACCCATTTTTAGGGTGTTGCATGTTCCAGCATCTGCCGCCTCTCCCCCTGTGACAGCAGGATACTCTCCCCGCACCCGCTGTCACTACTGAAAACACTGCCCACACAGCCGCATCATTCATTCAGTTTTCTGAAATGAATGCCTGCAAGTACCGTCACCCGTTGTGGTTTTTCGATGAGCTTCAAGGGTGCTGGTGAGCACTCTCGTATTCCATTGATCTTCATGTTCTCGGGTAACTGCCTTCCTGTGTGAGGTATGAGCAGACAGCTATGCTGAGTCTGTAGGAGCTGGACATTGCACCAATAATCTGCTAATCTCTAGTGCAGTGCTCTGGAGGCTTCTTAGAAAAAAAAATAATGCACATTTTTTGACCTGCAAAAAAAACATATATTTATTTAAAGGAGGACTTGTCCTTTAACCACTTCAAGACCAAGCCTTTTTCTGACACTTGTTGCTTCCAAGTTCAAATCAGTATTTTTTGCTAGAAAATTAAAATGGCGATCATTTAAATTTTTTTTGTTGCATGGTATTTGCGCAGCTTTCTTTCAAATGCAAATTTTTGGGGAAAGAAAAAAATTAATTTAGTCCAAATTTTTTATTTTTTGGTATATTGTCAAAGATGTTACACCGAGTAAATGGATAGCTAATGTTACGATTTTAAAATTGCATGCACTCATGGAATGGCGACAAACTATGTTACTTAAAATATCTCCTTAGGCAACGCTTTTATATATATATTTTTTTTTTTTTTAACAGTTTTGAGTTGGAGGTCTTTTGCTAAAATTATTGCTCTCGTGATACCGATTTCGGCGATACCTCACATGTGGGATTTGGACACTGTTTACATTTACGGGCTCGACTTGCGTATGCATTTTCTTTGGCATGCGAGGACTGGGGGGTTTAAAAAAAAAAAAATTTTTTCACTTTACACTGTCCCTTTTTAAAGAAAAAAACATTTTCTGATCACTTTTATTGCTGTCACAAGGAATGTAAACCTCCCTTGTGACAGTAATGCGCAGTGACCGGTACTCTCTAACCCTCTCAAACCCTTCCTCTGCACTTCAAAGTATTCAAAACGGCAAAATTGATTTTATTTTTTTAAATCCGTGCTTTTGGCTGGCGAGTAATACGGAAGTGACGTTGCTTCTGGGTTATTACATCGGAGACCTGATCAAAGGCGATTGCGGCTTTTTTGGGTCTTTGTCCAGCTGGCAGAACGCGCGGACCATCCCCTCTTTTAAAAAAATAAAAAACGGTACTAGGGTCATTCCTCCAGCTGCAGGCATCAACCCAGTACAACCACTAACTCAAAATGACCACTATGCAGGAAATGGTTCTCTAGTCATTGAATAGGACCTTTTTGTTAGTAATGGGCTGCAGTTTGTTCTTGCTCTTAAGGTGTTACCTTTTATTTTCAGTTTAACCTCTGGTGTGTGGTTTATAATTTTCATGCTTTACCTTTCATCTATAGGTTATTTGGAGAATGGAAAGAAGTTTGACTCTTCCCGGGACAGAAATAAGCCTTTCTGCTTCATCATTGGACGGAAGGAGGTGATCCGTGGCTGGGAGGAAGGAGTTGCACAGGTAAATGTTTTTTATTTTTTTCAGCACATTCATTTTACCATTTAATTGCCGTGTTCTCCACAGGTATTCCTGATGAGCTGCATTCTCCAGAATTTTTTTATTTTTTTTGATAGCTGCTACTCATTATGTATTAGCTGAGGTTAGATACAGGCACCATAAATGGTAAGGAGTTGAAGGAGAAGTTTAATTCAGGTACTGCAATTATCCTTTTCCCTGGGGCTGATGCAGTAAAACATGAATACATTTGAATATAGTGGTTGTAAAGGCAGAAGTGTGGTTTTTATTTTTTTTTATCTTGATCATTCTGCTGCACACAACAGCCCTATCTCTATCCAGCGATGTCCACCAGTCCCTCGGCCGTCCGGGACTCTCCCTCCTGATTGGCTGAGACACAGCAGCAGTGCCATTAGCTCCCGCCAATCAAAGTCAGCCAATCAGGAGAAAGGGGGGGGGGTTGGGCAGAACTGCAGCGCTGTGTCTGAATGGACACGCGGAGCTGCAGCTCGGCTTGGGTGCCCCTATAGCAAGCTGCTTGCTGTGAGGGCACTTGACAGGAGGGAGGGGAACCGAGAAGAGGAGGATCCAGGCTGCCCTGTGTAAATCCACTGCACAGAGCAGGTAAGTATAACATAACATGTTTGTTTTTAAAAAGAGACTTTACAATCACTTTAAGGAAGGAATGTTGCACAGATTGGTTTGGCAGCTGGTTTTAGTCCTCATAGATCCTCCAAAGCACACCACTTGAGACCACTATAGAATAAGTGGCCTTTCTTTTTTTTACTTGAGGTCATAACTAAACCCATTACAGGATAACTTATGCGGCAGCTGACCTTTACCTCTGAGCCCGTAGGGTTCTGCCAACACAGCTGCGTTTTTTTGATTCAGAGATTTGTGAATGAACTACTAATCCCATCTCCCACAGCAGCACTTTGCTTCTAGTTTTCAATGAACTGCTGGTGAGTGCCCTCGCAGTTTGACTCTTCTTGCACTTAACTGTCTGCTTGTACAGAGGTACGGACAGACATCTGTACGGAGTGTCTGCAGGAGTCTGACATTGCATTTGCAATGCTCGGATTGCTGGTGCAATGCTTTCCAGACTGTAGTGTTAAAAAATAAAAGTAATAATCGCACAATTTAGAAATTTTTATTTTTATTTTTTTTAACCTGCAAAATCGCATGCATTTTTTTAAAAGGTGAAAATAGCCTTAAACATTTATTTTTATATATTGCAGCTGGCCAGTCCTTAGGTGGCTGCGTTCATTTTATTTTTTCATGTCATTTTCACTTGGTGATCATGCCAGTAGCACACTTCCTGTCCTAGAGGGACAACGCTCACTCTGTCCTGTATTTGAGAGCAATGTTCTTTCTCTAGGACAAATTCTTTTGGGATTATAGTAGCTTTGATCTTTTCCATACCATAGGTAATGTGTGCTCTGTAGTGCATAGGGAGTATTGGGCAGGACAGCTTGGGTTAACACTGTAAACTGCTCTAGATTTCTAGCAGGGTCTACAGGTATTTATTTATTTTTTTCCCAGTTATGAGAGATTGAGAATTTTTGTTATTTAAAAGACCCAAAGAGGGCAAACAATTCTGACTCTAATTGTTCTAATAGTAGCTATCCCTGGCCTAAATAAAGCATGGACAATCACCGCAGACGGTCTTCGTCGTATAGCTGAGCTCACCAAACACTTGGTGTCCATGAATATCTTTTGTTTGTAGAATTCTGCAAAGCAATACAATAAGATGCAGTAGACTTGATATAGAAATGTTAGAGCGGCGTTCTGCCCAAAAGTGGAACTTCCGCTTATCCGATTCATCCAGTGCCACACAGGCCGTGGCAAATTATGTCAGCATCTCGTCCCCCCTCCTCCCTCCCCCTTCTGATGGACCAGTGGGAGGGCGCAGCGCACTATGCGCAGTAGAGACAAGGCAGTGAAGCCGCAAGGTTCCCATCTCGGCGGCTGATGTAAAAAAACGGCTGCGGAGCCAACATCGCTGGACTCCAGGACAGGTAAGTGTCCTAATGTTAAAAGTCAGCAGCTACAGTATGTCTAGCTGCTGACTTTTATTTTTTTAACTTTTTAAAGGGGCAGGCGGAACTTCTCTTTAAGAAGGTCAAAGGGAATATTCGTCTTTTCTAGCATTCATGTGTGACTTGTAGGGAGGGGGATACAGAAACTCGCACAGGAGGAAGAGGAAATTGCATCACAATAAAGGGAAGAAAAACACAGAGGATTACAAAAAAATGCTAACAGTGGTCACAAGGTGGCAGCATAATAATAAAATACATAACAACCAGTCAGCAGCATAGGAAATATAAAGACAGACACATTTATTTTTTTCCCTTTACTGCAAGAGGCAGCACAGAGTGGTTTAAAATGATTTATTGCTATGTAATTGATGTAGTTGTATATTAATAGTTTGTTTATTCCATGGGGAAAATATATATATATATATATATATATATATATATATATATATATATATATATATATATATATATATATATATATATATATATATATATATATATATATATATATATATATATATATATATCTCTCATTTTTTTATTTTTTTTTTCTCCATTACATATGCAGCCTGCTGTAGCCAACAGGGGCTTCAGGGAGAGATTTTGGACAGAATTACTACATCTGGGAGATGAACCAAGGGGTGGGGGCATTTTAAAAAAATTTTTTTTTAGAATTGGAGTGCATTCAAAATAATAGAATTGGTCAAAATAGTAAATGTGTTTTTTAAAAATATGGTTTTAATACTACGTGAATTCTTAAACTCCTCAAAGCAATAGCCACACTGCACTGCTTGTAAATTGTGTTGATTCTTGTGATATCTGTGGGTTTATTCACTAATTATCATCATGTGTTACTTTTGAACATACCTAAAGTGAGAGTAGAGCTTTTTGGGACTTTTCTCCCATAATGCAAGGAATGCTGGTAATTAAATCAGTTGGGTGTATATTGGGAACAGGATATGGTATACTGTGCAGGTATGGTGGGGTGTTTGGGAAAACAGGTAATTGAACAGGGCGCTGCCTGCATTGGTTAGTCTCCCATGTTTTTTTTTTTTTTTCCATTTTACAGATGAGTGTGGGGCAAAGGGCGCGTCTCGTCTGTAGCCCAGACTTTGCGTACGGCGCCACAGGACATCCAGGCATCATTCCTCCTAACGCCCCGCTCATTTTTGAAGTGGAGCTGCTGCGAATAGAGTGAGGGACGCTCCGGACTAGAGTGTGGGTACGTGAGGCGCGCAAAGACCTCCCCGTGATTGGTCTGCATGTTTATTTCCTGCGGTCTCTGGATATACCATCCTTTGTTTTGCTACTTTGGGTTCCTGCTTCATTGCCTTTCCTGGATCTCCTCTCTTAACTGCATGGCGTCTCATCCCTATTAACTCCATCGCCTCTTTGCCTAATATTTGTTCAGCTTGTGCCTGCTATATCTCTGCCTGAGAAAAACGATTACATCTCATCAGTGCCTCTGCACCTTAAATGCTTTTTCCTATTCTTTTTAATCAATTTCATGTCTGTTGCTTTCCATTCAGAAGCCCCTCCCCCATTCTAATTTTCCTCTATCACTATCCTCCTCCTTTCCTGGATGTCTACACCCTGAGCTCTGTTTCTTCCTGGCAACACTTCTGTCATTGTTTCCCCTTTTTCTCTATCGCTGCATGATGTGACTTTTTTTTTGCTTTTGTTTCTGCTATCTCTGCCTGCCAGTTATTTTTATTTTCCTCTTTCTATCTTAGTAACTCTGCCTCCATGTTGTTTTGTGACCTTTCTTTTTATTGCCTGAACTTCTGCAATAATTTTTTCTCCTTTTTGTAATACTTCATCCCCCCCCCCCCCCCCCTTTTTTTTATTTTTTTAACCTGATAACACATCCACCATAGTTTTTTTATTTTTTTTCACTGTTTAGTGTTGCATGATATCTACATGTTTTCTTTTCTTTTGCTCCCTATTATATTTACTTTACCTATTCCAAGACTTATTATACCTGGCACCCTTTGCTTATTGCCTCATAATTTGTTCCACACACACCCCCCTGGACTCCTCCATCCCAGGCTGACTGTCTCCTCTCGGCTTTGTTTCCTTCTGTTTCCTTCCAGGTGTCGGGAACGGTCTGCCCGCAATGATTACCCTGCGTTGTGGGCAGAGTGCGGATCACAGCGTGGACACAGCTTGACCCTCTCCCCTCCTTCCACTCTTCCACAAACTGCCTTCTTTTACCACGAGTCGTGTCCTCCCTTCTCCTGGCTGAAGTTACTGAGCACATTTTCACTGGATGTTTTTTCATGAAACGGTTTAAGCTGCGGCTGGACAGTCACTCTGTGGAGCCGGCCTCGTCCCAACGCTGTCAAGGATGGGGGTTCTTTCCGTTATTTTTAATGCCGCCTGCGTAGGGATGGAGGACTGGCACTGTGAACCATTCCAGAGCTGCCTGTCTGTGCGTTGCAGAGCCTGCCAAGCCCAATTCCAGTGTCCTGCAGCTCCTGCTTTCCTCCCCTCACGTGGCAGGGTCCTGTCTTGTCTGCACCGCATGCAGCCCCAACCGCACACTGTCCACATTAAACAGCTTTTCTCTACTGGAAGGTCTTGTGTCTCTGCTCTGAAGTCACAATAAATGATCTGTAACTTGGTAAATCTGTGTCGCTTATGATTGTGTGTGTGTGTGTGTGTGTGTGTGTGTGTGTGTGTGTGTGTGTGTGTTTCAAATACTGCATCTGTTTATTAATGTAGAAAAAAACTATGCATTAAGGTGAAAAACCTCCTAAGATACAGGAGCCCCCCTTTTTTACTTACCTGAACCCGGTCTTTCCAGCGACGGGGGAGGAGCACACCGGTGTCTCTGTTCCTGATTGGGATAGATAGCAGCACAGTCATTGGCTCCCCGCTGCTATCAAATCCAGTGGGGGGGGGGGGGGGGAATCTGAGACATGCTGTCTGTCAATGGATGCAGCAGCAGGACACTGGTGCGTGCCCGTATGAGTGCCCCCAGGGAGAGCGGCTCTCCAACGGAGCATGCAAGAAACGAAGGAGCCAGGAGCGCTTAGGGACCCCGAAGAGGAGGATTGGGGCCACTCTGTGCAAAACCAACTGCACAGAGGAGGTAAGTATGACACGTTTGACTTTTGTTTTTTTAAACCTTTACATATCCTTTTAAAAATATACGCGCACACACACAGAAGCACTCAGCCTGGCATAATTTTGTTCTGGCTGCAAGTTCCCCATACCACTGCTGGAACACAGCACTGTATGTAGCTGATGCATTATACTTTTTTTAAATTGATATGCATTTATTTGTTTAGAAAGCTCTTATAAACATATAATTGCTAAAAAAAAAAAATAGACCTCAATGAAATGAATAATGGTGATAATAATCAAATTTATTAAATATTAACCCCTTACTACTGGCCATTGTTTGGCCCTTTCAGGGTTCTAAACGCCAGGAGGTGGGCATTCGAGTCATGTGGATGTCACAGTGGTCACATGATCAGAAAGCTCCTGTATACATTGGGAGCTTTTCGGTAATCACCGGCTACCGTGTTGGGAGCACGGTAAGTGTTTTACACAGGGCTGCATATATGCGACCGCGGTGAGTCAAAGTCCACACGCCAAGAGGCTGCATATGTGTTCGACCAGCATGAAGAGGTTAATATCATTACTAATAAACCATAAAAAAAAAGAAAAATCAAATAGAAATATGTTGAAAATAAAACATCCTTTTATTAATGTTTTTTTTTTTTTTTTTTTTTTTTTTAAATGTTCCTCAACAGCCAACCATAATCCCGCAGGTTTTCGACATACTTTTTCCTGGGCGTGTGCTGCACACCTAAACCGGAGCAGGCAAAAATTTTATACACACATCGATTTTTTGCTGCGATTTGCTTTTTTTTGGACACTATATAGCTGGTTGTTAAGGAGGGGGCCGGGTCCTTAAACAAACGATGAGTTATCAGCTGTCGGCGGGCTTCCCTGCTGAATGTATAAAAATTGTTATAAATAAATTACCGGCTAAAAAAAAAAAGTTTGGGGAAAAAAAAAATGCGTTATCTGCGTATGCTGCCCAGCAGGTCAGGGAAGGACGAGCGAGTCTCCCCACCACCCCAGAACCACCCCAGGCCACATGCCCTCAACATGGGGAGGTGGGTGCTTTGGGGACCTCTTCCAACCTTTGCCTGGTGGTTGTCGGGGTTTGCGGGCAGGGGACTTATCGGAATCTGGAAGCCAGGGGGGGAGGCTGCGATCTGGGGGCCCCCTTATGTGAATGAGTATCGGGAACATTGTACCCCTACCCATTCACCAAAAAAGTAGTATAGTGTGAAAAAATACAGTAGACAGTCTTTTATTAAAAATTTCTTCCTCCGGTCTTCCTGCATCTTCCTCCTCCGGACTTTTCTTTCTTCTGCTCTTCTTTCTTCGGCGTTCTTCCTCTGTCGCCGCTGACCCTCCTCCGATGCTGCGTCCCACTGATCTGTCCGCGCCGATGTCAAGCATGTCTTAGTTAACAATGGAGGCCCCTGCCCCCTTGCGACGTTACTGTCCCTTAATGCCCGGGTGGTGACGTTACAAGGGGGGTGGGGCCTCTGGATGGCGTTATCTAAGACGTGCTTGACATCGGTGCAGACAGATCAGCGGGACGCAGCAGAGGAAGAACACCGGACAAAGAAGATGGGAGAAAGAGGATTAGGAGAAGTCTGTGGGAAGAAGATATTTTTTTTTTTTTTTAATAAAAAAAAAAAAAACTCGTCAAACTGTCTACTGTTTTTTTAACACTACTCCTTTTTTTTTTTTTTATTTTTTTTTTTGGGTAGCGGTACAATGTACCTGATACTTATTCATATGAGGGGATGGGATTTGGGAGGCTTCCAGATTGCAATAAGCTCCCCCCCCCCCCCCTGCCCGCAGACCCCTCGACTACCACCGGGCAAGGGTTGTTGGGAAGAGGCCCTTGTCCCCTGAAGGAGCTGAGGCAAAGAAGAAAAGAGGAACGAAACGAAAACAAGGTCGTAGAGGAGGTGAGGTCAAGCATGAACTACATCTAATAGGTAAGATGTGCGAGACAGATGGGCTCTCCCGCCGGACACATAGCTGTTCTGGGCTTGAGCAGCCTGAGTAGTTAGCTAGAGGGAAAGGCAAAGAAGAAATTAAAAAAAGGGGGGGGGGCATGCGGAAAGTACAATAAGCACCCCCCCCAGGGGGAACATTCAGTGTATAGTTAGGCCATAACATGTTAAGTGAGAGGCAACATAAACAGACAATAATACAACATGGCATGGCCTTAATATTGATACAAGTGAACCACCCACATGCACAACCTGGGTCAACAGGAAAGGAATGGCCACACGGAGCCCCAGACCAACTGGTCAAGGAAATCTCATGTAAAAATCACTGTGGGGACCTCTGGGGTCAGCCCAACCCAGCCCCCCCCCCCCCCCCAACTAACCCGGGAGGGAGCAAATGGGGGATATGCACAGCAGGCGTTGTTTCAAGTTGACTGCAAGGCCCAACTGGCAGTATATCTAGGAGGGGGGGGATATGCGGAAAGCGTATGGGAGAGGGGTGTGTGAGCCCTTTGCGCAAGCCCCTGCGTTATCATCCAGCATTTAACCTAGGTAAAGAGGGAAGATGATCAGGGCCCTATATTCAGTAAAAGGCTTATCATAGCTATTACAGGTGTAGGGGCATCACAGGCTAACCCATAGCAAAGTTAAAGTAGAAATGGGCTCTAAATGCAAGATGGCATCAATGATGCCACCAGAACACACCAAAAAAAAGAAAATTAAGAAATTGTATAGTGGTTGGATAAAAAGGTTAGAGTTTTATGACAACCATAGTTCAAGTGTCAATGATGTCAGAGGTAGGCGGCATTGTGTGGGACGCTAAGCTGTGGGGCTGCGTCAAATAGGCAAGTGCATACTAATGGTTACCTGCTTTGTTGATGTCCATACATGAATGAGGCATAATAATGGCGGCATTCAAAAATGGTGCAGCTCAGGTTTGCAGGTAAGGATGTGAGGAAACAAAAAATAAAAATAAAATAAAAAGCAACAGAGGGAGGGGATGGGAATAATGACGATAATTAAGGTTGGGGTAGGAGACAATGTCTGTGGCTACCGTCTCTCACAGTGGACAGTAGTAGAAGGGAACCGGTGAGTCCAGAGGACTAGTCTAGCTAAAACCAAACTTACTGTTCCAGGGCGCATCCTGGGTCAGAACGTGGGGAACCAGCTGCAGGCAGGTTGCGTGGAAGGGAGCGTGTGTGGCCTTTTGCTGTTTCCCAAATGCGGCGCGGGAGGTTGGTAGCAGGGTGGGAGGAGGCAGATTCGGACGGTCTCTGGTTTCCTCCTGTGGATGGTAGAAGGCGAAGGGATTCCAAAACCACTTGAGCTTCATCTGGGGAGGTCAGGATGTGGCTGCGGCCCTTGCAGGAGAAGGAAAGCTTGAAGCGGTAACCCCAACTGTATCAGATATGGTGGGCCAGCAGTGCAGAAGTGTAGGGCTTCATCTGTCTCCTCTTCACGATCGTGGTCTGGGAAAGGTCTGCAAAGACTTGATAGCGGTGTCCCTGGCATATCAGATCAGACTTGTCCCTGGCTACCCACAGGAGGGTTTCCTTTGTGGGGTAATAAGTGAATTTTACCTCATTGTCCCTCTGATTTCTTGGGGCCGATCGTGCGGTGTATGCGGTCGAACTCCAGCCTATCAATGGGGATAGCAGGAACTAGCTCCTGGAAAAGAGCTGTGGCTGTGGAGGTGAGGTCTGTGACCATCTCGGTGATGCCTCTGAGCCGCAGGTTACCCCTGCGGGCTCTATTTTCAATATCCTCCAGACGGAGGTGGGCAGCATCCAGTTCCTTTTTAAGATCTGTGATGTCCTGCTCATAGTTCTCCAGGACTGTAGCGGCCGCATCCATCTTGTCCTCGAGATCATTGGTGTGGGAGTTCCCTGATCTCCTTGGTAAGGTGTGTGGCAAGTTTAGTGGTTGCAGCCTAAAGTTCTCCTTGCAGCATTATTTTGAAGTGCCAAGAGGTCAGCATCGCGGAGCACAGGCTGTTGGTGCTGGGCCACATCCGAGGCATCACTCATGGCATCCTCAGGAGAAGATTGCTGGAATAGGTTCTGGCTGGAGACCGAAGCTTCCATGATAGCTTCATGAGGGGAGGCCGTGGGGAGATTCCGGTCCACTGACTTGGCACTAGAGGATCGAGTGGCCATGGATCTTCTCTTCATGAGGTGCACAAGGCTGCAGGGAATCAGAGAGGTACGGGGGAAGCCAAGAGTGCCCTTATTAACGGTGCTTTTGTGCCTGATGTGTCCGGGCGGCGAGGAGTGAAGTTACCGAGTGGCTTGGTTCGCAGCTCGCGAGCGCCCCCCCCCCCCCGCCCCAAAGGAATACATTTTTCATGCATTTTTCAAAAACTGATCAGTGTAGAAGGGTCCTTAGTATTTTGTTCTGTTTTCCATATACTACAGCGTGGTGACATCACTGAAAATGCAGCCTATACATTCACTAGAGAGTGGTGACATCACTGAGAATGCAGCCTATCCATTCACCGGAGACCAGTGACATCACTGAAAATGCAGCCTATACATTCACTAGAGAGTGGTGACATCACTGAGAATACAGCCTATCCATTCACCGGAGACCAGTGACATCACTGAGAATACAGCCTATCCATTCACTAGAGACCAGTGACATCACTGAGAATGCAGCCAATCCATTCACTAGAGACCAGTGACATCACTGAGAATACAGCCTATCTATTCACCATAGACTGGTGACATCACTGAAAATACAGCCTATCCATTCTCTAGAGACCAGTGACATCACTGAGAATACAGCCTATCCTTTCACAATAGACTGGTGACATCACTGAGAATACAGCCTATCCATTCTCTAGAGACCAGTGACATTACTGAGAATACAGCCTATCCATTCACCGGAGACCAGTGACATCACTGAGAATGCAGCCTATCCATTCACCGGAGACCAGTGACATCACTGAGAATGCAGCCTATCCATTCACCGGAGACCAGTGACATCACTGAGAATACAGCCTATCCATTCACTAGAGACCAGTGACATCACTGAGAATGCAGCCAATCCCTTCACTAGAGACCAGTGACATCACTGAGAATACAGCCTATCCATTCACCATAGACTGGTGACATCACTGAGAATACAGCCTATCCATTCACTAGAGACCAGTGACATCACTGAAAATACAGCCTATCCATTCTCTAGAGACCAGTGACATCACTGAGAATACAGCCTATCCTTTCACAATAGACTGGTGACATCACTGAGAATACAGCCTATCCATTCTCTAGAGACCAGTGACATTACGGAGAATACAGCCTATCCATTCTCTAGAGACCAGTGACATTACGGAGAATACAGCCTATCCATTCACCATAGACTGGTGACATCACTAATGCCCCGTACACACGGTCGGATTTTCCGACCGAAAATGTCCTATTGGACCATGTTGTCGGAAATTCCGACCGTGTGTAAGCTCCATCAGACTTTTTCCGTCGGAAATTCCGACGGAAAAAGTTTGAGATCCTGCTCCCAAATTTTCCGACAACAAAGTCCTATCGGACTTTTTCCGATTTGTGTGTAGCGAATTCCGATGGACAAAGTGCCACGCATGCTCAGATCACATTACAAGACCAAACTATTGGCTACTAGCCTCTACGTAGTCCCATCGTACGCAACAAACGTCACCACGTTCAGGATGATCGGATTTTCCGACAACTTTGTCCGACCGTGTGTATGCAACACCAGTGTCAGACAAAATCCGTCAGAAAAAATCAGACGGATTTTGTGGTCGGAATTTCCGACAGTGTGTCAAAAGTGGGGCAAAAGAATGCATCCTATCCATTCACCAGAGACCAGTGACATAAAAAAGCCTGCCAATTTACCAGAAACGGATGACATGACAGAGAATGCAGCTCTCAAAGTAAATGACTACCTAGTCAATTTTAATCCACCTCTGCTACAGTGTTTTCTTATCATGGAAAGTTTAGAATTGACACAAGACGATATAAAAGTCAGATATTGGCAGATCACAAGACTGGGTACGTGTGACATGGAATGTGATGTAATCTTTTGTTATCTGAGGGTGTGTGAACTTGTGACATGTCTATTTATAGAGTAAGATAATTCATTAGAAAGCAAATACGCTAATCAGTGTCTGCAAGTGTGATATTGACCAGCATTTTTTTGATCGAGGCACGGACTTCAGATGAGAGTACCCAATATATTATGTAATGGGGTTCTTATGACGTTGTTTACTTGGTTAATATATATGATCTTCAATGGAGTGATCCTTTTGTGGCAGCTCAGCTAGAGTGTTGCAAACGTTTAATGGAAAACAAGAGGGGAGGATATGCAATTCATACAAAATAACATTTATTGAGAATTACACCAAGCATACAGAACAAGAGAAGTGCTACCGTGCACCATCAATAAATGCAAAATAGGAACAGACACCAAGAATTATACCCAGCATACAGAACAAGAGAAGTGCTACTGTGCACAGCCCCTGATAACGTCTCATGTGACGAAACACGTAGGGCGGAGCTAGGACGTACGTTGCCCCACGCATGTTCGATATACTCACGCCCATTTTGGAGACTGGTGGTCCTCTAGCATTTTGTATATGCTTCATATATGTTGGATAATCGTAAGTGCAATACTTTTAATAAATCTTTGATTGTATAAATGGGACTTCACTATGGTTAGCATTTTTGTTCCACTTTCATGTCCGATGATTGATGAGATGGATTGGTCTAGCTGGGAACCGCTGCCCTGTTTGGACAAACAGGAGTCCCAAGAGATACACCTTAAGGCTATATGACAGATGTTTGGTATATATGGCGAAGGGTCTGGAGGATTGTATTCTCAATCAAAAGCGTGTGTTGACTACTATTTACTAGCGGTCAAATATTTCTGGTAACCCTCCTGTTTATTACATCCGGGTGGTGTGATCCTCTCCTGGATAACTTTTCTTCTGTTGACACCCCTGCATTGAATTTTTGAAGGACTTCTCCTTTATGATTGTGAACAATTTCCATTCCCTATTTAGAACTGACACTCATATCCTACTCTGAGGATTTTTCAACTGTACCTTGAACTTTGCCATCTCCTTTTGGGTTTTACGTTTTTTATGTATTGTAATTGAATCACTTATATGGATATACACTGCCTTGAAATTTTTCAAATTTTGTCATGTTACAACCAAAAACGTAAATGTATTTTATTGGGATGTTATGTGATAGACCAACACAAAGTGGCACATAATTGTGAAGTGGAAGGAAAATGATAAATGGTTTTCAATTTTTTTTTTACAAATAAATATGTGAAAAGTGTGGGGGGGGCATTTGTATTCATTGGAGTCAATACTTTGTAGAATCGCCTTTCTCTGCAATTAGAGCTTCAAGTCCTTTTGGGGATGTCTCTACCAGCTTTGCACATCTAAAGAGGGACATTTTTGCCCATTCTTCTTTGGAGAGCGTCTGTGGACAGCAATTTTCAAGTCTTGCCACAGATTCTCAATTGGATTTACCGTATTTATCGGCGTATAACACGCACTTTTTCCCCCTTAAAATCTGGGGAAAGTCGGGGTGCGTGTTATGCGCCGATACCCCCAAAAAAAATGACAAAAAAGGCAAGCGCCGCTGAAAAATAGCGAGCGCTGCCGAAAAAAACCCGAAGCGCGGCCGAAAAAGAACGAAGCACCCCCGGAAAAAGCCGAGCAGACTCTGCTCTGCTCGTAGTCCCGCCTCCCTGCGCTCGCTCCGGAAACAGCAGGGAGGCGGGACCGCGAGCTTAGGCGTCGGCTTGGCTTTTTCCGGGGGCGCTTCGTTCTTTTTCGTCCGTGCTTCGGGTTTTTTCGGCGGCGCACGCGACAGCGTCTCGTCGGCGGGGAATTTAAACCAGGAAAAGAATGAAAATGACGCTGGGCAAGGCTGCAATAACGCTGGGCAAGGCTGCAATGGCGCTGGGCAAGCTACAGTGACGCTGGGCAAGCTGCAATGACGCTGGGCAAGGCTGCAAATGACGCTGGGCAAGGCTGCAATGACGCTGGGCAAGCTACAGTGACGCTGGGCAAGCTGCAATGACGCTGGGCAAGCTGCAATGACGCTGGGCAAGGCTGCAAATGACGCTGGGCAAGGCTGCAAATGACGCTGGGCAAGGCTGCAATGACGCTGGGCAAGCTACAGTGACGCTGGGCAAGCTGCAATGACGCTGGGCAAGCTGCAATGACGCTGGGCAATCTGCAAATGACGCTTAAATGTAAGTTTTTTTTTTTTCCCTAAACTTCCCTCCTAAAAAGTTTTTTCCTTAAAATGCCCTCCTAAACTTGGGGTGCGTGTTATACGCCGATAAATACGGTAGGTCTGGACTATGACTGGGCCATTCTAACACATGAATATGCTTTGATCTAAACCATTCCATTGTAGCTCTGGCTGTATGTTTCGGGTCGTTCTCCTGCTGGAAGGTGAACCTCCTCCACAGTCTCAAGTCTTTTGCAGACTCTTAACAGGTTTTCTTCTAAGATTGCCCTGTATTTGGCTCCATCCATCTTCCCATCAACTCTGAACAGCTTCCCTGTCCCTGCTGAAGAAAAGCATCCCCACAACATGGTTCTGCCACCACCATGTTTCACAGTGGGGATGGTGTGTTCAGGGTGATGTGCAGTGTTCGTTTTCCACCACACATAGCGTTTTGCATTGTGGCCAAAAAGTTTGATTTTGGTCTCATCTGACCAGAGCACCTTCTTCCACATGTTTGCTGTGTCCCCCACATGGCTTCTCACAAACTACAAACAGGACTTCTTATGACTTTCTTTCTCCAATGTCTTTCTTCTTGTCACTCTTCCATAAAGGGCAGATTTGTGGAGAGCATGACTAATAGTTGTCCTGTGGAGATTCCTCACCTGAGCTGTGGATCTCTGCAGCTCCTCCAGAGTTACCATGGGCCTCTTGGCTGCTTCTCTGATGAATGCTCTCCTTGCCCGACCGGTCAGTTTAGGTGGACGGCCATGTCTTGGTAGGTTGGCAGTTGTGCCATACTCTTTCCATTTTCGGATGATGGATTGAACAGAGCTCCGTGAGATGTTCAAAGCTTGGGATATTTTTTATAACCTAACCCTGCTTTATACTTCTCCACAACTTTATCCCTGACCTGTCTGGTGTGTTCCTTGGCCTTCATGATGCTGTTTGTTCACTAAGGTTCTCTAACAAACCTCTGAGGGCTTCACAGAACAGCTGTATTTATACTGAGATTAAATTACACACAGGTGGACTCTATTTACTTATTAGGTAACTTCTGAAGACAATTGGTTCCACTAGATTGTAGTTCGGGGTATCAGAGTAAAGGGGGCTGAATACAAATGTACCCCACACTTTTCACATATTTATTTATAAAAAAAAAAAATGAAAACCATTTATATTTTCCTTCCACTTCACAATTATGTGTCACTTTGTTTTGATCTATCACATAAAATCCCAATAAAATACATTTACCGTATTTTTCCGTGTATAAGACGCCCCCATGTATAAGACGCCCCCCACTTTTCCAGCCCAAAATAAAGAAAACAACATTTTAAACAGGTAAAACAGAACACAGTTTTTGCTTGTTTTCCCCTTAAGGCCTTCTTTTTTTTTGGCATCTTAAGGAGTAACAATTAAAGAAAAAAGCCGCGTCTTATACACGGAAAAATACGGTACGTTTTTGGTTGTAACATGAAAAAAATTTGTAAAATTTCAAGGGGTATGAATACTTTTTCAAGGCACCGTATGTAGGGAGGGGATGAAGAAGCTGGGCCATAACAGATGGTAATTAGACACTCCTAGAAAAGGAGAAGTTGTGACATGCAAGGTGGAGGTGGCTGGAAGTAGTAAAAAAATTTTATCAGGTTCAAAGGCACATTGCAAGTGAATACAAATCATTAATGAAAAGGAACAAACACTAGTAAGTATGCATTTACAATACTCGAATAGTCTTTGATTTTATCTGCAGTTTTAGATTGGTGACAGGCAAGGTGGCTTTTCTAGACTTCTTGGCGGTATTCTGTAGTCAATGCGATACATTCTCGACCATGAAATATTAATTCTCCATTGTTCAGCACCTTGAGCCCTCGGTCACATTGGAGCGACTTGTCAAGCGATTTGACAGGCCAAATCGCACATCATTGCTGGCAATGGCAGTGTTCAAATCAATACAAACCTGACTTTGCTGTTCCGCCTTGATTTGAAAAAAGTAGTTCCTGCACTACTTTTGACGATTTTGGGTGCGACTTGATTAGACATTCTGTGTACTAAGCCGCACAGATGTCTTGAAAATCGCACTGACATGCGGCTTTGAAATCGTGAAATTTCAGATGAAGTCGCGTGATTTCAAAGCTGCTGTCAATGTGAACGAAGGGCTAATTGGCTTCTTGTTGCCACAGATGTATGGCATACATTGGCAATAGCAGCAGGTTTAACACACTTCGCTTCTATGCAGCCTGGTACATTTGCACACTGGTACAATTTTAAGTGCCCGTATTGAAATTTAACCCCGAGCCACACTCAGGAATACCGCCAGGGAGGTTAATGTATTTTTTGTTGACATTTTGTGCTTGATAAACTGTGACATTAAAAAAAGGAACTATCACCATTTTATAATTTTTTTTAGTGTTTTGGGGATTTTAGGTGTTTTTCAGGCCTAAAACTATTTTATTTAAGCATGTGGAAAAAAGTACAAAAATGGCTCTGGCAGCGAAAGGGTCAACCGAACAACCAGATCTTTACTGTTATAACCTACCATAACCTGCTCTGACATGGAAGTCAGACGACTTTCAATCTGACTTTTTCCCTACGACTTTATGTCCGACTTCCATACGACTTCCATGCGACTTCAATGAACGGGATCCGACTTTGATCCGACCATGCCAGGCCCTTTGAGTCTGGTATGAATCTTGAAGGGGAACCCCCATGCCAAAAGAAAAAAAAACGGCGTGCCCCCCCCAAGACCATACCAGAGGGTCTGGTATGGACTTTGAGGGGAAACCCCACGCCAAAAAAAATGTATTAACCACTTCAGCCCCGGACCAATTGGCAGCCAAAGGATCAGGCCCCTTTTTGCGATTCGGCACTGCATCGCTTTAACTGACAATTGCGCGGTCGTGCGACGTGGCTCCCAAACAAAATTGGCGTCCTTTTTTTCCCACAAATAGAGCTTTCTTTTGGTGGTATTTGATCGCCGCTGCGGTTTTTATTTTTTGCGCTGTAAACAAAAATAGAGCGACAATTTTGAAAAAAATGCAATATTTTTTGCTTCTTGCTATAATAAATATCCCCAAAAAATATATAAAAAAACATTTTTTTTCCTCCTTTAGGCCGATACGTATTCTTCTACATATTTTTGGTAAAAAAAATCGCAATTAGCGATTATTGATTGGTTTTCGCAAAAGTTATAGCGTTTACAAAATAGGGGATAGTTTTATAGCATTTTTATTAATATTTTCTTTTTTTACTAGTAATGGCGGCGATCAGCGATTTTTATTGTGACTGCGACATTATGGCGGACACATCGGACATTTTTGACACATTTTTGGGACCATTGTCATTTATACAGCAAACAATGCTATTTAAATGCATTGATTCCTGTATAAATTACATTGGCAGTGAAAGAGTTAACCACTAGGGGGAGGGGTTATGGTGTGTGACGTGTGTGTTTTTTTTTAACATTAGGGGGCGGGGCTGATCATTGATCGGCTTTCCCGATGACAGGGAACAGCCGATCAATGACAGGCAGAGTAGGAAGCGCGGGGAGAGGTTTGTTTACACAGACCTCTCCCCGTTCTTCAGCTCTGTGATCCGATTGCGGGACACCAGCGGCGTTCGGGTCCGCTGGTCCCGCGGCCGTGGTCACGGAGCTCCCGACCGGGTCGCGAGCGACCCACGGCTAGGCTCTTAAAGGGCCACGTACCTGTACGTGGTTCTGCCTAGCCGTGCCATTCTGCCGACGTACATCGGCGTGAGGCGGTCGGGAAGCGGTTAAAAACTGCGTTCGCTCCCCCCCAAAAACCATACCATACCCTTATCCATACCGCATGCAGCCCAGGAGGTCAGGGAAAATGCGGGGGGGGGGGGGGTTGTTTTGTAACACTGCACTTTTTTGGGGGTGAATGGGTAGGGGTACAATGTACCCCTACTCATTCACATAAGGGGGACGGGATCTGGGGGCTCAACATGGGACAACCTGGCAGTGATCATTGTATTCTGATGGCTGAGAAACCTCCTGCTGTCGGCATACAATATCTCTGCAGGAAAGATTTCCCCATCAACACTGAATATGTTGATGAGGGAATCAAACAATTTTCTTTCCTGCAACCCATGGTTGTAGAAAAGAAAGTTGCCGAATGTATGGCCTGCTTAAGACGCTCTGATGTGCCTCCACTGGACAAATGTCAGTGCAGACAACAGATTCATGTATCTGTTGTTAATGGGTACATGAGTCTGGGGCACGCACTGTGTGGAGGCATCTCTGTTACACAGCCTGCAGAGACAGGTACTTTGCCCATCTCTGTACGCCAACCTAGTATAGCTGCACAATTCTGACCAAAATAAGAATCGCACATTTTTTGCTTAGAATAAAGACCATGATTCTCGTGGGGGTAACATCATCTTTCACATTATACAAAAAAAAAAAATGGCTAACTTTACTGTTTAGTTTTTTTAAATTAATTAACCTTTTCCCACCCGCCCACTGTCATATGACGGCGGGACAAGACATCTCTCGTTCTGGGCCGCCGTCATATGACGTGATTTCCTTCTCTGGCCACTATGGGGCGTGCGCACCCACGGCGTCACTGGGGACACGATGCGCGTGCCTGGCGGCCGCGAGGTCCACCGGTCCCCCGCGATTGCCCAGTAACTGAGCAGGACCGTGGATCTGTGTGTGTAAACACACAGATCCACATCCTGTCAGAGGAGAGGAGAGCGATGATGTGTCCCTTGTACATAGGGACACCGATTGGTCACCTCCCCAAGTCAGTCCCCTCCCCCCAAAGTTAGAATTACTACCATAGGGAACATATTAACCCCTCGATCCCCCCTTAGTGTTAACCCCTTCCCTGACAGTCACATTTACACAGTAATCAATGCTTTTTCATAGCACGGATCGCTGTATAAATGTGAATGGTCCCAAAAATGTGTCAAAAGTGTCCGATATGTCCGCCGCAATATCGCAGTCACGATAAAAATCGCAGATCAACGCCATTACTAGTAAAAAAAATAATAATAATAAAAATGCTATAAATCTATCCCCTATATTGTAGACGCTATAACTTTTGCGCAAACCAATCAATAATCGCTTATTGCGATTTATTTATTTTTTTACCAAAAATATGCAGAAGAATACATATCGGCCTAAACTGAGGAAAAAATTTGTTTAAAAAAAAAAAAATTGCATATTTATTATAGCAAAAAGTAAAAAATATTGTGTTTTTTTTTTTTTTTTCAAACTTGTCACTCTTCTTTTGTTTATAGCGCAAGAAATAAAGAGGTAATCAAAAAGAAAGCTCTATTTGTGGGGAACAAATGATAAAAATTTCATTTGGGTACAGTGTTGCATGACCGCGCAATTGTCATTCAAAGTGCCACAGCGCTGAAAGCTGAAAAATGGCCTGGGCAGGAAGGGGGTGTTCGTGCCTGGTAGGCAGGTGGTTAAAGTGTATTTTTTCCACAGGCCACATTTTTTGAAAGGCCGCTGCGCAAATACAGTGCGACATAAAATATTGCAACAACCGCCATTTTATTCTCTAGGGTCCCTGCTAAAAAAACGTATATAATGTTTTGGGGGGGGGGTCTAAGTTATTTTCTAGCAAAAAACACAGATTTTAACTTGTAAGCAACAAGTGTCAGAAAAAGGTTTAGTTTTTAACCACTTGCTGACCGCCCACTGTCAAATGACGGCGGGACGGTGCAGCTACTGTGGCGGGCCGCCGTCATATGACGTCGTCTGCAATTTGGCCACTGGGGCGCGCGCGCGCCCCGCGGGAGGCGCGCGCGCGTCGCGTAGCTGGGGCCCCGGTGCGCGTGCCCGGCGGTCGCGATGACCGCCAGGCACCCGCGATTGCCCGGTAATCGAGCAGGACGTGGATCGGTGTGTGTAAACACACAGATCCACGTCCTGTCAGAGGAGAGGAGACCGATGGTGTGTCCCTTGTACATAGGGACACCGATCGGTCTCCTCCCCCAGTCAGTCCCCTCCCCCCACAGTAAGAATCACCAAGATAGGGTACACATTAACCCCTGCAGCGCCCCCTAGCGTTAACCCCTTCCCTGCCAGTCACATTTATACAGTAATCAATGCATTTTTATAGCACGGATCGCTGTATAAATGTGAATGGTCCCAAAAATGAGTCAAAAGTGTCCGAAGTGTCCGCCGCAATGTCGCAGTCACGATAAAAATCGCAAATCGCCGCCATTACTAGTAAAAAAAAAAAAAAAAATAATAAAAATGCTATAAATCTATCCCCTATTTTGTAGACGCTATAACTTTTGCGCAAACCAATCAATATACGCTTATTGTGATTTTTTTTACCAAAAATATGTAGAAGAATACGTATCGGCCTAAACTGAGGAAAAAATTTGTTTAAAAAAAAAAAAAAAAATTGGATATTTATTATAATAAATAGTAAAAAATATTATGTTTTTTCAAACTTGTCCCTCTTCTTTTGTTTATAGCGCAAGAAATAAAAACCGCAGAGGTGATCAAATACCACCAAAATAAAGCTCTATCTGTGGGGAAAAAATGATAAAAATGTTATTTGGGTACAGCGTTGCATGACCGCGCAATTGTCATTCAAAATGCGACAGCGCTGAAAGCTGAAAAATGGCTTGGTCAGTAAGGAGGTGTTCGTGGCTGGTAGGCAAGTAGTTAAAGAGGTCCAGCCAAAGAAAAGAAAAAATGTAAAAGTCAGCAGCTACAAACACTGTAGCGGCTGACTTTTAATATATGGACACTTACCTGTCCAGGGAGCCTGTGATGTCGGCAACCCAGCCGATCATTGGGTTGACTCCCAGGTGCCGCCCCCGCCATTCCTGGTAAGGGAGCCAGGCACTGAAGCTTTTCGGCTTCACTGTTGTTTCCCTACTGCACATGCGCAAAGCGCACAGCACTTTCTAATTGGCCCACGGTGGGGGGGAAGGAGGAGGGCGCCGAACTTCCAGGAGATCGGGTAGCAGCCCATCTCCCGTAAGTGAAGGGAACCTGTCATAAACGGGTCCACGTTCCCCCCTCCCCCCTGAAAGGTGGCATATGTGACACCGGAGGGGGGGGGGACGCATATAAGCGGAAGTTCCACTTTTGGGTGGAAGTTGGCTTTAAAGCGGAGTTCTGCTTAAAAAAAATAATTAAAAGTCAGCATCTACAAATACTGCAGCTGCTGACTTTTAATAATCGGACACTTACCTGTCCCACAGTTCAGCGATGCGGTGGAACGAAGCCACGCTCGTCTCCCCCTCCTCTCTGCGGCACCGGCATTGTAACTGTGGGCACCCGGCTGTTGCTGCACAGCCGGGCACCCACTGCATTTGCGCGCGCCATGACTGGCTGGGCAATCATCTGGGACCTGTGACGTGTCCCAGATGAATGCTGAGAGGGAGGGGGAGAGGTGATCTCCCTTCTGGTGCCGCGGTGTGCCGGGAGGAAGTGGGAGCTGGAACCCTCTAAAAAGAGGGTACCCGCCCCCCCCCCCCCAAAAAAAAAATGACATGCCAAATGTGGCATGTCAGGGGGTCACCTCCCTTAAAGCGGAAGTTCCATTTTTGTGTGAAACTCCGTTTTAAGTTGTTAAACTGACTTCATTTACAGACGGAAGTTCTTTCCTTTGATCTAAAGAACTAAATTGTTACAATGTTCATAGGTATCTTTGCCTAAGTTAAACTTGGCAGGCTGCCTTTTTTTTTTTTTTGTCAGCTGTGAGCAGAGAACTCTGCACTGAATCGTGAAAATGCTGTATTAAGATTGCGAGGGGGGGGAGAATCGCAATCTCCATTCTTTAATGATTAATCGGGCAGCTCTACAACCGAGAGTAGGTCCTAGTTACCTCCAGTTTCGTTTTCTATAAACTAGATGTAATTATTTTTTTAATTTGGTGCAATTTGTCAAAGTGGTGCTATTAGGAACTACTTGAATCTGCCCCACCCGTTGGTCAAGTCACTGAAAGGGATATTTAAGGCTCAGGACCATAGGTGTCAAAAAAAAGTGTTGTTAGGGATTTCTTGAATTCCCTTCAGTGTCTTTATAAGTCATCTGACTATAATAAACCAAAATGGCAATGGTCGGTAATGCTAACCGCACCTATACATACAGGCTGTACTTTATCATCATCCTGTAGAAGTCACTGACACAGTTAATGTACTGTAGGTAAGCACACATTCCTGTGTGATCTATATATATATTTGTATCTATCACGTGACGTGTGTGACGTTTGCATCTGAATGTTTAGATTGGCAAAGAACTTGGATTACCAACACAAACCTGCATATTAGCTACAACCCGTTCAGCCAGTTACTTCCTTACTGGTGACCTCAATGTCTTGTGACCTGAATGATGTCACTGCCCCGCCTAGTGTCAGGTCCATAAAAGGAGGATACTGGAGAGCCGGTGTGTGACAGTCTCCAGGACACTGCAGGGATTAGGTGAGTGTGATTATACCTTTTCCCAGGGATATATCTCCTCCTTGTTGTATACATCTAAAGCCAGCCTGTGCATGCTGGTCTTTGTAGTTCTGCAGGAGCAGAATAAGCTGAGTCGCCTTGCTTGGTTGTAAGAGTTGCTTGTCTGGTGGCAGAGGATGGTTGGCTTTCTACTAATGTTCCCATTGCTAGAACTTGTAGTTTCCCTCTCTGCCAGTGTCTGGAGTTGTCGATTATTTTTAAATGGAGCGTTGAGAAACCAGAACTCAACACGTTGCGTGTGATCAATGTGTACCAGTAAATAGAGACTAGCTAACAGGGACCCTCTTTATATTGGTTCTGTAAAGACGGAAAAAGAGCTAAAAATTTCATGAAAAGTGGTATCTGTGATCGATTTTTTTTCTTATGCTCTAATGCCACGTACACACAAATGGAATTCTCGTCGGAAAAGCCTTGGATGTTTTTTCCGACGGAATTCCGCTCAAGCTTGTGTTGCCTACACACAGTCACACCAAATTCCGACTGTCAAGAACACGGTGACGTACAACACTACGACGAGCCGCGAAAATGAATCAATGCTTCTGAGCATTGGTCAAATTGTTTCTGAGCATGCTTCGGAAATTTTGCGCGTCAGAATTGCCACAGACGATCGGAAAAATTGAGAAAATGCTCTCATTCTTTTGCTGGCCGAAATTCTGCCAGCAAAATTCCGATGGAGCATACATACTGTTCCATTTTCAGACCAAAAGCTCACATCGGTCTTTTGCTGGCGGAATTTCCGATCGTGTGTACACGGCATAACTCCTACCAGGAATTATTTTGTTCCTCGGGTAGAGGCTATCTCTTGGGAAATCCTGACTTCCCTCCAGTTCTTAAAGTGGTAGTAAACCCATCTTTTCATCTTTTACCTACAAGTAAGTCTGTAACAGGAAGTAAGTCTGTAACAGGGCTTACCTGAGGGTACTGTAAGGATCTCCTAAACTTGCACTGTTTAGTAGATATTCGGAGTGCTTACAGCTGGTGACGTCATCCTTCAGACCTTCACAGCCCGTGCCGTAAAACAGCAGCTCCTGCACGGGGGTGACGTCATCGTGCCCCCCGGCCAATCATGTAGCCAGAGGCCGCAAACCCGAAAGGAAGACCAGGTGAAGATGGTGTCTCCCAGAGGTCACAGTGTGACGCTGGAGGGCTTCGTTTTAAGGTAAGTCTCTCATAATGTGCTAGTATGCATCGCATTTTTTTTCTATAAATGTTTACTTCCGCTTTAATGAGTGGAGGTCATAGCCCCAACCTGTTACTTCCCATATCTTTTGCCTTTGGTTTTCCTCTCCCTGCGTACCCCTTCTATTTCCCCTCTTGACACCCAGAACACAGAAAGAAGAGTAGGGTAAAGCTGACCATACACAGCATTGTACAATCAGTATAAGGGTCCGTGCTAAACAAGGCAACCCATTTATATCCAGTCCAGTAGGCTTTTCGAACTGTACATTAGGTTGGTAAAATGCGGCCAGCATAGAAAGCGTGAGGTTCAAGGAGTAGAATATCCAGTGCAGGACGAATAGACAATGTTGGAGATAGGAGGGAAATGCTGCCCAGACACGGGTCATTTATCTGCACGTTATGTCTGAGGCAAAAAAACTAACGGCGAGCAATTTTCGTGCCGCAATTGAAAGTGCCTGATCCAAAATGCTGGACTTTATTTAGAAACACAAAACAAATGATGGCACAATCGTATGCGCCATTTTAGTTTTTTGAACGAAAGGTCTAAGGCCCATGTCACGTAGGAGATTCCATCCCTGGATAGAGAGAGCAGATAACATGGCAATGCTTCCACAGTATTGTACCCTCACTGTCAGGAACGCTGCAGACTCGCTCCCCAGGAAAGGTACGACACCTCGCTCATCCAGTCCATGTGAGAGCGACGCAGTTAAAACCTGTATTTCCCTGCCCTTTATAGTGATCCTGTTGTCACAAGTTTGCCATGGTCCTAAATACCATTGCATGGATGACCTGTGCATCCTAGGGAATTCATCCTATGGAATTTATCTTCATATCCTCTTTATAAATCTGTCTTGCCGTAGTGTAACGGAACTTGCGACCGATTTGTGTAGGTGCCAGTATGTTGTATATCAATCAGAATTCTACCAGCATCTCTCCTGCCAAGTGGTGAAATGTTACAGAAGTTCTTTGGAGAATTTGGGTCGGAAAAGCAAACGTATCAAATAGAATTTCCGGAGGAACAAGTTATGTTTCAGAATTGTCTCATTACACAATTATTACATGTTCAACAATACGGAGAGAGATCTTATTTCCCTCCTTAGCCTTATTGATCCAGTGGTATTTCTTTATGGTTTTGTGGCAACAATAGTGCCGTACAGTGAACACGTCACAAATAAGAACTACTTGAAATTGTTGCAGACGTCGTTACTAAAGCCTCATACACACGATCGGACCGTGGACCAACTTTCCCGTGGATTTTTGTCCAAAGGGCGTTGGCCCCAAGTTGGTATTGCATACACACGGCAGGACTTTTTCAGCCCAACTTTCACCAAATCACTTGGTTTCTCTGCTCTTTTTTTAACGAATTTCGACAAATTTGTTAATTTGGAAATATCCAAATTAACGAAAACCCGTTTAACAAATTTTCAGAAATTCGAAAATTTGGAAATTCGAAATTCTGAAATAATAGCTAACTAATGATAACTTAACTATTACTGGCTATTAAATTATAGGTATTGGAATTTCCTTTCAAATTTGGCTGTTAGTGAACGTAACGAATACGAATATATCCAAAGTTAAGAATTATCCGTAATAACGAATGCCGTATCTAAACAAATGCAACGTAACGAATGAATAATAATAAATTATAATATTAAAAACTTTTTATTATTAATTCGTTCCGTTCCATTCATTTATATGCGGCATTCGTTATTTTGAAATAATTCATAACTTCGGATAAATTTGTATTTGTTACTTTCACTAACAGCAAAATTTGAAAGGAAATTCAAATACCTATAATTTAATAGTTAGTTATTGTTAGTTAGTTTATTCTTTTGAATTTTCTGATTTTTCTTTCTTATTTTCAGATTTACGAATTTCTTTAATTTATGAACTGCGATCATAACGAATGACCCGAAAAATGAAAAAAAAAACAAACAAACAAATAAAACAAAAACAAATTAATTTTTCGGCAGTGCGCATGTATATGTGATTGTGCTGCGAACAGCCATTTCTGGCATTGTTTTTATTATTATTGAATTGTCTCAAAGGTACAACACAAATATTACACATTCAACAACATGGAAGAGATCTTATTTCCCTCCATTTTTTCTTATCAATATGGTGCAATTCTTTATGAATTTGTGGCAAGGTCTCACAAATAAGAACTACTTGAATTTGTTGCAGACGTCGGTACAAACAGCGGAAAATGTTGCACGCATTTAGCGCAGGGTTTCTGGCTACATCCACAATGTCAGAAATATGTCTTTAATATCTTATTAAATTGTCTCAAAGGTACGACACTAGGGCTGCAACTAACGATTATTTTCATAATCGATTAGTTGGCCGATTATTGTTTCGATTAATCGATTAATCGGTTAATAACCTTAAAAAAAAAGTGTGGTGTATAATTTAGTTAATGTGTAAAGTTTAAAAAAAAGGCAATTTATTCTTAAATATCTCTATGCAGTGGTAAATATAAATAACCAACTACATGGTTAGGGAGCAAAATATCAAATCCACTCTGAGAATAACAGACAGAAGAGATATACTGTATATACTATTAGAGGAGATATACTGTATATACTCTTAGAGGAGATATACTGTATACACTATTAGAGGAGATATACTGTATACACTATTAGAGGAGATATATACTGTATATACTATTAGAGGAGATATACTGTATACAGTATTAGAGGAGATATATACTGTATATACTATTAGAAGAGACATACTGTTTTTTGGCCAATTTGTTGTTGGGCAGATTCAAAAACACAAATTGCTATTGCTTCTCCATTGAAGTCTATTGAACCAAAAAAAAAGTTTAAGTCCCTGACCCTCTCCAAATACGCAGCAGCTGAAAAAAGCATAGATGTGAACGTGTCCCATAGGAAACCATGTAAATGAACTGTAGTGCGTTTCTGCAAAAAGCACCAAAAAACACACAGATGTGAACCAGGCCTGAGACGTTTAGTAACATAATGGGGGTTAAAAAAAAAAACTAAAATGAGCCTTTTATAGTACAAAAAAATCAGATAATCACTACTGTAGGGGTTAATTTTTTTACTGTAGAACTGTGAAAGTAATATTTACAAGAGCGATTATTTGCTCTTTTTGTACTATAAAGGGCTCATTTTAGTTTTTTTTAATCGATTGTTTCAGCCCTATACGACACCACTATAAATATTACACGTTGGACAATATGGAAGAGATCTTATTTCCCTCCATCTTCCTTATCAATCCCGTGGTATTTCTTTAGAAATTTGTGGCAACGATAGTGGCGTACAGTGAGCTCGTCATAAATAAGAACTACTTGAGATTGTTGCAGATGTCGTTGCTAACAGTGAAAGTTTTGCATAAATTTGCTGCGGGTTTTCTGGCTACAAAAAAAAAAAATACAATAAGGAAAATGTCTTTAAAATCTTATTATCCCCAGTATGTCTAGCTGCCTCACTAATATTCATAGAGACGTCATTTGTTTCTGTGAAGTCATATGGCCAGTTTCGGTGTCGGGTTCCTGGTTCTCCCAGTTCTTTCATACCTGTATATTATTCCTCGCTCCTCCTGGAAACTTCACACCCAGGACTGCTGCTCTTCATACTGGGAGTTGTGATGCTTGTATTGCCTTTCCACTGATCTCACCTATCTGCTTCTCAAATTCCTCTTCATCTGCTCTTGTCTGCCATTGTCAGCCGTCCCTCTGGGGACAGTCCCTGGTTTTCAATACTTGGTAAAGCTCAAACCTCCTCACTAGTCTGCTGCCTTCTTTCTTATGCCCCGTACACACGGTCGGAAATTCCGACCACAAAATCCGTCGGATTTTTTCCGACGGATTTTATCCGACACTGGTGTTGCATACACACGGTCGGACAAAGTTGTTGGAAAATCCGATCATCCTGAACGTGGTGACGTTCGTTGCGTACGACGGGACTACGTAGAGGCTAGTAGCCAATAGCTTTGGTCTTGTAATGTGATCTGAGCATGCGTGGCACTTTGTCCGTCGGAATTCGCTACATACGATCGGAAAAAGTCCAATAGGACTTTGTTGTCGGAAAATTTGAGAGCAGGAGATAAAACATTGTCCGTTGGAAAATCCGACGGAAAAAGTCCGATGGAGCCTACACGCGGTCGGAATTTCCGACAACATTGTCCGATAGGACATTTTCCGTCGGAAAATCCGACTGTGTGTATGGGGCATTAGAGCTCCTTCACACGGAAACAGAACCCCGTACAGCGTGAAGAGCCATTTGCGTCTAGAGCAATGCGGAGCTGCATGCAGGCAGCCTGTGCTAGTCAATGGAGATGCATTGGCTGTATGGGCCTACTTGTGGCTTTGTGAATGAGCGCTTGAACATTCTTTTTTTTTTTAGTCTTCTGGCCATACACTGGAAGAATTTAAGTTGAAAACTTGTTTTTCCAGAAGGTTCATTCAATTTTCAAATAGTTAGGCTGGGTTCACACTGATGCGAATTGGATGCAAGTTTTCCCTGCATCCAATTCGCATGACAGGGGACTGTGACCGGCTTTCAATGGAGCCGATTCACACAGCTCCGGGGGGGGGGAATGGATTGCAGAAGAGTCCTGTGTGTCTTTGGCTCCGTTTCAGGCACGAATTCAGGCAAAAATTTGGAACTGATTTTCACCTGATTTGGTGTACAGGGACCCCCTGCTGGGACACGTGGCCACATCAGTGTGAACCCAGCCTAAGCTTCAGCACAGGGACATGAAAATTTGAAGGAGCCGAATAGTAACCTGTTGGCCCCTTTCACACGAGCGCCTCTGTGCAGCGGATTCTGCTTTCTCAACGGGGGGGTCACTCCACTGATCCCCACTGAGCAGGCAGGTGACAGGTCTTTGTCCGCTCACTGTGCAGAGCAGAGACGGACACAGTCCTGCTCTCCTCTATGAGGAAATCAGAAGGAAAAGGACCGCCATCCGTCAGACGGATGGAAAATAGGACCACCATCCGTCTGTTTTTTGCGGGCAGGATCAGATAGCGGCGGATGTCAGGAGACATGTGTCAGCTGACATCCGCCGCTCCATAGAAGAGACTGCAAGGTCCGATCGGGTCTGCCTGAAAAACTGACAGGCGGACCTGATGGGACAACCAGTGTGAAGGGGCCCTTTCTCGAACAAATTTCCAACAGTGAATGTGGTTGTGGTTTAATAAATTACATTTATTCTAAAATCAAATGGTAAAAGCAAATAACCTGGCTAGGAGCAGGTCCCACCCTTTTCTTTTCCTATTATTCCCTCCTTGGAACCCACTACAGGCAGTCCCCGAGTTATGAACAAGATTGGTTCTGTTTGTTTGTACTTAAGTTGAATTTGTATGTAAGTTGGAACAGGTAAATTTTTTTCTAAGTCCAGGCAAAAAATGTATAGGGAAGGTTTAACTGGCCACGCAGTGATGTGGGATTGCTGACAGTACGCAGTGAGCAGCAAGATGTTTCTGGGGCCGGCGTGACGTCACGCTGCCTCCATTCTGAATTATGATTTGTTTGTAAGTCGGATGTTTGTAACTTGGGTACTGCCTGTACTCGTTTTGCCATTACTTTACTCCACCCTTCTCATTCATTCCCTATCCTACTCTTTGCCCCCCTTTTTTTTATCGGTAAATATAGGCCTGAACTTTGTCATGTGATGAGATGGTATCACTTGGTGAAATCACGAGGAACCACCTTATCGTTGGTGGATATAGTTGGCTTCCCTGTGATGTCATTTGCTGTGTAGGGTGACTGGTTGCATCACCTTTGTGTTGGAGAGACCATACTTCTAAAAACCTGAATGTCTTGATACGGCTCTATACTGATTATCTGGCCTGTATTTACTTGGGGATTCTGTTATGTTTTTTATTACACCCCATGATGGGTGACTAGTAATTCTACTGTTTATGTTTTAAACTGTACTTTTTCCTGCTATGTAGTAAAAAAAATAAAAAAAAATAATAATTCTTCCTATATAAAGAATGCATTAAAATAAAAGTACTTCCGAATGCCATTTGTCAGGTCAACAGATGTACTGATGAGAATTTTACGACAATTGTTCTTAAATCTACCAATGTACGACCAGCTTTATTGTCCTCGTAATCCAATACAAAACACTGCGTCTATCATATACAGCCATTCACCTTTGTATCTCCTTTTAGCTGCCGGGCTTATACCAACCCAGAAACTCTGACTTACTTTTTTATTTTATAGCCATCACTTCCTACACTTAGGTTTGGGACTTTCCCTTGCTTGTTACTTCTTTCCGCATGCCATGAGGGATTCACCATTCTTTCAAGACTTTAAAGTCCTCAGGAATGCATTACTATGTGCCAAAATTTCCTCACCTTCTATTTTCTCTTGTGTTGCCTCTCTTCCCCGGAACTTCTTTCCATATATCGTCAGGAATTCACTCTGGCCTTTAAAGTGTATGTAACATCAAGAAGTGAAAGAAAATCCCTACATAGTGAGGGTAATTCCCTTTTGTAGGGAACGCTAACTAGACATGTGCACAACAAAAAAAATGTGTTTATTTTCGTTTCGTTTTTTTCGTTTCCGTTGATTCGTAATGATTCGTAAATTCATAAGTCGTCGGTGTTCGTATTCGTAACGATTCGTACATTCGTAAGAGTTATTTTTTCGTTGATTCGTTTTTCCGTTCGTTTAATTTTCGTTTATTCGAAATTCGGATGCATTCGTAGTTATTCGTACATTCATAATCGGGGCATAATTCATAATTTTATGTAATGTGTATGCTATTATTACATTATTTATTAATTTTATTATTATTATACTTATTTAAGAGACACGGAAAATTACGAATCGAAAAAAAAAGTTACTAATGTACGAATTTTTTCGTTCAATCCATTCGAAGCACGTTAAGCAGCGCCATTGTAAGAGACACGGAAAATTACGAATCAAAAAAAAAAAGTTACGAATGTACGAATTTTTTCGTTCAATCTATTCGAAGCACGTTAAGCAGCGCCATTGTAAGGGACACGGAAAATTACCAATTCAACAAAAAAAAAAGTTACGAATGGACAAATTTTTTCGTTCATTTTCATTTTCGTTGTTCCTGTTTTCGTTTTTCGGATTTTCTTCATTCGTACATTCGTTGTTTCTAATTTTTTTTTTTTCGGATTTTCGTTATTTTCGGATTCGTTAGATTCGAACGATTCGTTAAAATTTTTTAGCGAATCGTTCGTTCATTCGTACGAAAACGAATGAACGAAAATAACGAAAAAAAACGAAAAACGACAAAAAACTAAACGAATTGCACATGTCTAATGCTAACCAGAACATGTGTCCCAGTTGGAAGAGTTCTCTATTTCTGTACAACTTTGGATTCCTCATCACTTTTTTGTCTCAGTGACCATGTCAGAGGAAAAATCATGTGGAGTAGGGTAAGTATAATCCCAGGTGGTCTGTATGTGGGGGGGGGGGGGGGGGGGGCACAATCTATTAAAGGCAACTTCACTAAAGGTGGCGGTGGCAAAATGAGTCTCTGCTGCAATGTGTACGGGGACAGGCACTCTGCCTGTCTATGTACACCAAGTTAGAGTTGGTCTTATTTACATTGAGGGAAAAAAGTATTTGATCCCCTGCTGATTTTGTTGTTTGCCCACTGACAAAGAAAGGATCAGTCGATAATTTTAATGGTCGGTTTATTTTAACAGTGAGAGACAAAATAACAACAAAAATATCCCAAAAAAACGCATTTCAAAAAAAGTTATAGATTGATTTGCATTTTAATGAGTGAAATAAGTATTTGACCCCTTCGCAAAACGTGACTTAGTACTTGGTGGCAAAACTCTTGTTGGCAATCACAGAGGTCAGACGTTTCTTGTTGTTGGCCACCAGGTTTGCTCACATCTCAGGAGGGATTTTGTCCCACTCCTCTTTGCAGATCCTCTTCGAGTCATTAAGGTTTCGAGGGTGACATTTGTTAACTCGAACCTTCGGCTCCCTCCACATATTTTCTGTGGTCAAATATATGGACAGAGAATACAGAGAAGAAATACGGCACCAACATCCCTTTGGAAATAGAGAGAACATTTTTTGGAGATATGGGACTTTATGGGTGCATTTCAACACAGAAATCACTCCAAAGTGTATGTAAAAATATATATAAAATGTTATTATAAAATTAACAATATCATAAAACCAATGCACGCAATAAAGTCATAGCCATAGGTGTGCGCAAACATCCTAATATTGATAATGATTTACTGTAATCGCATTCATGTTTTCATCACGTTCATATATTCGACATGTTTCACCATACGACTTCCTCAGGAAAGAACGTGAAGAGGAATGCATTAAATATGGAGACCTGAAGTCAAACAACTATAAATGTGCACAAAAAAGCAAAAAACTAAAATGAGTACAACAAAAATTAACACATCATATCTAATATTATTTATACACATATGGCTACTGTTGTACATACAGCAAGTATCAACCAAAGAAATGAGCTCCTACCTCATTGTCTGAGTGTGGGAGCCTGATGAAATAAAAATAGGGAGTGGTATCGCACAATACAGTGCATTCGCACAGCGACCTTAATCTCATATTTTCTATGGGATTAAGGTCTGGAGACTGGCTAGGCTACTCCAGGACCTTAATGTGCTTCTTCTTTCTTGAGCCACTCCTTTGTTGCCTTGGCCGTGTGTTTTGGGTTATTGTCATGCTGGAATACCCATCCACAACCCAGTTTCAATGCCCTGGCTGAGGGAAGGAGGTTCTCACCAAGATATGATGGTACATCGTCTTTTTGATGCGGTGAAGTTATCCTGTCCCCTTAGCAGATAAACACCCCCAAAGCATAATGTTTCCACCTCCATGTTTGACGGTGGGGATGGTGTTCTTGGGGTCATAGGCAGCATTCCTCATCCTCCAAACATGTTGAGTTGATGCCAAAGAGCTCGATCCTGGTCTCATCTGACCACAACACTTTCACCCAGTTCTCATCTGACCACAACACTTTCACCCAGTTCTCAGAATCATTCAGATGTTCATTAGAAAACTTCAGACGGGCTGTACATGTGCTTTCTTGAGCAGGGGGACCTTGCGGGCGCTGCAGGATTTCAGTCCCTCACGGCATTGTGTGTTACCAATTGTTATCTTGGTGACTGTGGTCCCAACTGCCTTGAGATCACTGACAAAATTCTCCCGTGTAGTTCTGTAGATTCCTCACCGTTCTCATGATTATTGAAACCCCATGAGGTGAGATCTTACATGGAGCCCCAGACCGAGGGAGATTGACAGTTATTTTGTGTTTCCTCCATTTGCGAATAATCGCACCAACTGTCACCCTCTCACCAAGCTGCTTGGCGATGGTCTTGTAGCCCATTCCAGCCTTGTGTAGGTCTACAATCTTGTCCCCGACATCCTTGGACAGCCCTTTTGTCTCCTGTCTAAATCTGCCCTAGTATAAGTGTTTATGTGTGTGAGATGGGCACCTTAGGCTGTAAGCTCCTTGAGTTCAGGGACTAATGTGAATGTACAATACGTAAAGTGCGGCATAAATTGTCAGCACTGTATAAATATCTAATAAATTATGAATCCTGATTTAAAGACATCTCTCTCCGTACACAGACTTTTTCTTGTTTTCTCCCATTTTTTTTTTTTTTTTTAAAGTAGAATTTTTATTTATTTTCATACACTGGTTTCCTCCCATTACTACACTACAACAACATAACATCTGTTGCCAAATCACCTTTACCCCTAAAATCGCTCCCTTTTCCCCATCCTCGCTCTGTCAGGAGCGATCACGGGTGCCGTGGGCGGAGATTGCGGCCCCCGGGCACGAGCATCGGCTCCTTAGGGACGTGGCGGGCATGCGTGCCCCTATACTCCTTTGAGCGCCCGGCGTACAGCTACAGCAATTTGCACAGGAGTGCCATTCTCCCGTCGTCTTATCGGCTAGTGGTTAAACTGTGTAGAGGGTTCTTTACTATAATGCCCCGTACACACGGTCGGATTTTCCGACGGAAAATGTCCTATCGGACAATGTCGTCGGAAATTCCGACCGTGTGTGGGCTCCATCTGACTTTTTCCGACGGACAAAGTTTTATCTCCTGCTCTCAAATTTTCCGACAACAAAGTCCTATCGGACTTTTTCCGATCGTGTGTAGCGAATTCCGACGGACAAAGTGCCACGCATGCTCAGATCACATTACAAGACCAAAGCTATTGGCTACTAGCCTCTACGTAGTCCCGTCGTAGGCAACGAATGTCACCACGTTCAGGATGATCGGATTTTCCGACAACTTTGTCCGACCGTGTGTATGCAACACCAGTGTCGGACAAAATCCGTCGGAAAAAATCAGACGGATTTTGTGGTCGGAATTTCCGACCGTGTGTACGGGGCATTAGAGCGGCAAGGATGTGGAATTCCCTTCCACAGGCGGTGGTTTCAAAGGGGGGGGGGATCGATAGTTTCAAAAAACTATCAGATAAGCACCTGAATGACCGCAACATACAGGGATATTCAATGTAATACTGACATATAATCACACACATAGGTTGGACTTGACGGACTTGTGTCTTTTTTCATCCTCACCTACTATGTAAAAAGACTATGTATGTAATGGAAATTGAACAAGGAAATTGTACAATGTATGGATTGTCTCAAGGCTGAAGTTTCTCTTACTTTTTGTGTCAGGGACAAGGCCCAAGGGCTACAGCTGAACCACCAAAGGGCCACAGGCTGGGTGGCAGGGTTGTAAAGTTTACATAGACGGCTCATAAAAGATAGTTTAACCAAGAAATGTTTCCAGTTTAGAAGGAAATACTTTTGATTCTTTGCTCCCATAACACAGCAGCACGGTGTTCTCTTTCTCTATCATGCTAATAGTTTCCAGTGAATGGCAGAGTGTTATTTATAACACACCTCATTCTGTCACGGAACAACTTGCACTCGGAAAGAATAATGACAGAACGTCAATATTGAGCCTGTCACAGGTCCGCACCCAGCGCAGTCATTGTGTAATAGGCACGCAGCTGGTCAGCCATTTTGTGACTCAGCAGCAGCCATGTTGGAGAGTTCCAGTGAAATGATTTACTCTGAAACCTCCTCTTTGAAGAACTTGTTTGGTGGTAACTTGCCGGCAGCCAACTGCGGAATTTATTCCGGAATTTCCTGAAACCTAAGCTTGTCCTGTGCAAGTAGGCTTGGATCCCTGCCACAGGCGCTTGTTCTCAGGAAGCCAGAGCTGTGCAGAAAGGTAACAACACAGATACCGTCCTCACTTCTGACAGGAACAAGTTCCCTATTCTACATAAATCATCCATATACAACCACTACTTAGAGCGGTTGTATACCCCCGATTTACAGGTAAGCCTATAATAAGGCCTATAATAAGGCTTACCTGTAGGTAAAATTAATATATCCTACGTCAGCGGTGCATGCGCTCTGAAGGTCTGGCGGATGCTGCTGGAAAATCAGAGCTCCTTGCTGGAAAGAGGACACCCGCAGGCATGCGCGGGAGTGACGTAGCGGCTCCGGTTGCTCGCAGCGCCAGAGCCGCGAACCCGGAAGAAACGCAGAGGGAACATGTCGGCTCCCTCAGTAGTGACAGGCTGCACGGGTGGGCACTGATAGGTGGCACATATGAGGTGGCACTGATGAGGCTACAATGATAGATGGGCACTGATAGGCTGCACTAATGGGCACTGATAGGTGGCACTGGTAGGCACTGATGAGGCTACAATGATTGGTGGCACTGATGAGGCGGCACTGGTAGGCAGTGATGAGGCTACAATGATAGGGGGCACTGATAGGCTGCACTAATGTGCTCTGATGAGGTGGCACTGATAGGTGGCACATATGAGGTGGCACTGATGAGGCTACAATGATAGATGGGCACTGATAGGCTGCACTAATGGGCACTGATAGGTGGCACTGGTAGGCACTGATGAGGCTACAATGATTGGTGGCACTGATGAGGCGGCACTGGTAGGCAGTGATGAGGCTACAATGATAGGGGGCACTGATAGGCTGCACTAATGTGCTCTGATGAGGTGGCACTGATAGGTGGCACATATGAGGTGGCACTGATGAGGCTACAATGATAGATGGGCACTGATAGGCTGCACTAATGGGCACTGATAGGTGGCACTGGTAGGCACTGATGAGGCTACAATGATTGGTGGCACTGATGAGGCGGCACTGGTAGGCAGTGATGAGGCTACAATGATAGATGGGCATGATAGGCTGCACTAATGGGCACTGATAGGTGGCACTGATGAGGCGAAACTGGTTGGCACTGATGAGGCTACAATTAAGATTGGCACTGATAGGCTGCACTAATGTGCTCTGATGAGGTGGCACTAGTAGGCACTGATGAGGCTACAATGATAGTTGGCACTGATGAGGCTGCACTGGTAGGCACTGATGAAGGAGGCACTGGTAGGCAGTGATGAGGCTACAATGATAGATGGGCAATGATAGGCTGCACTAATGGGCACTGATAGGTGGCACTGATGAGGCTACAATGATAGTTGGCACTGATGAGGCTGCACTGGTAGGCAGTGATGAGGCTACAATGATAGATGGGCAATGATAGGCTGCACTAATGGGCACTGATAGGTGGCACTGATGAGGCTACAATGATAGGTGGCACTGATGAGGCGGCACTGATGAGGCTACAATGATGAGGCGGCACTGATGAGGCTACAATGATGAGGCGGCACTGGTAGGCACTGATGAGGCTACAATGATAGGTGGCACTGATGAGGCTGCTCTGATGAGGCGGCACTGGTAGGCACTGATGAAGGAGGCACTGATGAGGAGGCACTGATAAAGCTACAATGATAGGTGGCTCTGATAGGCGGCATTGGTGGAGAACGTCTATTGATGCCCTCCTGGCACTGGAAGCCCATGTTGTAGCCGTCTTTCTCCTATAGCGCGGGTGGAAAGTGGTTAACACACATTTTTTCACTTCTGCAGAAGGTGATCAGAAATCCAAAGGTTTGGGGAGTTGGCGCAGGAATAGGAGGTGAGGAAAAACCTTCCAATGAAATACATACTGTACATGGGTCAGATTTTTGGTTGAATGAAAAACAAGAATCTGAACCGATCCCCCCATCCACACGTTTGAGGGGAATCCTCCCCGCAGGGACATTGTATTCTGATATCAGGGAGACTTCCCCACCATCAGAATACAAAGATCAGCACTGCAGACAGGGAGGTTGAACAGAAGTTGATCGGTAAACTGACTTCTGTTCAACCTCAGTGGCCAGATTTCGATCATCCATGTATGGTCAGCTTAAGCAAATGTATCCCCTTGCTTTGGAAAGATTTCCTTTCATTCCTTTTGGGTCTCTGGAAAATATCCCCAACAGAAGAAAGACACACAATTACAGGGGTCTTTGTCATTCCCTGTGATAAAATTAAAAAATGAAGTTTAAGCTTCATATTCACTTTAACCAGTTGTGGACGCTGAGCATGCAACACAGGCACAAGAACACTTCATTGAAGAATGTAGAATGCCCTGTGCTTCTGCAGCAGCTGCTCTTCACACTGTTCAGATGCCAAATAGAGAGATGGAAAGTAACTTTGTTTATGAAAACTGTTTGAGCCAGAGATCTATACATTGTTTATAAACATTGCTCAGACAGGAGATAGAGATACAAAGTGTCATTGGTTAGAAACAATGTTCATATAGAGTAAAATTGTTTATAAATATTGTTCAGACAGGAGATAGAGAGATACAGAGTAACATTGTTTATAAACATTGATAAGACAGGAGGTAGGGAGATACAAAGTAACATTGTTTATAAACATTGCTCAGACAGGAGATAGAGAGATGCAAAATAACATTGTGTATAAACATTGAGTAGACAGGAGATAGAAAGATACAAAGTATCATTGGTATAGTATTTCGTCGACTAAATCTCCAGTACATTTTAGTTGACTAAAATCGAATGGGTGTAGTTAAATTGTAATGCATTATTTAAATATTTCTCTACAATTTCCAAACTCATTATATACTGCTGGAGTGAAAAATTGAATTATGGTATTATTTATGGTATTGAGGTTTGAACATGCACTACAGACCAGTGTTCATTTTGATGTCAAATTTCTATTTTGTTTTAGTCATATTCTTTTGACTAAAATGCCATTTTAGGTTTAGCCGTATTTTATTCATCTCAATTGTTTTAGTTTTAGTTGTATTTTAGTCGACTAAAATAGTATTAATTTAGGCGGGGAAAATGTTTTAGTCTACGAAATGAACACTGCTTCATAGCCCTCCATCACGGATACTTATTGCCCCACCATTCAGTCTGCCACGGAATAGACTCAGCACATGATCAGCTTTGTGTAAACATTCTTATCGGTGTGTTACTGTATCATACAACGTGTTTCTATGGATGGATTTTTATTACATATAAACATGGGTGAAGCTCTCTCACCTACTGAGTTCACATTCAGACTCTCTACGGTCGTGATTGGTAGTCAGAGACCATGTGACCATCCTACCTAGGCTATCAGATGGGGTGCAGCCCATTAGTCATGGCAGGAAAACAGGAGCTTTTGTTTACTCATTCTAATGATATTATTGGTTATTACTGACATGTGACCTGCTGAGTCATGTGATGTGTGACTCTTACCGTCCACTTTACAGCTGAACTCCGGGAGGAGCAAATATTATGTAAACACAAGAGTCATATGTATTCTTCATTAAATATTGGTGTGTCCCAACAAACACACCTTATGTTGTTCCTCTCTCCTGACGAGAATTATGCAACATTCAATACGGTTGGGCCCCCCCCAAATGCAATATAAAAGGCTATATCATCAAGGACCAGAGGTGGCTCTAGGCTTTGTGAGGCCTTAGGCAAACCTTAGACATGAGGCCCCATTATGGAAAAAATTATTCAAGCAATAGAAATTACAGCAGAAAAGAATGCAGACGTGATACAGGGGATGGTCAGAGACAGCAGACATGATACAATAGATTGGCTAGCTGAATTTGATTGACAGCAGTGTGAGCCAATAGCATCACTGCTGTGTCTCAGCCAATAAGGAAGGAGAATCAGGACAGCTAAGACCCTCGTGGACATCGCTGGACAGAGAGGGACCTCAGGTAAATATTAGGGAGGCTGAGGGGAGCTGCTGCACACAGAAGGCGTTTTATCTTAATGCATAAAATGTATTAAGATAAAAAAAACCTTCTGCCTTTACAACCCCTTTAAAGGCTCTGAGGGCATCGACCAGGGGACGTTCACTCCAACACACGGTAGGCAAATTAGGTGGCCGCGAGGCCCCTAGGAGTGCAAGGCCTTAGGCGACCGCCTAATTTGCCTAATTAGAGAGCCGCCTCTGTCAAGGACTTTATAACTGAATTAGTACATGATATTGTTGGTCAATGTTTACATGAATGTGTTATCTGAAACTGTTTACAATACCCCTTGATGACTTGTGTAAGTCACCCTCCTAATTTTGGGAAGTCCCATATTCTAATTCATGTACGTTTTATGCTTGAAAAACGAATAAAAATATTGAAATCGAAATCTCGGTGTGCTCTGTGTATGTATTCCAGATCGGTGCAGAAATTCGGTGTGAAAACTTTGTCTTCCTGTAATAAAGACCGCTCACTGCTGCTGGCTCTCCTTCTGCAGGGTGACTGGTCTTGTATCCGCCCCCCTCTTGTAGTCTTGTGCAGGCAGTCTGTAGTGGGCAGGGCCTTCTGGGCCCCTCCCACAGCTTTGCTTTCTCTCCTTGTGCAGTGTAACTGGTCTGGTCTCCTCCCTCCTGTAGTTTTCTGTAGTGGGTGGAGACTGCTGGGCCCCTCCCACTGCTCTGCTTTCTTTCCATGGGCAGGGTAACTGGTCTGGTTCCGCCCTCCTGTAGTTTTCTGTAGTGGGTGGAGTCTGCTGGGCCCCTCCCACAGCTCTGCTTTCTCTTTTTGTGCAGTGTAACTGGTCTGGTCTCCTCCCTCCTGTAGTTTTCTGTAGTGGGTGGAGTCTGCTGGGCCCCTCCCACAGCTCTGCTTTCTCTTCTTGTGCAGTGTAACTGGTCTGGTCTCCTCCCTCCTGTAGTTTTCTCTAGTGGGTGGAGCCTTCTGGCCCCTCCCACTGCTCTGCTTGCTCTCCTTGTGCAGGGTGACTGGTCTGGTCTCCCCCCCCCTATAATTTTCTGTAGTGGGTGGAGACTTCTGGGCACCTCCTACAGTTCTGCTTGCTCTCCTTGTGCAGGGTGACTGGTCTTGTCTTTACCCCTCCTGTAGTTTTTTGTAGTGGGTGGAGCCTGCTGGGCCCCTCCCACAGCTCTGCTTTCTCTCATTGTGTAGGGTGACTGGTCTGGTCTCCTCCCCCCTGTAGTTTTCTATAGTGGGTGGAGCCTGCTGGGCCCCTCCCACTGCTCTACTCTACTGTGCAGAACAGGTTATGTGCAATATAGTGATGATGTCACACGGTAATATCTGTGTTTGCAAAGGCATTTGGTGGATTTACTGTATATCCTTTGTGATTATTAAGGAATATATTTACATGAAAGTTTTTGTGCCCGGAGTTTGGCTTTAACATAAAGGTTGATTTCTTAGCGATGGATTTACTGAAGCAGCAGTTTGGGCGTGTATAAAGAGTGCAAATACTTAAAGATCTTTTACAATAGAAAGTAAAATATGTGTTTAGTACATCCGCACTCCTAACCAACTCTTTTTTTATTGTAGACTCTGAACTTCCGTAACCATGTCTCTGTACCCATCACTAGAGGATCTGAAAGTGGACAGGGCCATGCAGGTAAGTCACATTTCCTCTGCTCACAGAATGGAAGATTTCTCTGGCTGTACACAGGGTGGTTAGTTTACATACATATACCGTATATACTCGAGTATAAGCTGAGTTTTTCGGCACTTTTTTTTGTGCTGAAAATGCCCCCCTCGGCTTATACTCGAGTCAAGCATTTTTCTGCAGCAGAGAATGACATTTTCCGAACCGATTTTGGGGCCCCGTATCTCAGAGCCACTTGGTGCTAGGAACCCCAGCTTGGATATGTTGTAGTGTTAGTTCCACTGGGTTTGCAAACCAAATTTGGGGTTCCTATCACCAAGTGGCCCCGAGATACAGGGCCCCCAAAGTCGGTTCGGAAAATGTAATTCTCTGCTGCAGAAAAGTGCTTGACATTTTGCGAACCGACTTTGGGGCCCCATATCTCGGGGCCACTTGGTGATAGGAACCCCATCTTTGGTTTGCAAACCCAGTGGAACTACAACATATCTAAAGCTGGGGTTCCTAGCACCAAGTTGCTCTGAGATACGGGGCCCCAAAGTCGGTCAACTGTGTCCATCTGCAGCAATGTCCTTTGGGTCCAGAGACCCCAAATTTTGGCTGCAGCTAGGGGGCATCTAGGAACCCTTAACTACCAAGTTTGAAGTTTGGGGGACCTATGGCTGAAAATGGGCACAGTGAGGCTGCAAATGGGCATTGTTGACCCTCTTTTCCACTTACAGTAGCTGCGCATTTCTCACCCTAGGCTTATACTCGAGTCAATACGTTTTCCCATTTTTTTGTGGTAAAATTAGGTGCCTCGGCTTATATTAGGGTCGGCTTATACTCGAGTATATACGGTATTTGTGAATATTATTTCTTAGGCAGGCCAAATATGCAATTTTCTTTCCATCAACCATGGGTTGAATTTTTTTGCCACTTGTAAAGGTGAACTAACACTTTAAGCTATGAACCATTCCCACTCTCCTATTCTTAATGGGAGGAGGAGTTCTGTAGTCCACGAGGGAGCACTGAGAACAATGTAACTGATACCAGCACATACAGAAATGTAGTTCCAAAACATCTGGGGTGCCAAGGTTCACCATCTCTGCTCTAGGCTATATGATCTGCCTCTGCAGCTTCTTTTCTAAAGCACTCCGGCAGTCATGTGGACTCTGATGTCATCAAGTACAGTGCAGTACCTATACCCTTGCATTGTACCTGAGGGTCTGCTCACAAACCTGAGCGCCAGGAAGAAGGGGCTAGCACTGTCTGCCAGGTAGCAAGAGATGGGGTAAGCAAAAGTCTTTGTTACTGGTACCCCAGGCATAAAGGTTCATAGTTACATAGTTAGTAAGGTTGAATAAAGACACCAGTCCATCCAGTTCAACCTGAGTGAGTGTCTACAATTGTCCCTATCCCTGTACATTGCACACTCACATTGGTCCCTACCCTCAAGGAGCCCATGTAATCCTTGAAATGCAGGGGGTGCCGAACTATATTCCCCGGAGTTCTGCTTTAACCTCCTCGTGTCAATGGACACACAAACGCCCTGAAATGTAGCAGTGATTGTTGATGCTGGATGATGTTATGACACGTTTTGTGGCTTTGTGGTTTTGTTTGCACAAGGAAACATTTGCACATCCTTTGTGGTGAGACATTATTATTATCATGTAGTATTGTTCCCCCACGTGTCACCCTCTTTTCCTTTCTGCATTCTGTGCCACGTGAACCCTAAACACCACAGCATGCCAATCTGGGATTTTGTCTCACATGAAATAACAAATCCCTGATTAATGATTCACAGAAACCACAGAGATGATGCACCCAATTATGAGCAGAGCAGGAAGTATCATCGTCTTGTGGTTACAATTAAATAATGACGTTGCATTGTCACAAACTCATTACATTCATTATGATCTTCTTCCTTCCTCCTTCCAGGCCCAGGCTCAGTCCACACAAGCCATTTCCAGACCACCACTTGCTGTTATGCAAGCGCCCGCTCCAACGCCTGTTCCTCAATCCGCCCCAGGTAAGTGATCGCTTCTAATGTGGGTGGAATAGGAAACGTCTTCCTGATTTTCTGGTAAACTGCTCCCTCTAGTGGAGGAGCGGTGTACATGTCTTGGGACTTCAGATGTCAAATTAAAGGGTATCAATACCGATGTCATCCCTGCATCCTATTCGCAATAGCAGGAGATTTTGATCGGCTCTCACATATCTCCACAGCAGGTCCGGTGCGTTTTGCAGGAAAAAATGATGTGCATCTTTTGTTCTGTTTCAGCTCCGAATTCAGCCCAAAATTCGTGCTGAAATCGGACCTAAAACGTTGAACCAGCACGCACCGGACCGCTGCTGTGAGCTGCATGCGGCTCATATGTGAACCGAGCCTTAAGCTCCATACACACTATCAGCTTTTCTGCTGAGTTTTTCCTTCAGATTTACCAAAACCCTATAATATGAGGTCAAATCTTAGGAGTTTCAATTTCTATGCAATCAGGCAGGGCCTGTCACTACATGGTTTTGGTAAACCTGAAGGAAAAACTCAGTAGAAAAACTGATAGTGTGTATGGGGCTTTAGTCTTCCATATGTTTTGGTCCTACCCAAAACTGAAACCCTTCTGGACCAAAGTCAGAGAAATCTCTTAGGCCCCTTTCACACTGGGGCGGTTTGCAGGCGGTACATCGCTAAAAATAGCACCTGTACAGCGCCTGAAAAAATCCGGCCCCATTCACTCCAGTGTGAAAGCCGGCAGGCTTTCACACTGGAGCGTTGCATCTTTGGAGCGGGATAGGAGCGGTGTATTCACTGGAAAATGTCCTGCAAGCCGCATCTTTGGCTCGCTGTAGGAGCGGTATATTTACCGCTCCTATAGCGCCCGTTCCCATTGAAAACAATGGGGCAGCGCTCCGAACCCGCCCGCACAACGCCGCTGCAGCGGCGGTTTGCGGGCAGTATTAACCCTTTTTCGGCCACTCGGCCGAAATGCGCTGCTAAAACGACGGTAAAGCGGCACTAAATATAGCGCCGCTTTACCGCCAGCGCCCCCACCGCTCCAGTGTGAAAGTAGCCTTAGGAATTCAACGACTTTGCTATTCTGGAAGATCCGATCTGATTACACTATTTTACCATTCTCATAAAAACCATACAAGAAATGTGTTTACAAGTGTGCTTGTAAGACCGCTGCGCAAATACGTTGTGAAAAAAAAAGTATTGCAACAACCGCTGTTTTATTCTCTAGGGTGTTAGAAAAAAATTATAATATATAATGTTTGGGGGTTCTAAGTAATTTTCTAGCAAAAAAAACCTGTTTTAAACATGTAAACACCTAAAATCCAAAAAGAGGCTGGTCTTAAAGTGGTTAAGCTGCCCTGGTCACAGCTCCTCATTGAATTATAGTAAGAATTGTTATTACTAATCCATGGTGCTGGGAAAAAACAAGCACCTTGTTTCTTAGAAGGAACTTGAAATAAAGACAATTGCTGACCTTCCTCTGAAAATACAAGTTACCCGGCAGTCATCCTCTGAATTTAAAGAGACACTGGTGTTTGTTTACTGAAACTGAAGAGTGTAAAATCTGCTGCAGCTGTGCATGACAGCCAATCAGCTTCTAACTTCAGCTTGTTTAATTAGGCTTTGGCAGGAAAAAAAAAAAAAAAAACTAGAAGCTGATTGGCTCCCAAGCACAGCTGCACCAGATTTTGCACTCTCCAGTTTTAGTAAATCAACCCCACAGTGTTACCTTATCCATATCTATGCAAAGAGCACCCTGTGAGCTCCGTATACTCTCCTTACCTATGCTCACTCCTTTCTCCTTCGTAGCCAGCGCTGAAATCAGCTGTGTCTGTGACCCGGGAGAGCAGTGACCGCATTCTCCTGGTCATGTGACAGTGACTGCTAGGTCCAGGAACCATTTCTCCTACCTGGAAGTGCTGCTGCACGGGAGTACAGGTAAAGGGGAGTATATGGGGGGACAGTAGGGTTGCTGCCTCATCCCTTTAAACCCGAACACATATGAATTACACAGGTTCCGTGGCTTATTAACCACTTTCAGACCGGACCATTTTGCTGGCTTAAGACCAGACCACTTTTTGCGATTCGGCACTGCGTCGCTTTAACTGACAATTGCGCGGTCGTGCGACGTGGCTCCCAAACAAAATTTACTTCTTTTTTTTCCCCACAAATAGAGCTTTCTTTTGGTGGTATTTGATCGCTCCTGCGGTTTTTATTTTTTGCGCTATAAACAAAAAAAGAGTGACAATTTTGGAAAAAACGCATTATTTTTTTTTTTAAGTTTTGCTATAATAAATATCCCCCAAAAATATATGAAAAAACATATTTTTCCCTCAGTTTAGGGCGATACGTATTCTTCTACATATTTTTGGTAAAAAAATCTGCAATTAGCGATTATTGATTGGTTTGCGCAAAAGTTATAGCGTTTACAAAATAGGGGTTAGTTTTATAGCATTTTTATTAATATTTTTTTTTTTTTTTTACTAGTAATTGCGGCGATCAGCGATTTTTATTGTAACTGCGACATTATGGCGGACACATCGGACAATTTTGACACATTTTTGGAACCATTGTCATTTTTACAGCGAATCGGTGCGATTAAATTGCATTGATTACTGTAAAAATGACACTGGCAGTGAAGGGGTTAACCACTAGGGGGCGGGGAGGGGTTAAGTGTGTCCTAGGGGTGTGTTCTAACTGTCAGGGGGAGGGGCTGTGTGTTACACTACACTGATCAGCTCTCCCTATTACAGGGAGAGCTGATCAGTGACAGAATGGGGAGGGACTTGTTTACATCAGCATCTCCCCGTTCTGACTCTCCGTGAGACGATCGTGGGTATCCCACAGCGATCGAGTCCGCGCGACCCGACGCACAAGAATGGCACGGCGGCCAATTCAAAGGGACGTACCTGTACGCTCATTTGCCTGTCAGTGCCATTCTGCCGACGTACATCTGTGTGCGCCAGTCGTAAAGTGGTTAAGGTGGTAATTACACTCACTTGGTGCCTTATCTGTATTAAATTAGCCTCAGAACCCGTGTAATTCCTATGTGTTCGGGTTTAAAGGGATGAGGTGGCAACCCTAGGGGCACAGGGATGTCTTTTCCCGGAGACACCATCACCTTGGCCTACATGGGTTTGGAGACACTTTTCTCTTTAATACTTTTTATGGTCATTGGCCTGAAACAAGCAAGTCGGAGTGAAGTCAACACTACAAGTACATATTTGTTTCTGGTTAATGACAGGACTATTGAAGTCACTAACCCGGCTTGTAGCCAGCATAGTCAGAAGGAGATCAGCCACTGCACCTCCTATTGTCATGTGTGAAAGTTTGCTGACAATAGTGTTATCGTTTGTGTTTTTTATAGCTTTATACCCCAGTCTGATGGAACTGAACAATTACATGGGGCTGTCACTGACCGATGAGGAGCTGCAGCTTAATCTCTCACTGGTGCCATCTGGAGGAAATGTGAGTATGGCTGAGACGATCGATTCTACATTTAATAGATTGGATCTATTTTAATGATACATAAAGGTGTGGCTGGCTGTAAGCTGCCTGGTCGTTTAAGGACTGAACTGCCTGCAGACAGCTAAGCCCCAAGCTATGCTTTTTTTTTTTTTTTTATGTTGTCGGGTATTGAAGTAGGAGAACAAGCACTCTAGCAGCTGTGAAGAGGTGGTAGCTTTGAGTTTAAAGTGGTTGTAAACCCTTACAGACCACTTTTTGCTACAGATAAGCCTATAATAAGGCTTACCTGTAGCTACCCCGGATATCTCCTAAACCTGAACGGTTTAGAAGATATCCCCTGTATCTGCATGTGCCGACGTCATCGGCACATGTGCACTAAAGCAATGGCATGTATGTGCCGTTTGCTTCGGTGAGTGTGCCTTTATCGGCGGCTCCCACGTGCATGCGTGGGAGTGACGTCATTGCGGATCCAGCCAATCACAGCGCCGGAGCTGCGATACCAGGAAGTAACCCCCGGGAGTGACATCGCCTGCCGGTGCTGTGTATGGGCACCTCAGTGAGGACTTCGATCTCAGGTGAGTATTACATAATGAGCATACTATGCATACTAGCTCATTATGCCTTTGTCTTGCAGGTATTCGTTTTTTTTTTTTTTTTTTTTTCAAAGTGGGTTTACAACCACTTTAAGAGCTCTGGTTGGCCTGCTGGAGGTCTGAGTTCAAATCCCTCTGAGGGCAAGCTGCTTCTCCAATCAGGTGCTGTGCAGTGCCTGCCCCCTGCTGGTGGAGCAGGATAGTGTGAAATGTTTCAAACTCACTACCCTGTCTCACCAGCAGGAGGTTCAGGTACTGTACTGAGGGTGTGTGTGTGTATATATATGTAAGTCCCACTTTTTGAACAGGCTGCCCTGGTAAGACTCCCACTACAAAGAAGTCCCTATTTATCATGCTGCTGGTGCAGATTTGGTCACTTGCTTTAGAGATTTGAATGTCATTTGGGAATAAAGGTAGATTAGGAAGAGAAGGTTACAAAGCGCAGGTTTCAGTGTGTGGGGAGCTGTGTGAAATCTGGGATCAGGAAGGGAAATAAGCTGCGGCCTTTTGGTCCAATGTTGTCTGGTTTGGGTTCGGTTCTGATTTTAGGCTGACTTTCTAACCTACATGCTTGTTCGGGATTCGGGACCTTCCAGAGGCAGCCAGGTAAACAGTATATGCAGAAAGAAGGTCGGAAAGTCCGGCTGTTGTGTTTTTGTTTTTTTATATTCTTTCTTTGTAGAACTTTGTGGGCAGCAGACTCTCCTCCATCCTCTGCCCAAAAGATCATTAATGTCACAATACTTTGTGCCAGGAGAATAGTACACGAGGTGTGTCTATGATGATGGTACAACAGCGCACTCTGCTGGCTGATAACCAGCTGTGCATTATCCTCTGACCATTCTATTCTATAACTTCCCTTCCCTACATCAAAAGCTGAAATAGGAGACTTCCTGTGATATAAATATAACAACTTCATGGAGTGATTTGTCCTGCTGGAGAAAGTTCCATCCAAAAGTGAGACTTATAATATTTTTCGTCTATTTTTGCTGGTGGGACTTAAAATATTTTCCCTCTATTATAGCTGGATTTTTTTTTTTATTAATTTTAATGAGTAAAACTCGGAGGAAAAATGTTCCATCTAAAATAAAAAAAAGTTTAGTTCTCACAAAAGTGTCTGAGATTTGTATTGATGGTTACGTGACAATTGTAGAGTGATGATCCGATGGGTTGAGCCAAGCTATGACTAAGCGCCAGTAAGGGGTGTGAAACGCGTCAGCTGATTCATCCTCTGTCCTTGATTGCTGTATGGACTGATTTTATTCAATAAAGATAATTTTTCACTGTAGTGCGGCTGTCCGGATTTCCTGTATTGCATGAGCTCTGTGATCCAAGCAACGCTGTATCCAGGCCCAGGCCTAGGGCAGCACTTTGCAGGGGGGGGCAGCACGGAAAGAGTCCCCGCCGGCTTGCGCCGTTAGTGTAGCGCCAGTCTTATGGGGCGGACTGGGCTGAGAGGCAAATAAGTCTGGTGCCCCCATAAAGCGGCCGCACTGCTTCCAGTATTCGGGTGGCCGGTGTTTCACAACTGTGAGGGGAGGGGGGGGGGGGGCGCCGCTTCTAATTTTGACTGTCCTCTCATCCTGGACCACAAACCTTCCTCACTGTGCTATATGTTTTCTGCTGCACCATTTCCATGGTTATATCTTCTTAGTCCTCCAAAAATTATCAGAAATTTGTGTTTAAAGTAGAACTATAGGCAACACTTTTCATTTTGGAAAGAGTAGGGCAGGGTTATAGCCCCTGACAGTTTTTTTTTTTTACCATCCCTGTCCCATTGCAGAGATTTCCCTTCACTTCCTGTCCCATAGCCAAACAGGAAGTCAGATGAAATCTATGCAAATTAAGGGAATCCATTGCCCCCCCCCCCCCAGGCCCTCAGAACTAGTGTCCCTACTAATTTCAGGGCGGGTCAACGGCAAGGGGTGTGGCCTTGACAGGAAGGGGTGGGTCATATTTAAATTAGGGGGTGCAGGGGTTTAGTCAGGTCTAAATACACTACTGGATCCGAGTCTGCATTTACAGTAGGGGTGCAACGGATCGTCGCCGATCCGTGATCCGAACGGGCCACCCCGTTCGGATCGGCACACCCCGCGATCCGCGGAGCGCTCCGCGGCCTCGGCCTTAGGAAAGGCCGCGGCTTCGGCCTAGCTCCGGAGCGACGGCGGCCATCTTTGTACACCCGGCGGCCTTAGGAAAGGCCGCGGCTTCGGCCTAGCTCCGGAGCGCGGCCATCTTGGTACACCCAGCCACTGTTTTTAATGTGATCGCTCCGTCAAATGACGGAGCGATCACTTGTAAACCCTGCATTACCCAGCCAATATCCTGCATTACCCTGCATATACTCTGCATTACCCTGAATTACCCTGCGGATACTCTGCATTACCCTGCGGATACTCTGCATTACCCTGCGGATACTCTGCATTACCCTGCGGATACTCTGCATTACCCTGCGGATACTCTGCATTACCCTGCGGATACTCTGCATTACCCTGCGGATACTCTGCATTACCCTGCGGATACTCTGCATTACCCTGCGGATACTCTGCATTACCCTGCGGATACTCTGCATTACCCTGCGGATACTCTGCATTACCCTGCGGATACTCTGCATTACCCTGCGGATACTCTGCATTACCCTGCGGATACTCTGCATTACCCTGCGGATACTCTGCATTACCCTGCGGATACTCTGCATTACCCTGCGGATACTCTGCATTACTCTGCGGATACTCTGCGGATACTCTGCATTACTCTGCGGATACTCTGCGGATACTCTGCGGATACTCTGCATTACTCTGCGGATACTCTGCATTACTCTGCGGATACTCTGCATTACTCTGCGGATACTCTGCATTACTCTGCGGATACTCTGCATTACTCTGCGGATACTCTGCATTACTCTGCGGATACTCTGCATTACTCTGCGGATACTCTGCATTACTCTGCGGATACTCTGCATTACTCTGCGGATACTCTGCGGGTACTCTGCGGATACTCTGCGGATACTCTGCGGATACTCTGCGGATACTCTGCATTACGCTGCGGATACTCTGCATTACGCTGCGATACTCTGCATTACGCTGCGATACTCTGCATTACGCTGCGATACTCTGCGATACTCTGCATTACTCTGCGATACTCTGCATTACTCTGCGATACTCTGCATTACTCTGCGATACTCTGCATTACCCAGCCGATACCCAGCCAATACTCTGCGATACCCAGCCAATACTCTGCGATACCCAGCCAATATTACAGTGGGGAGAGGATGTGGATATTACAGTGGGGACTATATGGTGGCGTAATTTTCACGGGTTTTTGCAAATTCAATTATTATTTGCTGATCCGAAAATGATCCGATCCGTGACTCCTGATCCGAGGATCGATCCGATCCGTGAGTTTTTTGATCCGTTGCACCCCTAATTTACAGAACACAAAAGCTGTACTCTGATAAAAAGGTACAGGGGTTCTATAACCTCCAATGTGCTGCCAACACTCCATGTAAAACTAAAACGTTTTGGCTTTACATAAACTTCAATGTATTCCCTTTTATTGGTAATCGGGGACCTCATTTCTTGTCCTATTGGTAACTGGGATGATGAATTCTCACCCCCTACAGACTCCTTTCTGCCTCTCATATACAGAAGTCCCTATTTCTCATGCTGCTGGTGCAGATTTGGTCACTTTAGAGATCTGAATCTCAGTTGGGAATAAAGGGAGATTAGGAAGAGAAGGTTACAAAGCGCAGGTTTCAGTGTGTGGGGAGCTGTGTGAAATCTGGGATCAGGAAGGGAAATAAGCTGCAGCCTTTTGGTCCAATGTTGTCTGGTTTGGGTTCGGCACCGTTGTCTGGTTTGGGTTCGGCACCGCAGCAGGGGCTTTGATCTAAAGGTGAGTATTACATAATGAGCTAGTATGCTATGCATACTAGCTCATTCTGCCTTCGTCTTGCAGGTGTTATTTTTTTTATTTTTTTTTCAAAGTGGGTTACAACCACTTTAAGAGCTCTGGTTGGCCTGCTGGAGTTCAAATCCCTCTGAGGGAAAGCTGCTTCTCCAATCAGGTGCTATGCAGTGCCTGCCCCCTGCTGGTGGAGCAGGATAGTGAGAAATGTTTCAAACTCACTACCCTGTCTCACCAGCAGGAGGTTCAGGTACTGTGTGTGTGTGTGTGTGTGTGTGTGTGTGTGTGTGTGTCCCACTTTTTGAACAGGCTGCCCCGGTAAGACTCCCACTACACAGAAGTCCCTATTTATCATGAATCTAATTTGGGAATAAAGGTAGATTAGGAAGAGAAGGTTACAAAGCGCAGGTTTCAGTGTGTGGGGAGCTGTGTGAAATCTGGGATCAGGAAGGGAAATAAGCTGCGGCCTTTTGGTCCAATGTTGTCTGGTTTGGGTTCGGTTCTGATTTCAGGCTGACTTTCTAACCTACATGCTTGTTCGGGATCCGGAACCTACCAGAGGCAGCCAGGTAAACCGCATATGCAGAAGGAGGTCGGAAAGTCCGGCTGTGTATTCCTTCCAGCACGTTTCTTTCTTTGTAGAACTTTGTGGGCAGCAGACTCTCCTCCATCCTCTGCCCGAAAAGAAGAAGGATCATTAATGTCACAATACTTTGTGCCAGGAGAATAGTACACGAGGTGTGTCTATGATGATGGTACAACAGCGCACTCTGCTGGCTGATAACCAGCTGTGCATTATCCTCTGACCATCTATTCTATAACTTCTCTTCCCTACATCAAAAGCTGAAATAGGAGACTTCCTGTGATATAAATATAACAACTTCATGGAGTGATTTGTCCTGCTGGAGAAAGTTCCATCCAAAAGTGAGACTTATAATATTTTTCGTCTATTTTTGCTGTTGGGACTTAAAATATTTTCCCTCTATTATAGCTGATTAGACTTTTTTTTTTTTCTCATCTTTTTTAACTAATGAAACGCGGAGGGAAAAAATGTTCCATCATATAGTTCACTCGGTGGGACTTATACTTTTTATTCTTTCTTTTGCTCGGTGGTGCCTAGAGTATTTTTCTTCTATTTTGAATAGTGAGCCTTAATGGTCTGGTTTGATTTATTGGGTGTAGTCCAGAAATAGGAGGACGAGTAGACAGGTTGGTGTGAAGCAGTGATAGCTCAGTGGGTAAGAGCTGTGCTTAGGTTGCTGGAGACCTGAGTTCAAATCCCTCAGTGGGCCTCACCCCCGGGTACTGCACAGTGCCTGAGCCCCCTGTTGGTGGAACAGGGTAGTGAGAAATGTTTCAGACTCACTACACTGTCCCACCAGCAGGTGGTTCAGGCACTGTGTAGTACCTGGGGGTGAGGCAAGAAAAACCTACATGGGATGGGTATATATATATATATATATAGTGAGGCCAAGAAAAACCTAAGTCCCTGCTTTTGGAATGGGCTATCCCGGTAAGACAGCCCATTCTAATTATATATGTTGCAGTGATGTCACAGACCGTGGACCGAAGAGGGAGGGTGTCCACAACCTAATGTGATGCCCACACATGTTACAGGCCTGTGGGGGCCTGGGACTGGAGCAGACTGGTGGGTCGTCCATGGCCTCCAAGCTTTCACTCAGGGATTTGAGCTTGAAGTCTACTGCACTTCCATGTACTTGCCCTTGGAGTCTACAGCGCTTTCATGGAACCACCCTGGGGGTCTGCAGCACTTGCATGGAACCGCCCTGGAGTCTGCAGCACTTCCATGGATTCGAACTCGGGTCTACGGCGCCCTGGGTCAACACTCTTATGCACTGAGCTACTCACCTCTGCTCACTAATGGAGGTGTTCGTTCTCCTATTTCTGCAGTAAAATGTCATCACACACTGCAATAGATGAATCAGGATTTGAACTTGCAATTCCAAAACCTCTACTAAACTAAACTCCTGAGCCAACCAGCCCTTCAGACAGCAGCTCACTAAATCAAGACTTAGTAAATGAAATGCGAGCGGTTACCCCTAAAAATGAAAATAGAGCTCAGGGGTCTGCTGCGCTCTCAGGGGTCTGCAGTTCCGCATGGATTTGAACTCAGGTCTACGGTGCCCTGGGTCAACGCTCTTATCCTCTGAGCTACTCGCCTCTGCTCGGTGCTTTCTGTGTTCTTTCCCCTATTTCAGGAGTAAATTAAACACAAATTCAAATAGAAGACTCAGGATTTGAACCTGCAACTCCCAAAGAAAAAGCCTCTATGAAGCCGGCTACTAAGCCCCTACACCATAGCACAGCTCAGGCTTAGGAGCCGGCCTCCTTAAACACCAAGATTTGGGAAATGAAGATTCAGTAAATAAAACGCAATCACTGACTACAAACTCAAATGGTCTGAGCAATATATGCAAAAATATTTGTAACAAACTGATGAAACATGGGACTTAAAATATTTCTAGAACTCATCGATTTAACAGTTTAAAAAAAAAAGGCATGCCGGGAATGCTAACTGCACATTGGCTGTGCTCTCAACCAAACAGTCAAACCATCCAATGGCTGGTGTTATAACGGATCACATGTGCAGCACCGTGGCAGTTGAAGGTTAAGCAGAGGCAAAGATGGCAGCTTCCTTGGCTGAAAACGATAGGGGGGTTTACTTCCACTTTAAGGTTCTGGCTGGGGGGGGTCGTCAGCCATCCCATTAAATATCAAGACTTAGTAAATAGAAATTGATGAGCGACTCCTAATATTTAATCTGTGGTGCTGGCTGATGGCGTCCATTCATTCTCAGCCACAAACTGAAGTTTATGCGGGTGGGATTCAAACCCATGATACTAAAGAAAACATTGTCAGTTTACTAACCCACTAGGCCATCTCTAATGCTGAGAGTTGGTTGGGTTTATATCACAGATATAGAAGAAATCAGATTCTTCTGAGGAAGATCCCTGTGATTGAACCAACATGTCTCCACTCATTGTCCCAGCTGACCAAGACTACGATGATTGCAATGTCTGTAACATGTTGGTTCTCATTTTAGTTTATTGATATATTTGGCAGCCCAAAAAAAAAAACAGGACTTATATATTTTTTTTTTATTATTATTTTATTTTATAGTATTAGTAGCACATGTCTCATTGGCAAGCAGGCTGAACCACCACCACCCATCCTGTTACATTTATTGGTTGTTTTCCTACTATAGCACAGCTCTGGTGCTGGAGGGATTGGAATTTAGGGCAGCAGCCCAGCACTAAGGCCCGATTCATCATTATGCAGATTTGCATTACAGAACGTGTTCCATAGGAAACCATGTTAAATGGACTGTAGTTCAAATCGTGCATTTTTAGTGCTTTTTGCAGATTTGAACTACAGTCCATTTAACATGGTTTTTCTATGGAACACGTTCTGTAGTGCAAATCTGCAAAAAGTAAAAAGCACTAAAAATGCATCGGTGTGAATCCAGCCTAAAGCCTCGTACACACGCTACGATTGTTGGCCAACCGAGCGTCTGATTTTTGTGAAAAGGGCGTGTGCCAGGATCTTGTCTTGCATACTTACGGTACGGACAACACTAACGTAGTACTACGAGGAATTTCAGCTCTTGAGCGCCACCCTTTGGGTCCCTTCTGCTAATGTCGTGTTTGGTGAGCATTGATTCCGAGCATGCGTGTTTGTACTTTCGACTTTTGTGTGACGGACTTGTGTACTGACCATACGAAAATCAGACTAGGAGCCGTTGTCCGCCGAAAATTTACTAGCCTGTCATCCAACATGTTGTTGGCCGAAAATTGGAAAACAGTTGTCTAAAAGGAGCGTACTAACGGTAAGATTTTAGGACAACAGTCTGACAACAGACAATCCCCTGCCAACAATCGAACTGTGTGTACGAGGCTTTAGACCCCACACACACTATTAGATTTTCTGCAGATTTTTGATCATCAGATTTACCAAAACCAATGTAGTGCAAGGGAATGCCCGATTGCATACAAATTGAAACTCTTAAAGCGGAGTTCCACCCAAAAGTGGAACTTCAGCTCATTTGTCTCCTCTCCCCCTCCGGTGCCACAATTGCCAACTTTCGGGGGGGGGAGGGCAGGATCCCTGTCTTTGAGAGGTATCTTGTTCCCACTTCCGGGAGTCCGGCCACGGCCCGTGACATGACCCTGGGGCTCCTCCCTCCTCTCCCTGTCCCCAGGCCAGGAGAGAGGAGCGGGGCCTCGCGCATGCGCAGTAGGGTTCCTGGCGTGAAGCCGCAAGGCTACAATGCCGGGTTCCCTTACCCACAATGGCGGCAGCAGCACCCGACAGCTGATGGAAACAGCTGCGGTGCCAACATCGCTGGACTGTTAAAAGCCAGCAGCTGCAGTATGTGTATCTGCTGGCTTTACATTTTTTTTTTTTTTTTTTGGGCGGAACACCGCTTTAAGGTTTGACCTCATATTATATGGTTTTGGTAAATCTGAAGACAAAAATCTGCAGAAAATCTAAGTGTGTATGGGGGTCTAACAGCTCTCATATTCTGAGCATGTTCAGCATTTAAAATAGAGGCAATGCTTTGTCCATGAAGGTTCAGAAATAGATTCATTTTAAAGGAGAATTCCACCTTTGTTTTAAAAATAAATATTGTAATAGCACACTTAAAGAAATAAAATCAGCAACATAAATGCTTTTTTACTTTTATGTAATAATTTGTGTGGTAAAAAAAAAAAGTAATAATTTGGCAATAGTCGGCTTAACTCTATTACTAAAATGAGCAAAAAATAAAAAATAAGTGTCCGCTGACATCACTATTAAGGCCTGATTCACACCTATGGCATTTTTAGTGCTTTTTGCAGATTTGCACTACAGAACGTGTTCCATAGGAAATCATGTTACATGGACTGTAGTGCAAATCTGCACAATGCCAAAAGCACTAAAACTGCCATAGGTGTGAATCAGGCCTAAGTGACCATTGGGGTGCCTGTGGAGGAACAGGAGGTACTTACCTTGTTCTACAAGTCCCAGCATTCAGTGCACCTATGGGAACCCTGTTCATCACAGGCATCAGTTAATCAATCAATAGACATGTGCAAGAGATTTATCAGCAATCGGCCTCAGCCGTGCTGAAAGGAAGAGTGATATACCCGTTTCTGTTATAATATATTCAGGTGGAGCGGACAATATCCAGTAATCAAGCAAGATTTTATTGATGTTTGCGTTTCGATTAATCCGCTAATAGGTGGGCCGGGAAAAACAGAAGGCATCCGATTGGTTGAAATGCAAGCATGAGCGAAATACTGCTTGTTTACTGGGTATAGTCACCTTCACCTAAAGCCTCGTACACACGATCGGATTGTCGGCAGACAAAGCGTCAGACTTTTGTCCGAAGGGCGTGTGCCGGGAACTTGTCTTGCATACAAACGGTACACAATTGTCGGCCAACAAACACGAACGTAGTGACATACTACAAGGAATTTCAGCTCTTGAGCGCCACCCTTTTGGCACCTTCTGCTAATGTTGTGTTTAGCGAGCTTGATTCCGAGCATGCGTGTTTGTACTTTGGACTTGTGTGATGGACTTGTGTACAGACAATACGAAAATCTGACAACAGACCGATGTCCACCGAAAATTAACTAGCCTGCTATACAACAAAGTTGGCTAACAATTGTCTGAAGGAGCGTACCAACGGTCAGATTTTAGGCAGTCTGTCATCACACAATTCCCCACTGAAAATCCGATCGTGTGTACGAGGCTTAAGTGTGCGGTGTCAGAGACAGACGGATCTCTCTTCATTTCAGCACTACGGAGGTGGAATATTGAGCATGTGAAGGCTGCCAAATCACCTCGGCATATCCAGCAATGGGCTAGTCGGTGGCTGGGTGAACAGAGCGTTTCCTCTGGTGCATTGAATGCTGGGAATTGTAGAACACAGAAGAGGACTTCCTGTGTTTGTTCCTCCACAGGAGCCTGGATGGTGACTAGGTTTTGACCGATCTTAGGAACCGAGTTAAAGTAGAAGTGTAGGTGTGTGTAGGTAGGTGTGTAGGTAGGTGTGTGTGTGTTGTTTTTTCTGTACCCCATTGGGGACATTCACCTTCACTTCCTGTCCTATAGCCAAAACAGGAAGTCAGAGGAAATCCCCACAAATTAAGGGAACCTCTTGCAACCCCCATCCCCCACCCTTCACCAGAACTAGTGTCCCCATTGTATGATTTCCCCTCTATTACTTTTTTGGGGAAAACCCAAAATTTGTGACTTTTTTCCATTATGTAAACAGGACAAATGGAGGAGGGGGGGGGGGTGATTCTCCCTAATGGGGGCATAGACCGCAAGAAAAACCTGACAGGGGTTCTAATCCCGCTCCACTGTCCAAAACTACAAAAAAAAAAAAAAAGTTTTTCTTTTAGTTATACTTTAAAGAGGTGTTCCCCTAAAAAAAATGTTTTAAAAGTCAGCAGCTACAAATACTGCAGCTGCTGACTTTTAATAATCGGACACTTACCTGTCCCGGGTCCAGCGATGCGGGGGAACGAAGCCCCCCCTCCGCTCGCGGCGCCAGCATTCTTACTGTGGGCACCCAGCTGTGGCTTCACAGGCAGGCACCCACTGCGCACCTGACAGGTCCCAGATGATGACTGCGGCGCCGAGGGGAAGTGATGTCAGTGCCCAGGCGCTGTAGGTGGCAGACTACGAGGAACCCCCTAGCAACAGGCATTTAGAGGTGAGTAACAAAAAAGATTTTTTCCAATAATTTTTTTTCTTTAGGATTTTTAAGCATTTTTTTTTTTTTTGGTGGCAACACCACTTTAATGGTGCATATACTTTAAATTGGGCTGGTTACGTCAATCTTATTTAGGGGCAAAAAAAAGTGTATATCGTTTCCATTGCCAATTTAGTGCTCTGCTCATTATTGCCTTTGCTGCACATTGAACTTCCCTTCCCTTAATTCCCCTGCCTCTGAATTCACCCCTGGGAACGCAGGTAATACCGGGTTCTCTAGATAAGCGGGAACATGTGATACGCACCCCTTCATTTAATGTCGGTGCTGGTGATTGGTTGCACAGGCCCCATAAGCTCCAACTAGGATCAGCTTACCAGTAACTACTTCTTTAGGATCCAAATGACAAATATGGGGTGCAGGAAGAAAAATGCCTACCCACAGTTTAAACTCAAGGTTCTGGTTCAGTAAAACTATTATGCTGGGAGTCCCATACATGTATGGAGATTCTCCTATTCCTTATACAGAACATACACAGGAGCCAATTATCACCCCCCTTATGACTTTACCCGCCCACTGGGGGGTGCTGTTCTAAGCTGCTAATGCTCTAACTTTATATACTTTACCTACTACTACTACATTTCTGAGAAATACCATTTAGCTACAAAAGCTTGTTTCTTAAGGACAGAAGTTCATAGCTGTTGCCAACTTCCTTATGGAGATTCTTGGATCCTGGGATTCTCTGACCACAGACAAGTGGAGCAAGGAGATTGTCAAAAGAAGTCAGAAATTGTGATCTGCATACTTCCTGGGGTCAGTGTGTAATCAATGTAACAGGCAGGAAGCTGGCATCTTCATAGGCAACCTACACATTTTTTTTTCTTTTTTTAAGTAAGGGTTTTAGAGAAAGTAGGAAAGTGATAAAACCCTAGACGTTTTTTTTTGCTTTTGCCTGTGTCCCATTAGTGAGATTTCTCATCACTTCCTGTCCTGAAGCCATAACAGGAAGTAATGGGGAAATTTCACAGCACTGAAGACAACAGGAAGTGAGAGAAAATCTATGAGGTGAGGGGAAATCCTCTCTCGCGTACACACAAGCGGAATTTCCGTCGGAAAAATCTTGGAATTCCGCTCAAGCTTGGCTTGCATACACACGGTCACACAAAAGTTCTCTGAACTTTCGACCGTCAAGAACGTGGTGCCGTACAACACTACGAGGAGCCGAGAAAATTAAGTTCAAAGCTTCTGAGCATGCATCAAATTGTTTCCGAGCATACGTAGGAATTTTTCTTGTAGGAATTGGTACAGACGATCGGAATTTTTTTTCCGACCGAAAAATTGAGAACCCGCTCTCAAGCTTTTGCTGGCTGGAATTCCGCCAGCAAAAGTCCGATGGAGCATAAACACGGTCGCATTTTCCGAACCAAAAGCTCTCATCAGTCTTTTGCTGGCCGAATTTCCGCTCGTGTGTACGGGGCCTAAGTTGCCACTGGAACAGGTGCCCTCATCTCTTGTTGGGGTGACAACTGTAAAGTTTTGGGTATCCCCTTCCTTTCTGTGATAAGGTGTATCCGGCTAAAAAGAAGAAACCTCCTCATGGGGGGAACACAGCAATAAAAACTCAACAGAAGGTCTGATCATTCCATACTCCATCCAACATATACAGGACAAAATCAAGTGAATCTCCCTAATGGGGGCACAGATGGCAATAAAAACCTCACTAATAGGGGGGCACAAAAAAAAAAAAAAAAAAAAAAAGTTTAGATTATCCCCTTGTACACACCAAAATCCTCCACTTTTTGTCAGACTCGCAGAAAACAAGTTTATGTTTTTGCATTTTGCCTCCGATAGAAAATGTTGCTTAAGTCACCTTCAGTTTAAGTCCATTGAGGTTTCCACTGACATTCAGGTCTGTTTTCTGTGCAGGAAGTGGCGGTCCCCCACACCATCTCAGGCGGGTTGATCGCCCCCGTCACTGGTAACGACGTTGGTCTGAGACGTGCCGAAATAAAACATGGAATGCGGGAGCTGATCTTATGCAAAGACGAGAAAGGGAAGGTGGGCCTGAGATTACGAGCTGTTGACAAGGTAAGAACACGAGGAGATCTGCTCAAAAAATAAAGATTTTTTTTGGGGGGGGGGGGGGGGGGGGGGGGGGGGGGGGGGGGGGTTGGGGTTGTATTAAATCATCCTGCAGGTGTTTTGTTGTTTTAATCTCTCAGAACTTATCCCTATGGCAGGATATACGTGGTTCAAATCTCGGCTGGTTCCTGCTGAACCATTAACGGGCAGGCTGAATGTGCCAAGTTGATCAAAACCGATCAACTCGGCTGCAACCAGCCTGCTGGATTTGCTTGCTTCTCCTGCCCACCGCCTCACCAGGAGAAGACAATGGCCTGGCAAGAGGGATTCCCTTGACAAAACTGTCTGTTGATGGGAGAATCGTGCGAGTTTCTTCCCTACAACCTGTGGTTGGAGAAAGGGAATTTGCAACGTCTATGGCCAGACTATGTTCTCGGCTCTGCCACCCCCACGTCATGAAGTCTCCACTATTCCACTGCTTTATCTGTAACGTATAAAACCAGTTAAGTGGATGAGATATTTGTACGATGAATACTAAAGGAGGGAAATTAAAGAAAAAAAAACTGGTGTAAACAGACTATGGAGCAACTGTGCATAGTATCCAATCAGCTTCTATCTTCAGCGTTGAAAATTAAAGAAAGAAGCTGACTGGTTTTCCATGATTCAGATTCTGTCAGCTCCGGTCTCAGGCTCGGTTCACAAATGAGCCGCATGCAACTCACAGCTGGGGTCCAGTGCGTGCTGGTTCACTGTTTCAGGTCCAATTTCAGACCAAATTTTGGGCTTAAAGGGACCAAAAGACACTGCAAAACGCACCAGACCCGCTGCAGGGATATGTGAACCGGCTCCATAGAGCACCGATCGAAATCTCCTGCTATTGCAAATTGAATGCAGGGATCCCACATCCAATTCACAATGGTGTGAACCCATCCTTAGGCACTTTCCTCCAGAATGTGGGACCTCAGAGGCAGAAAGCATGGGGGGGGGGGGGTTAGAAATAGATGAAGACCTTTGGGGGATTGGAAAGGCCAGTTTTGGGCAGCAGAGATACTGAGGAATTGTTTGTGGTGTCTTTCCAGGGAATATTTGTCCAGCTGGTTCAGGCCAACTCTCCGGCCTCTCTGGTCGGTTTACGGTTTGGAGATCAGATTCTGCAAATCAATGAACAAGACTGCGCCGGATGGAGCACCGACAAGGCACACAAAGCACTGAAAAAGGCCGGACAGGACCGAATCAGCATGATTGTACGAGACCGGTGAGTTCCCAAAGATAGCCTGCAATGTGAGAGCCCCCGGGGGCCGTGAGGGTCCTGTATAGAATGTGAGAAGCCCCCCCACACCATCACCTGACAGCCCCCTATACTCAGAGATAGAACAGTCAGCCATTTACACACTTGTATCTTCACAACAGCTGGAGACAGAGGCTGCAATTTGTGGATTTACACAATTTATTATTAATACAAAAAACATTCCTGGATGGTAAAACACAGACCATAAATTCCACTTTATTAGCCAATAAACACGTATTAGACCACAGACATACACATCCTTCTGTCATCAGGTGTCCAGAGTAGCACTTTTATCTCCGATATCTGCCAAATACGCTGGGCCTGTAATGTTAAAGTGGAGAGACACAAGAGCCAAGAGTTAGCCAACATTACATTAGTATACTGCCCCCTAGTGGAGAGAGATATATACACACAATTCCTACAGATAGATAAATATATTCTAAAGCCTTGTACGCACGATCGGATTGTTGGCCAACAGAGCCACAGACTTTTATCCAAAGGGCATGTGCCAGGATCTTATCTTGCATACAAACGGCACGCAATTGTCGGCCAACAAACACAAACGTAGTGACATACTACGTGGAATTTCAGCTCTTAAGCACCACCCTTTGGGCACCTTCTGCTAATGTTGTGTTTAGCGAGCATTGATTCCGAGCATGCGTGTTTGTACTTTGGACTTTTGTGTGACGGACTTGTGTACAGACGCTACAAAAATCTGACAACAGCCCGCTGTCCGCCGAAAATTTACTAGTCTGCCATCCAACATTTGTTGGCGGAAAGTTAGACAACAATTGTCTGAAGGAGCGTACTAACGGTCAGATTTTAGGCAAACAGTCTGTTATCACACAATTCCCTGCCGAAAATTTGATTGTGTGTACGAGGCTTTAGACTAGAAGCATCGCTATATTATTAAGGTGCTTTAACCCTTTCCCATCCAGCCCCACCATCCCTTTAACAGGTACTTTATGCCTGGGGGGGATAGACCAGGCCAATCATGTGACTGCTGTGACAGCCAATCAGTACCCAGCTCACAATCATTAGGGGGTAGAGCAAAGAAATCTCTGCCACTCGTGGACACGTGTGGAGTTTGCTGCCACACGTTACATGTGGGCATCAAGGAGGTTAATTAAGGGAGGCAAAAAATAAATGCAAGTTTAAAACTTGATAAATCGGAAACTGCAAAGTCCTGGGTTTCCTTTTTAGCAAATATGGTTGCTAATGTACTATATAATTTATGTGCAGTTTAAAAAAAAAAAAAAAAAAAGGAGCAGGTAAAAAAAAAAAAAAAAAAAAAAAAAAAAAAAACCACTACACAAACCCTCCCTACTCTCCTGTATTATCCTCTGGGGTTGCCGAGCGGTCAGTACCCCCCACAGCTGCTCCGTCATTCTGGGGATTTAAAATCCCCACTCGTCTCCCTCTTCACTGTGCAGCAGTTCCAAGAAGGACCAGATCCATTCCGAATGGTCGTCACGGTGCATTGATCTGGTCTTTTCCAGAAGCAGTGCAAAGAGTAGAGGGAGAAGAGTTGGGGGGGTTCGAATCCCCAGGCCGCTGGAGCAACTGTGGAGGTGCCAACAGCTCGGCAAGCTCAGAGGTAAGTAGAGCAGGAGAGTGGGGTTAGTTCACCTTCACCTTTTACATAAAAAAAATGTAAAACGGTTCAAGTGGATATTATAGGTTCTACATGGAATACAACTTTCTTGGGCTTTTTTTTTTTTGCTCTTGTTCAGTAATTTTATTGGAGTTTAAATGTACATAAGATACAGTAAAGATAAAATGTTCAATAGGCAGCATAATAATAGTAGCTCACACTATTGCTATAGCGCACATATGAAGGCTGCTACTACCGATGTCCTTTCCTCAGTTTGTTATTTCCCTGGCTGTCTCTCCCTTTATTATTTTAGTTGAAACAAGCATGCAGCAAGTGAAGTCAGAGACAAGACAGAACTGATCTACATATTTGTCAGGGAGTCAGAAGGAATTGAAGCATTAGGATCAATATAGCAGCCAGGCATTAATTAGCGCAAAAAGAAGAACCCAGCAATGTCATCCTCTGTGTAAAGGTTTCATTTTAAAGGGGAATTGGTCACTGGGCAAAAAGGGAGGTCGCTGCAGTGGCACTTGAAGTAAGCAATTTAAAAATCGTACAACTTCTGTATTCTGTTCACAGTCCATTCCAGCGCACAATAACGCTGCAGAAAGACAGCGCAGGACAAGTCGGGTTCATTGTCAAGAAAGGACAGATCTCATCACTGGTGAAGGACAGCTCCGCTGCCAGAAATGGGATGCTAACCAACCACTATCTGTGTGAGGTCAATGGGCAGAACGTCGTAGGACTCAAGGTAAGCCGAGCTCTCATATGGTGGGAACATTTAGGCAGCAGAATGTTTTTTCTAAAGTGCACATCACAGGACTACAACTACCCAGGTTATGCTGCCACATTCAGATTAAATATAGACACTGTCCCAAAGAAAATAAATAAAAACACACACACACTAATATATATATATATATATATAGAATTAACCCCTCCCAGCTCAGCTAAGCTTCAGTTTTTAGCAAATGTCCTTAGGTTATGCATGGCTTACAGAGGTTCTCTTTTATCTCCTTTCATGGCTTTTAGTCTCATACTTGGGGCCTATTCCTGACACCCCTGATGGGGCAAGTGCCTCCAAAGGCTTCATCCAGATAGGTCACCACAGCCAGTAGTCCTAGAGAGACTCTACATGGAGTCCACAAGCAAGTGCAGGGACAAGCCTGTAATGCTGCCGGCCAGTGTGGGATACAGTGATCTCCAGAATACAGAGTACCTGATGATCTTACCCGATAGGTGCTCTACAGGTCCAGGGCACAAATTCCCTGAAGACCCTGTGTAGTGCACCCACCATGACGGGTAAAGTTTGGGCCTGCAGCTTGGACAGGTGAGTGCCTCTGTACTAGTGAAGTGGCAGCATTGCCCTAGAGTGGACGTCCCTTGGTGATCAGGGCTGTTTTTTTCCTTGAGTAATAGCAGTGTTCAAAAGGCAGACAAATGCAGTGTTGCGCGGATGATGCTTGAACAGCCATGCCATTCAGAGTTCATTGATATTTCCTACAGCTTTCTGACTAAAAGTCTGTATTGTACCTCAATACAAAACAGAGCCAAAATCCACCTTTAGCAAAAAAGGTGGATTTGGCTTTTAAAAACTGGATTTTTTTGCATTCACCGTAAAATTGTTGTCCCCAAGCTCATTGAAGGACACAGCTGTACTTCTCATGCAGGTGCTGCATCCAATGAACTCAGAAAAAAAAGGGTAAATAAAAATAAAAATCCTGTTTTTCTCATCATGCAGTGAAGGACACAGCTGTACTTTTCTCATGGATGTGATGTCCCAAAAACAAACCTGCGTGGGCCCACAAAAAACAAGAACCGACTCCAGGCAGAACTTTAACTGCCACCTGCAAGAGTTTCCACACATAGAAGGCAAGACAGTCTTCATTAAAGGTGAAAGGCCGTCAACCACCTTCAGTTGGAAAAAACTACTTGGGACAAAGCGCCACTTTGACCTTATGCAACACTAAAAAGGGCAGCTTATAGGAAAGAGCCACAGGCTCAGACACTCGACGTGGGGCAGTGATGGCCACCAAGAAGGCCATATTTTGCAACAAGGTCGAAAGAGGAACATCCTGTATATTTTCAAACTGATGTTTCTGTAAGTCCAGCCAAACAAGATTCAGGTCCCAAGATAATGGGGAAGGCCTAGAAGGCAGAGTCACCTGAGTGAACTCCTGGTTAAAAGTGCAAATAAGTGAAACAGAGGCCAAGGGATGCTGAAAAAGAATGGCCAGGGCAGGGAAAGGGTAGCAAATCAGACCTCAAGAGAACAGGTGCGGCTAAAGCAGGAGACATCAAGGCACGCCTGCGACCAGCCAAATGAGATACGTGAACCAAGTCCTGCGTGGCCATTCTAGAGGTTTCAGAATAAATAGAATGCCCTTCTGCACCATCCGTGGTAGCAATCGGAGAAGGAACTTCAATGACAGGAACACATGAATCAGTACTTACTTATGCCAAGGAGCCACCAGACCTGGTCACAAACCACTTCCAAGGCTGCTGCTGAGTTTTTTGGGTCCCCCTGGTGGATGGTGTGAGCCACCGCTGTGGCATTGTCCTATTGCACTCGGTTTGGATGACTCTAGGGATGCCATCCAAAAAGAGGAACAGAGAGACAGACCGACCTTGAAGTTCCAAAATATTGATGGGAAGGGTGGACTCCTCCAGAGACCAGCAATCCCGGACTGAAGTGTGCTTCATCACTTCCCCCCCCCGGCGATTGTGGCTACAATCCGCCAACTGAAGGGAAGAAAGGACTTTACGGACAGGAGGAGCGAATCCACTAAGCCAGCAACACCTTGGTCAGGTGGGATAGACTGATGGGAAGGTCCAGAGACCCCAGAACTCTGTTCCATTAGATCAAGATCTCTCTCTATGGGGGCGTGGCCAACTAATGGGATGTGAGGAAGCAGCTTGCCTGAGCTCAGTCTGCCCTGCTCTTATCCTGACTTAATCCTGCTGACCCAATCACTCCTGTGGGAACCCACCCAGCCTCCTTACCCTCCTGAGACCCCTGGGAACATCGGAGGATGGTTAAATATGGCACCGCGCTGGAGAATATCACTGAATTCCCGCCGCTGTCCTCCTCGTGTGAATCACAGCAAAATGGCACCGGTCAGCCTCATGGACGGGATCACAGCAAGCCCCCCCTCTTCATCCGCAGCAGCGCAACACAAACCAGGGAAGGGCGAGTTACAAACAAAACCCCCCTGCTTCTAGCCCCGATGATCCCCCTGCTGCTCTCACAGCCTGAGGACACAGCTCCTCTCTCCCCCAACGCTGACCATGCTGACACAGGCCCTGCCGAACCCACGCCGACACAGATCATGAAGGCTATTCAAGCACAGCCACGCTTCCCTTACCACTCAGCCTATCAGATCTATCCTTCCTGAAACAAGATGTGCATAACCTCCGACACAAGAGTGCCCAAACGCAGAACAACGCATAGGTGATCTGGAGGATGACACCCGTCCTTTACAGGCCTCTGTTAGAAAATTTCGCCAAACCCAAGATTAGAAACTATAGCCAATGCCAGGACCCGAAGGGTCAAGACCCCAGAGGCCTCATAAAACGAGTGCTGCGATTGCAAACCAAAAATGGTGCCCGTGGCTCCGCCCCATTCGCCCACGTGTCCTTCAATAAACACTTACTGTAGTATCAAATTACAAAGTTGATAACTTCATTGCCCTGCCTTACTTTACGGTATGCGACAGAAAAGTGACATTTGGATTTTAAATGATTTTATACTGGAAAAACGTAGTCATAACACGTAGAGGTCGTACCAACATCCAAGACAGTGTATTCATAACCGATAGGACAAAAAGTAAAAATGTGTGTTAAATGGTGTTCACCACATTGTCCCTGGGTGATGAGAGCTCAAGAGTTAAATCATGTGGTTTTCTTTCCATAGGATCGTCAGATTGTGGACATTTTAGCATCGAGCAGCCGCAGTGTAACAGTGACGGTGATCCCCGCTATTATATTTGAGCACATTATAAAAAGGTAAGATCACATGTCTGTCCTCCTCCTATACAGAGAGAGGGCATCCATCTATTTTTAAAGTAAAGATTCACCTTTCGTAACATGTTACACCAATATTCATGACATGTTACGAACAGACCGGCCCCCCGCACCGCCTCGATCTGACAGCTAGTTGGGTTCTTCTCCCCACTAGTTGTCACAATTTAAAAATAAAAACGCGTGGCTGAGCAGGGCTCCGGCTGCTTCACTCATTCACAGGGTCCTGTGAATGGAAAACTACGAGGTCCAGCAACCCTTGCAGCCATCAGCTTCTCAATGAACTACCAGGATGCCGGGGTTGTGTCATTCTATCTTCCTGTCAGATTGTATATGCTTGGCCGTACGGGAAAACAGATACAATGGCAGATCTGCTGGAGACCTGCACTGCACCAGCGATCTACTGATCCCTGGTACAATGCGTTACAGGCTCATAATGAATATTTTTTTTTTTTGCAGGTAAAAAAAAAAAAAAAAAGTGCATTTCATTATTTATTTTTTTCTAAAAAATGAACACCCAGCCATTGGGGCCAAAGCTCCTCCCTACAGCTCAGTAATATTGTTTATTGTACAATGTTTCTACAGCTGCATCTGAAGCATTCCTGCAAGTAGGTGTGTGAATGAACCATCACAGGAGTCCAGCTATGTGAATGGGGAGTTCCATGCCCCACAACCTGCTGTGTGCATGTACCCTGAATCCAGTTCCTAATTCACAGACAGTGCTGACAAATCTGCATGTTCCTTTTTTTTTTTTTTTTTTTATTTTTTTTTAAACAAACATGTTATACTTACCTGCCCCATGTAATGGTTTTGCACAGAGCAGCCTGGGTCCTCCTCTTCTCAGGTCCCTTGCTGGCCCCTCCTTCCGTCAATTGCCCCGCCCCCCCACAGCAAGCAGATTGCTATGGGGGGCACCCGAGCCGCAGCTCTGTGTCTCCATTCAGCCATGGTTGAGGCCTGCCCTCTCTCTCACCCAATTGGCTGACTGATTGACAGCAGCGGAAGCCAATGGTGCCGCTGCTGTATCTCAGCCAATTAGCAGGGAGACGTCCGAGGCACTCGGGCACATCGCTGCATAGAAATGGCGTTCAGGTATTAGGAGAGGCTGCTGCACACAGAAGGCCTTTTATCTTAAAGCGGAGCTCCACCCTAAAGTGGAACTTCCGCTTATCGGATTCCTCCCCCCCCCTCCGGTGCCACAATTGGCACCTTTCAGGGGGTAGGGGGGTGCAGATACCTGTATAATCCAGGTATCTGCACCCACTTCCAGGACTAGCTAGCCGCCCCTAGCCGCAGATGTCCCGCCCCTAACTGCAGATGCCCGCCCCCCCAGTTGTGTCTTGGGAAACACAATTCCCAGGACACAACGGGGACCAGTAAAGACGCGCAGCGCGACTCGCGCATGTGCAGTAGGGAACCGGGCAGTGAAGCCGCAACTCTTCACTTCCTGATTCCCTGACAGAGGATGGTGGTGGGGCAGCCGGAAGACGAGCGATCGCTCGTCATCTTCTGCCAACATGGACCCTGAAACAGGTAAGTGTCCATTTATTAAAAGTCAGCCTTTATAATCACTTTAAGTCATAGATATCTACTAAACAGCAAGTAAAATGATTTTTGTTTTTATTACTAGCATGTTTGAATAGATTGCACACATCTCGCCTCTAGGAAGTCTTGTAAGCAAAAGCAGGAAGGAGGGGTTAAAATGGGTTATTGGGAAAGACAGCCCCGACATTGATAACGGTTCTGTTCTTTTTTTGCAGAATGTCATCTGGTGTCATGAAGAACTCTATGGATCACTCTATCCCAGAAGTGTAAAGGGGACATGTACACTAATGACACAGCAATGTGCACCTTTGAGAGACTGTTCTATGGTGTGGGGTTGAAATACAATGCACCTTTGTTTTCCTCCTGGTGGGGGGAGATCTGATGGCCTACATCTGGAAAAAAACAGAAGCTGTGATTTCTCCTTGTTTGACTCTGCATACACTCATCCTATGTGCTGCTGCCTAAATGTCCATCCTAGATCTGTCTGTATGGAACGCCTAGTGTACGAGATAGTAGTCTAGTGTACAAGGTCAGAATGAGATCTAGGAGGACAGACCCGAATCTACTTTTACCACTTTGCATGTTACATGAACCAAAAAAAAAAAAAAAAGAAAAAAGAAATAAGAAAAAATAATCAATACTGGTGATCAGTTTCCATACATACAGGCAGATCCGGGCAATCCAAAACATACACGCCGTGACACACTCACCTCCATAATCAATAGTCATCGCTTCTCTATCCAGTTTTCGTTGCAGATGACCCATGTAGTAGTTATGACCTTTTATATTTATGTCCATTTTCCTTTTTTGAATCGCATCCAAACTGTTAGAGGAAGTGCAATATACTTGTAGTGATGTTTTAAAGAGAACCTGTCATTCATGAACAGTGAAAGTATGTTGAAGGCTGGATCAACAAGCACATTATACTGCAGTGAATTTACCAGTTTCAGGTTATGCAAGTCGAATTGCTGCTCAGCACTCAGAGTGCTGCCTTCACTATTTATTAATGACAATTACTCTTATCTATAAATTATGTTGTGTAAACCTTACTGTACTCCTATTATACCGCTGTGCTGGTACAGTTTTCTTATGTTGCACTGTATTACTTTAATAAAGAAAAAAGTAAAATAAAGCGTTCATCTTTTCACCGAGTCTGATGTGAACAATTTACAAAAGAGGACTTCTGTATCTAAAATTCCCCATCAGTAAACAGACACAGTTATACTTCAAATGTAATACAGGAGCAGATTGCACCCCCCCTGGTAAGCTCAGCGCCCATCCTGTAGATGCTCCCCTATTTCACATAGGGTGGGGGGGCCTGGATCTGGGCCCCCCCTCTTGTTAAATGGGGCTTCCAGATTCCGATTCCCCCCGCCCGCAGAGCCCGACAACCAACGGCCAGGGTTGTTGGGAAGAGGCCCTTGTCCACATCAACTTGGGGACAAGGGGCGCAGGGCACCCCCTGCCCCAAGGCACCCACCCCCATGTTGAGGGTATGCGGCCTGGTACGGTTCAGGAGGAGGACTGGGGGGAGGTGTTTGCTCGCCCCCACCCCCTTTCCTGACCTGCCGGGCTGTGTGCTTGGATAAGGGTCTGGTATGGATTTTGGGGGGACCCCCACGCTGTTTTTTCCGGCGTTGGGGTTCCCCTTAAAATCCATACCAGACCGAAGGGCCTGGTATGCTCTTGGAGGGGGTAACCCATGCCGGTTTAAAAAATAAATTGGTGTGGAGTTTCCCCTAAAGATTCATACCAGACACAGTGCCTGGTATTGCCGGAGGATCCCTGTTCATTGAAGTCAAACGCATGTCAGACTTCAAGTCGCAGGGCAAAGTCGGATTCAAAGTGGTACGACTGTCGTGTCCCATCAGTGTGAACCCCTTAGAGCCCTGCAAGTGCAGTGGCTGATTGATAATTATAAAATTGCTCCCATACAGCTTCACTTTTCACATGGGACGCAGAGAAGCACATTTGGTCAGCACAACAAAAGGTTGGAATTTTCAACAAAGTTGGTTAAAATCCTTTCAATGTACAGAGATCACCCAGAGGGCAAAGTTTTCTCTCTCAACAAAAGTTACTCCAACTATCCATCAGCCAATGTATTCAAAATCTGCCACATTTCCATTACCCAGACACAGCAAGCATTCCACCATTGAGTCAAATACTTGCTCCCTTGCGCTGTAGTTCCACCCACCATTAATAATACAAGTTGATGGAAGGAACCTCAGCATCTCGAGGGGAACCAAGTATACTATACACCTGAAAGTGTAGAAAATTAGCAATGGCTGAGCAACATGAGAGGTAGCAGATTTTAATACACAGGCCTCCAGAAAAAGGTAAGTATACAGGTGACCTATTCTGTACAGTGACTACAATGACAGGGTCACTTTAAAAAAGGTATTTAAATTGAACTAGAGAGCTGTGATGCCAGATCTCACCAGCAGATGGCACAGTATAGGAAATAACAGCTCTCTTGATTGGTGGGTTCAGGAGCAGAGATCTTTTTATTTACAATGCAATTCAAATTCTCAGCATACCAGGACAGGCGAGACCACTAGAAAATCAGATATGGCTCATGACTGTGGCTCAGGCCAGTTTAATACATTCAGCAGGACAGACAGCAAATGACAAGCAACATCAAAAAATAGATACATCTCTCTATATATAGATTTATAGCTTTATAAGTGACTTCATTCCAATAGTAGCTACATTTACCTGTCCACAAAGCTCGGTGTCAGGGAGACAAGTGACCAAGTAAAAGGTTTTCCATTCTGTTCACCGACTCCCAGGAATCTAAAGGAGAATCGGTCAAGTGCAAAAAGTAAGTTTTGAAGTGCTGAAAAGAAGTGTGGTCGCTGCCCGGTGGAGTTTGTGGTAATCCCTAAAGAGCTCCTCCAAGTGGGCATTACACACACTGCAATGTAAGCGACCTGCACAGACACTGACTCCAGCAGGGCATGGGGGTAAGACACAGGGGAGCACCACCCCCAAGTGCCACGAGTATAATGGATGTCAGAAGGGTTGAAGGGAAAAAGGAAAAAAAAAAAAAAAAAAAAAAAAAATAGGGGGGGGGGGGGCAAATGTCATCATGTGATGCAGTTGGAAGCGGGACTTAGCAGCATGTCTCAATAATGAGCCAGGGTCTGTGCAACCAAACCATGCGACATGCCAAAAGAATGCAGAAATGTGCAATCTGCTGACAAACATAAGCATTCGTTTCTCAATTTAAAAAAAAATTGATGAGCCTAAACGTGCCATTTACTGTACTTTTTCTAGAAAGAACCAGCAACACTATAGTATTAAAAGTGCTCACAACTATGAGAAACCAAATTTCAGTATTTGTTTCAGCTCTACAGCAGTGGTCTCCAAACTTCTGCCCTATGCTTGCCTTTATCCAGCCCTTGGGGCACCATTTCATCCACTGACACCAACAACGACGGGGCACATTTCCTTCCCGACGACGACGGGGCTCAATTCCTTCCCAACAACGACGGGGCACAATTCCTTCCCAACGACGACGGGGCACAATTCCTTCCCAACGACGACGGGGCACAATTCCTTCCCAACGACGACGGGGCACAATTCCTTCCCAACGACGACGGGGCACAATTCCTTCCCAACGACGACGGGGCACAATTCCTTCCCAACGACGACGGGGCACAATTCCTTCCCAACGACGACGGGGCACAATTCCTTCCCAACGACGACGGGGCACAATTCCTTCCCAACGACGACGGGGCACAATTCCTTCCCAACGACGACGGGGCACAATTCCTTCCCAACGACGACGGGGCACAATTCCTTCCCAACGACGACGGGGCACAATTCCTTCCCGACGACGAGGGGGCACAATTCCTTCCCGACGACACCAACAACGGGGCACAATTCCTTCCCGACGACACCAACAACGGGGCACAATTCCTTCCCGACGACACCAACGACGGGGCACAATTCCTTCCCGACGACACCAACGACGGGGCACAATTCCTTCCCGACGACACCAACGACGGGGCACAATTCCTTCCCGACGACACCAACGGCGGGGCACAATTCCTTCCCGACGACACCAACGACGGGGCACATTTCCTTCCCAAAAACACCAACAACGACGGGGCACAATTCCTTCCCAACGACAACGGGGCACAATTCCTTCCCAACGACAACGGGGCACAATTCCTTCCCGACGACACCAACAACGGGGCACAATTCCTTCCCGACGACACCAACGACGGGGCACATTTCCTTCCCGACGACACCAACAACGACGGGGCACAATTCCTTCCCGACGACACCAACGACGGCGGGGCACAATTCCTTCCCGACTACACCAACGACTTCGGGGCACAATTCCTCCCAACGACACCAATGACGACGGGGCACAATTCCTCCCAACGACACCAATGACGACGGGGCACAATTCCTTCCCGACGACACCAACAACGGGGCACAATTCCTTCCCGACGACACCAACGACGACGGAGCACAATTCCTTCCCGACGACACCAACGACGACGGGGCACAATTCCTTCCCGACGACACCGACGACGACGGGGCACAATTCCTTCCCGACTACACCAACGACTTCGGGGCACAATTCCTCCCAACGACACCAATGACGACGGGGCACAATTCCTCCCGACGACACCAACGACGGGGCACAATTCCTTCCCAACGACACCAACGATGACGGAGCACAATTCCTTCCCGACGACACCAATGACGACGGGGCACAATTCCTTCCCGACGACACCAACGACGACGGGGCACAATTCCTTCCCGACGACACCAACGACGACGGGGCACAATTCTTTCCCGACGACACCAACGACGAAGGGGCACAATTCCTTCCCGCCGACACCAACAACGGGGCACAATTCCTTCCCGACAACACCAACGACGACGGAGCACAATTCCTTCCCGACGACACCAACGATGACGGGGCACAATTCCTTCCCGACGACACCAACGACGACGGGGCACAATTCCTTCCCCGACTACACCAACGACTTCGGGGCACAATTCCTCCCAACGACACCAACAACGACGGGGCACAATTCCTCCCGACGACACCAACGACGACGGGGCACAATTCCTTCCCAACCACACCAACGACGACGGGGCACAATTCCTTCCCGACGACACCAACGACGACGGGGCACAATTCCTTCCCGACGACACCAACGACGAAGGGGCACAATTCCTTCCCGACGACACCAACGACGAAGGGGCACAATTCCTTCCCGACGACACCAACAACGGGGCACAATTCCTTCCCGACGACACCAACGACGATGGGGCACAATTCCTTCCCGACGACACCAACGACGATGGGGCACAATTCCTTCCCGACTACACCAACGACGATGGGGCACAATTCCTTCCCGACGACACCAACAACGACGGGGCACAATTCCTTCCCGACTACACCAACCTCGACGGGGCACAATTCCTCCCGACGACACCAACGACGGGGCACAATGACATCAATTGATGGAGCACAATTTCTCTCAATGACAACAACAATGGGGCCCAATGACATCAATGATGTGGCACAATTCTTCCTACTGACACCAATGATGGGGCACAATTTCTGAAAAACAATGGAAGTTATTTTTTCCCCACTAACGTCAGGACCTTTAGTCACAATGACCACTGTCTGCCCCCCCTCCTCACCCCCTAAATTCTAAAAGGACAATAAACTAGCCCTTTTGTTTACACAGTTTGGAGACCCCTGCTCTATGGGATCAGTCATAATAAGCTCATTGCATAAACTGACCAACTTCAATACTGATTACTGACAGGAAGTCAGCCATATGCAAAAAAAAAGTCCTTTCATTTTTTTAGTATTCCACTTTCCAGCTTAAACTTTGGCAAATAGATTTAGGAATGTTTTAGCAGGTGTGTGCTGGCCCCTAAATAATGATACAACAAAGTATCACAATAAATGGAGATAGGAGTGGTTGGGCCTACATGCACGCCATGGTACAGAGGTAGGAGGTATGTAATAAATATCTGTCTGATGTCATCTACAAGCACAATGGGGTCTGGGGCACACATAGCAAGGTCACACCCGGGGACAAAGGTCCAACAGCAGCAAGAAAAAAACAAACAAAAAGGGGGACCCTCAAAGGCAATAAATTGCTAGGAAATGGGTAAGAGCCATCAAGGTGACATTAGTCGGGCCTGGAACGAGTGCAGTCCAGCACGTGGCATGCACCCGTCTACATATACACAGCACTGGTCCACGCATACACACAACATATATGTACAGAATACATTCAAATGGCAATGCATTGCTCCCTTAGCTCCCCACCAGATACTGTGGGTGGGCAAGCATACACGGGCACAGGAACTGCACACATGACAGTAGGTGGCATTGCATGTGTGTGTACATGTGACATAGGATAGTTTACACTCTACAGACACAGACAGGTGTAGGTGGTCAGGTGACATGGGGTACATACACATCCTGTGTCTGGGCTGTGCTCAGCTGCAACTATATAAATGGACCGAGAAGATATATACACAACAGACACAACCAATTGCACAGTATGAACTATGTGGACTGGCATCTGAGTAGATTAACCCAATAGCCCCCCTCAGCCGTGACAGTGAAAGCCCCTCCTCAGTCAACACTGGACTCTTTATCTTAGGATGCTTGCTGTTTTTGTTTTGTTTTCATGATTACTCAGATACATTCCATAAAGTCTGATCACTGATTATCCTCTGCAAAATAAGTCTCCCTTCTACCCCTCTGGTTCACAGGCAAGATACAAAGGGGGTGGCAGAGTCATCAAAGTGCGAAGGTTTAGGGTCCGGGGGGGCAGCCAGAGTTAGGGCTGGCTTGTGGAGGCACTGACTGGGCGGCAGCTGATCCTGCGAATGGAGTGCAAAGCGACTGTACAGCAGCCACGCATCAGGGAGCTGATGTTATACACTGGCTGTCCTTGGCGCCTCTCCGCGCGGCATAACCAGGCCACCGTGGGTACCACAGGGATCAGCACAGCCAATAAGTCCACTATAAAGTGCCGACTCCAGTAACCAATCGGTGCATCAGGCACCTCTGCCTCCCCGCTTTCAGCCCCAGAGGCTCCGTCAGTGACCAGCACTACACAGCTTGAGTCGGGATTGGAGGCTTCTGGTTCTTTGGGGTCCTGGGACGTAGGGGTGCCAGCCGTCTGCGACTGCAGGAGCTTCTCTAGGATTGTGACTGGCTCAGGGGTGCCCGCAGCTTCGTCTGTCTGAACAGCACAGTCACTCATGCTGCTGGCCTGAACAGCAGCCTCAGCACACAGCGGAGGTGGTTGCACACTGAGACACAAAGGTCCCTCGCCAAGGTAGAACTCTGTGCCAGAAGAGACAGCGCTGCTGTCCGCGTACCCGCTATCCCCAGTGTCCTGAGAGTGGCGATCTCCCACGGGAGGCTCGCTGAGTTTGGTGTAGGTAGAGCTGCGGGTGAGAGAGCGGGCAGGCGAGTCGCCGGCGGAACCTCCACCTTCTGCCCCACACGGCACTCCATCCTGCGCCAACTCCATGTTCTGCAGAAGACTTTCCAGCTTACGGTTCTGCAACGTAATGTCGGCAAAGTACTTCTGGACCCCCGTGTCGTTTTCTCCTAGCCGTTCCCGGACATCGTCCATGACCTCACGGAGCTGCTGGATTTCCCTCTGCGCCGCCTTCAGTGCCAACTGCGCCTCCACCCGATGGCACTCTTCCTCTATCCAGTCCTCTTGCATCCGGCTCAGCTGCGAGCGCAGCTCATCGACCTCAGAGTCTCTGAATACACACCGCACAAGTTTGGGGTGAGGAAGAAAAGAAAAAAAAAAAATACAAAAAACAGGATTAGTATGAGCTGACTAAACTACAATATAAAAAAATAAAATAAAAATCAAAAGCAAGTCAATTTAAAAAAAAAAAAATTAACATTCTATTAGTGCTCACTTTTTACATATAACTGATCATAATTCTCTACATATTCATAGATCAATAGCCAGGGGCAGATCTACTGATTGTCCATCCTGACAGAAAATGGAATGGTCACACTTACATCATTTATGCTAAAGTAGGGGAGCCTGTTCAAAACACAGAAAGCTAATCTGAGGCAGGGACTGCAAAAAAAAGGGGCAGTGTTACTAAATCTTAGTAAGGGAATATAGAAAAATAATGCATTTTAGGTGGCAAAAACATGAATGCAATCTACTCACTAAGTGGGGGGGGGGCGGGGGGGACGGGACAGGACCTCTGGGAGTATCTAGGATGGAAATAGAACCTGGGGGTCCTAGTAGATGATAGGCTCAGCAACGACATGCAATGCCAAGCTGCTGAAAGCAAAGCCAACAGAATATTGGCATTCAATAGGGAATTGACTTCAGAGATAAAACGATAATTCTCCCGCTCTACAAGACTCTGGTCCGGCCGCACCTGGAGTATGCTGTCCAGTTCTGGGCACCAGTCCTCAGGAATGATGTACTGTAGCAAGTCCTAGTTGCAATCTCGGAACACCCAAGAGGGTAGTATGTGACTGGTCAAAATATAGTAATGCATTAAAGTGTTTGTTCACCAATGCCAGAAGTCTGCCAAGCAAAATAGGCGAGTTGGAAGCTCTGGTGCATCAGGAGAGCTATGATGTAATCGGTATTGCTGAAACTTGGCTGCAGTCCTCACATGACTGGGCTATAAATATTCCTGGCTTTGCACTCTTTCGGAAAGACAGAGTTAAAAGGAAAGGTGGAGGGGTCTGTCTGTATGTGAGAAGTGATCTCAAAGCGAGTGTGAAAGAGGACCTGGGGGATGGAGAGTGTGATGAGTCTGAAGCATTATGGGTGGAACTGCATACAGATGTGCGTAGTTCAAAGTTAATCATTGGAGTTTGTTATAGACCACCCAATGTTAATGAGGAGGTGGATACTCAGCTCCTTGCTCAAATAGAAAGGGCTGCAAGGGCTGGGACAGTGATAATAATGGGGGATTTTAACTACCCAGAAATTGACTGGAATAATGGCACTGCTGGGACAGTTAAAGGACAAAAATTTATAAACCTATTACAGGACAATTTTATGGTCCAGTTCATTGAGGCCCCAACCAGGAATGATGCTCTGCTGGATCTGGTAATCTCAAACCATGCAGAGCATATTACTAATGTTCAGATAAAGGAGCATCTGGGTAGCAGTGACCATAACATGATTTCATTTGATGTTAGCTGTAAGCAAAAATCACATACAGGAAAGATAAAAACACTTAATTTCAAGAGGGCAAATTTTCCAAGGATGAGGGCTGCTCTCCAGAACTTAGACTGGGAGAGAATATTGGCAACAATGGGCACAGAACAGAAATGGGGATTCTTCAAAAAGACTGTTTGTGAACTCACTGCAAAGTATATTCCCATGGGCAATACATTTAAAAGGCTAAAAATAAAACCTATGTGGCTCACGGCCAAAGTTAAAAAAGCTATAAACTATAAGAAAAGAGCTTTTAAAAAAATAAAAATGAAGGATCACTCTAGTGTCATTTAAATGTTACAAAGAACATAACAGAATATGTAAAAAGGAAATCAAGGATGCAAAAATTCAAAACGAAAGACAGATTGCAAAAGATAGTAGGACAAACCCCAAAAAATTCTTCAAATATATTAATAGTAAAAAGGTCAAGTCTGAGCATGTAGGCCCTTTACAAAATAATCTAGAGTGGGTGACTGGGGACAAAGAGAAGGCTAATTTATTAAATACTTTCTTCAGCTCTGTGTATACAAAGGAGCATGGGGGAGCTCATGTCCACAATGGGGGTGGTAGTGACACAGCCCTAAATCCACAATGGCTCAAAAGTGATATGGTCCAGAAATATTTAGACAGAATAAAGGTGGATAAAGCACCTGGACCTGATGGCATCCACCCACGGATCCTAAAAGAATTGAGCTCTGTAATTTCAAAGCCATTGTATCTAATTTTTAGGGAATCATTAATGACAGGAATAGTACCACTGGATTGGCGCAGGGCGAACGTGGTGCCTATATTTAAAAAGGGAACAAAGTCTTTACCAAGTAACTATAGACCTGTTAGTTTAACTTCTATAGTTGGGAAGATACTGGAGAGATTATTAAAAGACCACATAGACGAGTTCTTGCAGGAAAAAAATATTTTAAGCAACAGACAGCATGGGTTCATGAAAGACAGAAGTTGTCAGACAAACCTCATTTCTTTTTATGAGGTGGTAAGTAAAACCTTGGACAGAGGCGTGGCTGTGGACGTGGTATACTTGGATTTTGCAAAAGCGTTCGATACAGTTCCCCACACACGGCTCATGTGTAAGGTAAGGTCTACAGGTTTGGAAATATCGGTTTGTAAATGGATAGAAAACTGGCTAAAAGACAGAATTCAGAGAGTCGTGGTTAATGATTCTTACTCTGAATGGTCTAAGGTTATCAGTGGTGTACCCCAAGGTTCAGTGCTGGGACCCTTACTTTTTAATATCTTTATAAATGATATTGGGTCTGGGATCAAAAGTAACATTTCTGTCTTTGCAGATGACACCAAGCTATGTAGTGGAATAACGTCCTTACAGGAGGTCTCCAATTTACAAGCCGACCTCAATGCTCTGTCAAATTGGGCTACTATGTGGCAGATGAGGTTTAATGTTGATAAAATGTAAAGTTATGCACTCGGGGGCTAAGAATATGCATCATACATGCTAGGGGGAGTACAACTGGGGGAATCAATGGTGGAGAAGGATCTGGGGGTTTTGGTAGATCATAAGCTCAATAATAACATGCAATGCCAAGCTGCGGTTTCCAAAGCGAGCAAAGTCCTTTCTCGTATTAGGAGAGGTATGGACTCCAGAGAGAGAGATATCATTTTGCCCCTGTTCAAATCATTAGTAAGACCTCATCTGGAATATGCAGTTCAGTTTTGGGCACCAGTTCTCAAAAAGGATATCGGGGAACTGGAGAAAGTGCAGAGACTGGCAACCAAACTGATAAGAGGCATGGAGGAGCTCAGCTATGAGGAAAGATTAGAGGAACTGAATTTATTCACCCTTGATAAGAGGAGATTAAGGGGGGATACGATCAACATGTATAAATATATAAGGGGTCCATATAGTGAACTTGGTGTTGAGTTATTCACTTTACGGTCAACAAAGAGGACAAGGGGGCACTCTTTACGTCTAGAGGAGAAGAGATTTCATCTCCAAATACGGAAAGGTTTCTTCACAGTAAGAGCTGTGAAAATGTGGAATAGACTCCCTGCAGAGGTGGTTCTAGCCAGCTCAGTAGATTGCTTTAAGAAAGGCCTGGATACTTTCCTAAATGTACATAATATAACTGGGTACTGACATTTATAGGTAAAGTTGATCCAGGGAAAATCCGATTGCCTCTCGGGGGATCAGGAAGGAATTTTTTTCCCCTGCTTTAGCAAATTGGAGAATGCTCTGCTGGGGTTTTTTTTGCCTTCCTCTGGATCAACTGTGGGTGTAGAATGGGGTATATGGGATTGTATGAGATATATATATATATATATATATATTTTTTTATTTTTTTTTTTTTGTTTTTGTTTAATTTGTGGTTGAACTGGATGGACTTGTGTCTTTTTTCAACCTAACTAACTATGTAACTATGTAACTATGTACTGGAAATGGAGCGAGTACAAAGAAGGGCAACAAAAGCGAATAAAGGGTCTGGAGGATATTAGTTATGGGGAAAGGTTACGAGTACTGAACAGATTCTCTCTGGAGAAGAGACGCTTGAGAGGGGATATGATTTCAATGTACAAATACCGTACCGGTGACCCCACAATAGGGAAAGACGCATGGCCATTCACTAAAATTAGAGGAAAAGCGATTTAACCAGAAACTATGTAGCGGGTTCTTAATGGAAAGAGCGGCAAGAATGTGGAATTCTCTTCTATAAGCAGTAGTTTCAGCGGGGAGCATCGATAATTTCAAAAACTATTAGATAGGCACCTAAACGACCACAACATACAGGGATATACAATGTAATATTGATATAAAAGTGCACACATAGGTTAGATTTCATGGACTTGTGCCTGTTTTTAACCTTACCAACTATGTAACTAAAAAGAAGACATTTAATACATGCTGAAGAGCAGCACAGGGAAGCAGAAATAAATGTTTTCTAATACAGTGGGCTGTCTGACATATTGATTAGATCTTCTCTACCTACAACATAACTTCAGCTACGAAGATTCCCATAACTCTCACTCCCATCCTTTAGTACAGGTCCAACTCCCAGGGTTTTAATTTATGGGTGAATGCCAATGCAGTGAGGATCGTGGCATTATAAAAAAAAAAAAAAAAAAAAAAAAAGAAGGTGCTTTGGCAATAGACTTTAATGCACCATGCCCTACTTTTTGATATTCCAATTAGGAGAGAGGAAAGAAAGTCCTGTGCAAGTTTCAGTTCTTAAAGTTAGAGCGTACACAGGGTCCAGGACTCCAATGTTGATTTACGGTACTAAAACTGGAGGAGTGCAAAATCTGGTGCAGCTCTGCAAAGAAGCCAATCAGCTTCCAAGTTTTTTGTCAAAGCTTAATTGAGCAAGCTGAAGTTAGAAGCGGATTGGCCACCATGTACAGCTTCACAGGATTTTGCGCTCTCCATTTTTTTTTTTTTTTTAAGTAGAATTTTATTTATTTGCACACACAACAAACAATACAGAAAACAAACTGTATATGGAGCGAACATCGCTCAAACCATTACATAATCTAGTAAACTGGTATACATTTAGTGGAAATGTGACAACCTAAAGGTCAAATGTCTATTCTGCTTAATTAGAACCAATCAATGATCAAAGGGCTTCATTTAGTCTTTCAAGGAGCCGGTGGTATGGTACTTTCGGAGCTGACCCAAGAGCCCCAAATCTTAAGGAATTTTTTTGGGCACCCTCTGGCCTCATACGTCAACTTATATAATGGTATTGCCTGATTAATGGTAGTGATCCAAAAGGCTATAGTGGGTGAGGATTGAGACTTCCAGTGGATAGTAATCGATTTCTTAGCATAGAAGAATACTATGCGCAGAAAGGTTTGTACATTTTTAGATATACCTTCATCATCAATGTATCCCAGTAGACACCGTAGAGGGTTGCAGATATTGGGTCTGAGTTAAGGAGCTGATGAAGGCCGTGACCTCCGACCAGAACTTCCTAATCGGGGTGCACTCCCACATCAGATGAAAGAATGTGCCATCTGCCATACCGCAACGAGAGCATAATGCAGAGGGTAATCTGTTTAATTTGTATAGTAAACATGGTGTAAAATAGGATCTGTATAGCAATTTTGTCTGCATCACCTTGTCACGGGAAGAAATGACTGAGGGGACCTGGAGGGGAAGAACTTCCTGCCAGATGTCCTCCGTCAATTCAGGGATGTCAGCACTCCATTTATCGGCCGTACTGCTGAGCCTACGAGTTGTAGAATGTAGGAGGGATCTATAATATGATGAAACCAATTTAGTGTGAGAGGAATCAGTCAGTAATCGTTCTAGCGGAGAGAGTTGAACAACTATGTTGCGAAGGCCAAACTGCGTTGCGCGCTCTCCAGTTTTGGTAAATCAATCCCGATGTGACAGCACTGGGCCATTCAGCAACTAGGAGCAGTGAGAAAACCGAGACAAAGCCGCTCTCGTCTTACCACCTGTATATGGAAAAATCATTAGTAGGATTTACAAGATGTGATCTCACCTCTCATGTATTGCCTCCTGCATGTCCCTCAGCCTCGCCCTCAGGTGGCGGATGCAGACCTCTTTCTGCTGCAGGGGGGTGAGATATTGTTCTGGGGTGGGAGGCTTGATTCCATGGTTCTCACTGCACAGACTGTATTTATTTGACCGCCTTCATAAGGAAAACAAACAAAAACAAAAAGAAAAAAACCCAACAGTTTAAAATAAAGACATGAATCTTTGTATTGCCCGATGCGTTTCCTGAAACTCCCTTCAGGCCCCACAACCCAATCTACAGCTTTCTCTCTCTCAGCAATGAATTACAATAAAAAGGACACACATTTTATACCGTGGATTGCACTGCTGCCTACAGGAAGATCGGACACTGGCAAACAAAAATAAATTGTGGGCCAGCCCAGGATAACCCTTCCCAATCCCAGCATGCCTCAGTTTTGTGGCACAACAGTGCCAACAGAATGATCAAAGACAGAGAGGTGGAACTTGTGTCCCTCAATGGACTCCAAGAAAAATGATTTTCTGGTACTCACAAAAAACCCCAATATCTTTCCCATCCCATTGAGGAACACAGAAAGTCTCATCATTCCAGGCCTCCAACAGCATTACAACCGACATGAAAATTGGAGACGGCCTGCCTTTTGACATATAGCATGTATGATACTATAGCGACATCTAGGGTTTGGAGTTAGGAAATGTTTTCCTTCAAAGAAACTTATGCAAGAAGATGGGAGAAAAAAAAAACAAACACCTTTATACTCGCACCTAGTTGGCTGCAGCATCAATCAGCTGTCCCCTGATGCCTCTACACCAAGATCAAAGATCGCTCAGTTCTCATCCCACACTCGGTAGGATTTTTTACTCACCAGGAAGCCTTTAGGCATGTCTGCAGCAGAAGCGGTGCAGCCCTTTTATGGGGCATCAAAGCTGCCGGGGGGGGGGTCAATTGCCCCCCCCCCCCCCGGCCCAGTCTGCCCTTGCTCTCAGCAGCGCATCTGGGCAGATCCTGACATTCTTGTCTGGATCCCTGCAGAAGGCTCTGTGACGTCAGCTGACAGCAAACTTTAGCCCGCTGTCAGCTGAATCTGGATCACTAAGAGCACTCCTGTGAAAAGTATGGCCTAAAAGAGTTCTAAGCTCACGTAGGAAGGGGGGGGGGGGGTCGCAAACGTTCTAAATAAAAAGCCAGCAGCACGAACTGGAAGGGGGACCTCATCTGGTGTTGATATTTAATTTACAAGTGTAGCACCCTCTAGTGAGTGCTACTAGAATGAGAGTAGGCAAACTATACTCCGACTCATGCCTAGCCTTTGAGTCTGTAATTGGTTCAGGGTTATTAGGAGGTTAGGCCAGCATGACTCCTACAGACAGCTCTGGTGCTTCCCCCTGAATCTAGTAAGTTGGAGAACATTCTAGATCAGTGATGGAGAACCTTGGCACCCCAGATGTTTTGGAACTACATTTCCCATGATTCTCAACTACACTGCAGAGTGCATGAGCATCATGGGAAATGTATTTCCAAAACATCTGGGGTGCCAAGGTTAGCCATCACTGTTCTAGATTCTACTGGGCAGAGATAAGGCGGGGCTGCTCTGCATATTTGGGGGCCCTTAGCCAATCCCCAGCAGTGGGCCCGGCAGGTGACTAAGGAGCCCATTAAACATGAATGGGGCATGCTAGGATGGGAGTCGGGTGGAAGATGGAGGAGAAGCAGTGCTGAGGGAGTCTGTCGGTGGTCCTTGAGGGACCCCTGCTGGGGAGGGGTTTACCTTAGGCCGGAGCTCAGGTGGCTGGCCTGGGAGGTTTCTACCACCAAAGGCAGTTTGAGGAGAGAGAGGCAGCGGGGAGCAAGGAGAGACAGTGAGTAGATCAGCACAATGCAGGGACGGACAAGGGGAGAGACTGCCAGCTGTAGCAGGTCACTCTTGAAGACTGTGATGTACTAAGTCTTCATCCAACCTTGTGCTGGGAAATCTCCAGTGTGTCAGTCGGGTAGGACTGGTGCAGATTGTCAGTCAGGAGGACCATGAAGAAGAAACAGTTAGGTGGGCCGGTGGCAGCCAGGTACCCTAGAAGTTCTGCACGCAGTAGAACTGGGATCAGGGTCTACAGGGAAGCAGAAGGTGTTGCAAGATGCAGTTCACTCCACATGTGCTACTTTTCAAGGGACTGAGATTTCCTAGCCTGTAAGGGGCTTTTGCTAAACTAACAGAGTAACAGACGGTTAGTTCCAAAAAGGAGTGCACATAGCGGAGCTGTACAAGGACCAAGTTTGGTGCAGGAGGAAGAAGAGGAGCTGTTAATATAGTGTTGTCCCCAGATTTTCTGTTATCAAGTTGGGCAGCCCATAAAACCCTAACCCCATCCAAGATACCTTCCCCTTAATAAAAACAAAACTCAAGGACCGTTTTCCAGTGTCTGGCTGCACATTGGAAATGCTAACTTGCTGTGCAGCAGTGGGGGACCCTGACATTTGCAACTCCCAGGGGGGTAGTGCTACACAAGAGAACCAACTTTCCTTCAAATGCTTAATACCTGAAATCCTGTTTAAGAAGGGAACTGTGGACCAGATAGAACAGAAGCCAAGTGATTTTTAGTGTACTTAACTGCATACACCAGAACAGTCAGTGGCGTGTAACTGGAGACACCTGGTACAGCAGAACTACCCCCCCCCCCCATGTCTACAATCAGACAGGTTATGCTGCAAGCGGGACATGTAAATTAGCTCACGGTACAAAGCAAGGCCTCAGGTACTCCCAAACTCTAGTGCTTGGCTTCAGGCATACGGTCAGGTGACCAAAGACACACTGTCACCCTATAAATTGTTTCCAGGTGACCAAAGAGGACCACTGTAGGCCGGCAGTAGGGACAGACCGAGGATTAGAGTACCACATATCCCTTGCAAGCATGAGGAGCAGTGGGATTGCGCTTCCTCAGCGCTTAATGGTGGGAAAGAGTGCGGAGCATGTGCATGACACTGCACCCAGCAAATAACTCTGCTGAGAAACTGATAAAAAGTGGGTCATTCGGAGGCACACAGTAATCCAAACAAGGTAGCTCTCATTGCTCAGCCTAAATGGCCTACTTAAGAGAGTCTTCAGAGACAAAGCAAGTGCCGAGGCAATGCCATGGCTCTGGACCTGGAAAGTGCTCCATGGCCAACATACCAGTACACGATGTCTGGAAAGCACCACAAGCAGTGCTCAGTGACCAAAAGGTCACATCTCAACCACTCCAACAGGGTCAAGCATGCCAAAGTCCTGCGGAGGAAAGTTACATTTTCATACCTGCCAAGTAGAGACCAACTGAAGCAGTCTAAGCAGAAAGAAAGACAGAAGATTGTAAAGCGCGTTCGAGATTTTTCTTAGCAGAGCTAATGAAATGACATCAATCCTCCTAGGACACTAGCAAACAAAAACTTGAGGAATGCTAGGACTACGAGGGGTTATGCTGGGCTGCCCTGCATTTTTTTTTCTTTTTATTGGCAGTGTTCATTCCTTCTGTAGGCAACAGTATAAGATGGACAAGACCACTACCTACCACAAAGAGATGATATCATTTTAGATTAGGAAAAGTTGCTGACTGAAGCTCAAGCTAAAGTTGTCCTTTCAGTAACTTTTCATCTCTGCCCCTTGAGTGGTGGCCTGTCCATTCATATCAGCACAAAGTAGTGCGGAGACTGCGAGCCAGGCCTTCTCAGCCAACATCAGTGCCTGACCTCACAAATGCCTTTCGGGAAGAATGGTCAAACGTTCCCATAGACACTCCTAAACCTTGTGGACGGCCTTCCCAGAAGAGTTGAAGCTGTTATAGCTGCAAAGGGTGCAGCTATAAAAGGGTCCAACCCAATATTGAACCCTACGAACTAAGACTGGGATGCCATTAAAGTTCATGTACGTGTAAAGGCAGGCGTCCCAATACTTTTGATGATATAGCGTAGCTCCGTCCTGATTAACGCTATCACATGGTTTGCCAAATCCATAATTCCCTTCTACATGGTTATGTCCTGAAATATTCTGTGCTACAGGGAAGTAAACTCATTTGATCACTTCGGCCTGTTTCAAATGGATTCAGCTTGTATAAGAGCGGCGTGAACAGAAAGCTTTGACAAAGCCTTTGCAGAGCTTTCAGGAAGCTTTTCAAGCACCATTCAACTCCAGTTTGTAAATGCTGAACACGGATCCTAATGGGAGTGTCCATTACCACTTTAAAGAAGCTGCTAGCAGGATTTCAACAAGCTGAAGCCTGCTAGCAGCTTCTTTAAAGTGGCAATCAATGCTCCCATTAGGTTCTGCATTCAGCATTTACAAAACTGAAGCCAAATGGTATCAAAGATGAAGCCGTGTGAAACAGTTCTTCCTCCGCAGCACATTTCTGAACTGGAGCAAAGAGGCACACAATATGAAGACAGATTACTGCACTCTCACTAATCAAACTCATAAAGTAACACTTCCCTGCTCTACAGATAATCAGACTAGTAAGCAAGCTGGGCTCACTAAGCAATTAGAGGTTATTAGGTCTGGATGTTCCAGCGCTTCCCCCGCTATGTGCCTATGCTGCGATTTCACAGAGAACATGCTTATTCAGTACTTTATAGCAGCTCCCTGTACTGTGCCACGCTCCTGATCTGACAATAAGGCTCATGTTCAGTACGACGACTACAGGGGAAAAAATAAGGGATATCTAGGAGGCGTCGTCACATATCAGTTCTCATTATCTACCGTCAATCTGATGGGTAGTTAGGTCTGCTTTAAAAGTCCAAATCCAGCAATGGGCATCAATAATAAACTCTCACTAGCAATGTAAAATGACAGGACTAGCACATTAGGATTTTAATTTCTGCCAACAACACACTTCATTCACCCAGCTTTGGGGATTTGATGGCTCTATGTTTGAGTTCTCAAGTCAGCCCACCTGCTGAAGCCATTATAAAGGGGTTCCCCTCTCCTAGATAGATTATTTAGCATTCATTGCCTGATGATGTACCATGGAAGAAAGCAGGGACGGACTGGCCATTTGGGCACTTGGGCACTGCCCGAGGGCCCCATGCCACTAAGGGGCCCCATCAGCGTTGCCAGCCTAAATAAAACCAGGGACAGTATGTAAAAATCTGTGTTTTTTTTAATCCCAAGATTATAGCTGCCCCTCTTCTCCAGTACCTTTTCAGTTTGTGTATAGATGTATTCTGTATTCCGCCCCTGGAAGAAAGCCAAGATATCCGCCTACCAGTAGTCAGACTAAATTAACCTATTTCAATTTAGCTTTTATATTACGTGCCGTTTTTAATACCATTTGGTAGGACCCGTTTTAAAAATACAAATCAGCTGGTCTGAGATTATTAGTTGCCGTACCTGGAAGAAGGACTGCTATCACTTCCTTTGTAGGAGCCGGAGGTGCTACTGCTAAGAGAGGATGTTCCATATGGGTCCCTCATAGAGGCAGGAGGCGAAGCTCGCCTGTAATGGGAAAAACAGACAAACATTTTGCAAAGCACATCAACCAAAAAATAAAATATAAAAAAGTTTACATGAGGCAGAAGGCCGACTTACCTCCGCGAACCAATAGATGGCCTCCTGCCTCCAGGGACGGACATCGGGGCACTGCAGCAAGGGGACACAATAGGGCGGCAGAGAGCGCCTCCTACAGTAGGAAATAAAATAGTTGCAGCATAGACTGGATAAAAAAAAAATAAAAAAAAAGGAGAGCATTTCTGAAACCAAAGACACAAGTCATTTTTAACATAAAAAGGTTTTAAATAATCTCTGGTGATCCTCCCATGAATCTCCCTGTTCAGGTGCTTCCTAATATTGGGCGACAACACACTGTTCTCATCTCCCAACTATGCCTGTGGGCTTTCAAAGGAGACTACAAGTGTATGCACACAGAAGTGTCTGAAAAGAGGCGGCAAGCGATCACCAGCACTGAAGTTAAAAAAAAAAAAAAAAAAAAAAAAGGATGTAAACAAAATGGTTAAAGCACATTTCAAAGCACCCTGAACCCATCATATCCCCGAACCGCGCACCCTGAACCCATCGTATCCCCGAACCGCGCACCCTGAACCCATCGTATCCCCAAACCGCGCACCCTGAACCCATCGTATCCCCGAACCGCGCACCCTGAACCCATCGTATCCCCGAACCGCGCACCCTGAACCCATCGTATCCCCGAACCGCGCACCCTGAACCCATCGTATCCCCGAACCGCGCACCCTGAACCCATCGTATCCCCGAACCGCGCACCCTGAACCCATCGTATCCCCGAACCGCGCACCCTGAACCCATCGTATCCCCAAACCGCGCACCCTGAACCCATCGTATCCCCAAACCGCGCACCCTGACCCCATCGTATCCCCAAACCGCGCACCCTGAACCCATCGTATCCCCGAACCGCGCACCCTGAACCCATCGTATCCCCGAACCGCGCACCCTGGCCCCATCGTATCCCCGAACCGCGCACCCTGAACCCATCGTATCCCCGAACCGCGCACCCTGAACCCATCGTATTCCCGAACCGCGCACCCTGAACCCATCGTATTCCCGAACCGCGCACCCTGAACCCATCGTATCCCCAAACCGCGCACCCTGACCCCATCGTATCCCCAAACCGCGCACCCTGAACCCATCGTATCCCCGAACCGCGCACCCTGAACCCATCGTATCCCCGAACCGCGCACCCTGGCCCCATCGTATCCCCGAACCGCGCACCCTGAACCCATCGTATCCCCGAACCGCGCACCCTGAACCCATCGTATCCCCGAACCGCGCACCCTGAACCCATCGTATTCCCGAACCGCGCACCCTGTACCCAGCGCATCCCTGAACCACGCACCCTGTACCCAGGCACATCCCTGAACCACGCACCCTGTACCCAGGCACATCCCTGAACCACGCACCCTGTACCCAGGCACATCCCTGAACCACACAACCTGTACCCAGCGCATCCCTGAACCACGCACCCTGTACCCAACGCATCCCTGAACCACGCACACTGTACCCAGCGCATCCCTGAACCACGCACACTGTACCCAGCGCATCCCTGAACCACGCACCCTGTACCCAGCGCATCCCTGAACCACGCACCCTGTACCCAGCGCATCCCTGAACCACGCACCCTGTACCTAGTGCACCCCAGAAACAACTGGCCTTTTGGGGCAAACATACAGCTGATGCGGCCTGTGATGAAATAGAGAGTTTGAGACCACTGAATTAAAGGGTTTACATAATCCAGGATAAAATACTACTACATTTAAATGGCCCCCTTGCAAGCAAATGACAATGTGCTAGTATGCACCGCATTTTGGCAGACTTACCTTTCAAAAGGAGCCCTCCCGCGCTGAGCTGTCACTGCTCACGGGGTTCCATCTTCCCCCAAACTTCCTTCCAGGTTTGTGTTCTCCGGCCCTTTGCATGGCCAGGCGGCAATGACCTCACTCCCGCCCTTGAGAGCCACCATCGGCGCATTGCGCTCTCTACATTCACGGCGCGCTCAGTGTTCTGTGAATGCAGACAGTAGTGCACACGTGCCAGTGACACCATCGGCTTCATCAGCTTGAGCCAATGTTAATATCTAGAAAATGGCGCAAGTTCAGGCCATTTCAAAAGCACCTACAGGGAAGACTTTTTCCCAAGTGGACCTGTAGGGCAAAGTTAAGCTTTTAACATTATTACCACTTGAAAAAGGGAAATTTTTTTTTTTTTTGCAGTTTTTTTTTTTAGTTGTTTTTAGAAATACATTTTACTAAAAACTACAACTTTACTGAATGCAAAATTTAAATTCCAAACAAAACCGAACTGCATGGATTAGGCTCAAATCTGTAGCCTCCAAGCTTTCATCATTAGTGCTGCAACTGGTTCTTCCAGCAGCTCAGCAAGGGCTCCGCACAACACTATAACCTGATTAATAAATCATAATGCTATTACTAAAGGGATAAAGAAACACATCAGGAATCTGGCAAATTCAACAAATTATCTTTTATCAGGGAATTCTCAGTTTGCCTGAATATGAATATAGGAGAACCAGGCTATTCACTGCCTGCTTAGCAATTACTTGAGGTTTGGTAGATCAGACATGTATGATAGATAGATAGATACACATACATACATTATATACACACACACACACATATACACATATATATATATATATATATATATATATATATATATATATATATATATATATATATATATATATATATATATACATACATATATACACACACACACACACACACATATATACACACACACACAACTGTTCCCAATAGAACTTACGGACATTTTCATAAAGTTTGCTTTAACAGTGCGATGCACCAATACCGATGCACTGGTACCGCTATCATAGTACTGCACGCCATCGGCTGTAGATAAACTGGTGTCTTATTTAAATCATGTCCCAGTAACAAAAAAAAACAAACAAAAAAAACCTTCCCCAGCATAAGGCTAAAGATAAGAACTGCTGTACAGTGTATTTATAGCCGGCCATAGATGACTTGGATCAAATATTGGCTGAACCAGTCAAGATTCGATCCATCTATGGGCAGGCCGATTGGATCGACTTGGGTACAACCAGCCTGTTGGATTTTTAGCATGCAATTACTGCCTCTGGCTATAGCCGCTAGCAGTAATCAGGGCCGTGGATAAGAGGGAACAACCAGTCCTTCTGTACAGGGCCCAGTCCAGCAGGGGGGGCCCATGCAGCAGGGTAAATCATATTTGGCCAGGGAAGGCGATTCAAAGCTGAAAGCCGGCTTCTTCTTCTCTTCCTCACACCAGCTTCCAGCTGCTGCAGAGAGCCATACAGATGATCAATTCTAGTAATTCCCCCCCCCCCCCCCCCCACCTGCACCAATCACCCTCACTCTACACCATATACGTTTCCCCTTGCTACTCAGGCCCCCGGGTGGTGTTCTCCTCCCCCGCAAGGGCGGCCTTACTTCCTGCCAGCAGCAGTACCCAATAGGATCCTTCAAGATAGACAATGGGAGAAGGGTCCGGTGAATATGTCATATTTACCAGCCCCTTTCTTGAATGAGCACACGTGATCGGTACCCATCTCACTCACTGTGTTCATCCATAACCGAAGCATAGTAAACCGTTTATTTGGGGGGCCATCTGGTTGGCTTTATGGGGCCCCGTAATTTCTAACAGCAGCCCTGGCAGGAAACATTGTGTTCTGCCAGCAGGGAAGGCTCCCCACACCCCACCACCAGCAGAATACAATAGTGCTGCGGGAGGGATTACCCCCCCATCAACACTAACTGTGTTGACAGGGGAAATTCAAGCCATTTTCTTTTCTTGCACACGTGGTAGAAGAAAAGAAAAATCGATCCACCTACGATGCCTAACAAGCAGTCGATCTGATACATGCAGTCCGACATACCCCCTGTATGGTGACAACTACTTCCCTTCAATTAGCAGGGAGTGTAGGAATTGCTGTTTGGAAAGCTGCAGCTGCAATTGTGCGATGGACCACTGCAGACCGACCGCTTCTCTCACACAGAACACAGCAGTCCCTATATTCAGAATGCTGTCAGGGAAGAGGCGTTTTAATGGTTAAATATTAAATAAAACATACATAACGCGATTTTACAGCGATTTCAGGGAATGCCTGTGTAAACTTGAGTTCTATGGACCGCAACTCGCATCAAAGTCGGACCAAAAGTAGTACAGGGACTACTTTGAAGTCGCACGGATATGAATGGTACTCATTGGAAATCATGGGGTATGACTTGTCATGCGACTTCGCAGTCCCAAGTTGCAGGACAAGTCGCACAAGTGTGAAAGGGGCCTAAATATAAATACCACCAAGACCCCTTTCACACTGAGGCACTTTACAGGCGCTACAGCGATAAAAATAGCGCCTCTCCTCTCACTCCAATGTGAAAGCCCGAGGGCTTTCACACTGGAGCGCTGCGCTGGCAGGACGCTAACAAAAAAAGTCCTGCAAGCAGCATCTTTGAGGCGCTGTAGGAGCGGTGTATACACCGCTCCTAAATCGCCCCTGCCCATTATATTTCACGCTTTGCGGGTGCTTTTAACCCTTTTTCGGACGTTAGCGGGGGTTAAAAGTGCCCCTACATCGTCCAGACCACCGACGTGCAGGTGCTGCCATTGTGAAAGAGCCCTAAGTGTACTGTCCCTCCACAGCAGCTTGAAGCCTCCCAGGATCTGACAGGCAGCTGGTAGTGGGGGGGGTCCAATGGCTCGTACACATGATCCAAAAATTGGGCAAAAAAGTACCGCTTTTCGAATCGATTGTACGATAATCGGATCACAGCTTTCGAGAGCCGATCACGACAGTCCATCCGATATTATCTGATGGGACATGCATGAACATTTCTCTCATATGATACCAGATCGTACGATTACAGTTGTCCGAAAAACACAATAGATATACACTACAACACATGACATCTTTTCCAATTTTTTATTCTACCCTACGAGAATTTTTGTAATTTTTTTTTTTTCAAAAAGATGGAAAATACATTTAATTTTTTTCCATCTTTTTTTTTTTTGATTTTTTTTTTTTATTATGCTTGCCTCTCTGCTTTCTGGATAGTTGAGCACATGCTTTTTAAATGTGACATACAATGCAAAGTCTATGTATACATGCGTTGTTTTGAATTTTTAACTCCGACATATCTCATTTCAGATAGTGAGATTTATTGTTGCTCTCTTGCTATGTCTGAACCTTTTTCCGCGTCCTGAGGAAGCCTTTACGGCGAAACGCGTAGACGTGACGCACAAGGGCTCAACGTACAAATTATAATCATTTTTATATTGTTTTGAACACTGTTATATTGTATTTCTCAATAAAATAAAAAAAAAAAAAAAAATTCTACTTTCCTATTTGCTTCCATGCCTTAAAAGTCCGACCTGTTGATATCTATTTGGTATCCTCTTTGTTTTCCCTTGATATATTACGGATGTGGCACTGTGGGTGCTCCCTCCTTCCTATTTCTCGAGAACAATGTCCCATCTTTGGTGTCAGTGAGGAGAATAATGTCCCAAGGGCCTGATAAAGACAAGCAAAGGGCCGGAGTTTGAAGACCACAGTCCTAGGGTAGCAACAATGTTCATTCACAGATTCAGTACAGCGAGTGACTGTTGTCACCCTAGTGCAGTGGTTCTCAACTCCTGTCCCCGGGACCCACTAACAGGCCAGGTTTTACGTATTACCTTGGGGGAGATGCAGACTAGAATACTGCAATCACTGAGCAACAAATGATATCACCTGTGATGCATTTCAGTTATCTTGCAAACCTGGCCTGTTATGGGTCCTGAGGACAGGAGTTGACAACCACTGATCTAGAACATGGAGTGTTACTAGCAGGATCACCAGGTGGTAAAAAAAAGAAAAAAGTCTGACTGGTAAGTTTACATTCTTGTTTTTGGGTTTAGATACACTGGAATCATATAGGAAGTGTGGTGAGCAGCTGTACAGTCACAGGTGAAATCATTAGAGCTCTTTCACACTGGGGCGGTGGGGGCTGTAGTGGTAAAGCGGCGCTCGTTTTAGCTGCACTTTACCAATGTTATATCGGCGCTTTGGCGCTATTCGGGTGGGGGTGGGGCACTTTTAAGGGTTAAAAGCGCCCGTGTATCGCTGCTGCCGAAGTGCTTTGGCAAGGCTGCCCATGCATTCCAATGGGCAGGGGCGGTGGAGGAGTGGTGTATACAGTGCTCGCAAACCGCCCCAAAGATGCAGCTTGCAGGACTTTTTCTAACACCCTGCAAGCGCACCGCCCCAGTGTGAAAGCACTCGGGCTTTCAAGCTGGTACTGCAGAGGAGGCATTTTTCAGGTGATATTTTGTAGCGCTAAAGCGCCTGAAAAACACCTCAGTGCAAAAGGGGTCTTAATGAGTTGGTTTTGCAAAGTATTAATTAGTACAGCTGTGCCGCTAAGAAGTAGTCTGGAAAACATCACGTGTTCGAGATTTCTAAATAAGTGAATGTTTATTTCTCACCAAACTGATCACACACACACACACACACACACACCAACCAAAACTGGAAACAGATTTTACCATAGGCATGAGCACAGGTCGCGCCAGATGTGCCCGGGCACACCATAATCACCCCGTGCAGTGCAGATTTCCCTCCGCTGCCCAGGCCCTCCCATGTTCCCCAGTAAAGATATCATTTGTAAACCGTTTACTAAGCTTCAGTTTGTGAATGAACGTTTTGTGAATATATAAAAAATAAAATAAAAAATAAATTAGGGTTGCACCGATACTAGTATCGGTATCAGCGCAGAAGTATCGGTACTCGTGAAAATGCACCGATGCCTGGAACCGATACTTTCAGGCTCGGTTCTTTAAGCGGTCAGTGGGTCTCCCCTGTTGACAGCTGAAGTGTTAAAGAAGTCCAGTAATTGGAGCGGTCAAAAAAAAAAAAAAAGCAGTCGACAATGTTTATTAACAACATTGCTCCGCCGCTGAAAAACATATACATATACACACACACACACACACACACACACGTTTGAGCTTTGGGGTGCACACCTATTGCTTTTACCAAGATTTTTATTTTTTTTTGCTGACAAAGCTATCCAGCTATAGTCTGTTTAAATACAACACATTTCCATGATTGGTAAACGTAAAGGTTTTATTTATTAATGTCTAACTAAGAACCGCTTGTTCAAGGCACCAACCAGAAAACGGTTACACCAACATCTGTAGTATGAAAACATTACAGACAGTTCCTGTTTGGGGCACTTTGATAAATGAAGTCTGATGTATTATTTACTAATAGACAATCTGGAGCACCCAGCGAGGTACTTCATGTAATTCACTCACTTGGCTGATCAAAGTGCTATGAAAATGATTGCATCACTTATTGATTTCATTTCACTAAGAGCTCCTGGCAAGTGAAAGCAGCGGGCCTCCAGTGCTGAGGCACTACAAATACCAGGAGACCAAATCTAATGATGCGGCAACCAGGGGGCGGGGCTGTCTGTCAATGGATGCAGCAGCAGGACACGGGAGTGCGCCTCTCCAACGGGGCACTCGAGAAGAGGAGGAGCCAGGAGGGCTACTGAGGGACCCCAGAAGAGAAGGACCCTGGGGCCACTCTGCAAAACCAACTGCACAGAGGTGGCAACTATGACCTGTTTGTTAAAAAATAAAAAAACACCTTTAGATGTCAATTTATAGGATATTACAGGGGCTTCAAAATTGGCAACGTCACATATGACGAAACGCGTCTGGCGGAGGATACATGCTGATGTCACAACGCCGAGTTTGTTTGTAGCCGGCCAGCTCTGTATTTTATGCACATTTTTTAAACTTCTACAATTTCTCTCTTTCTGGGTTTACTGCTGAGTGGGTTGCTGAACTAACGATCCTGGATTGAGCGGTGTCATCAGTGTTTGGATATATCTATGCAACCATCCATCCAGAGCTTATCTCTACAATCTTCTGTGCAAGCAAAGGCCTTGGGCTGGGCTATAGCCACGTGCCTGGTTTTGCTTGCCATCTGGTAAGTGAAGTTTTCCTTACGGTGGTGGCACACTTATTGAACGAACTCACTGTGGTCTTAATATTAGAAGAATTTGATTCCACAATTTTCTTGCTATGCGAGAGAGGATTTTAATGTCTACAATCAAATATTTATAAATTGGACTTTACTAGCGCGGCTTCTTCTTTCGTATGATCTTCAAAATAGGAATTTCCAGAAAACGTACACTGAGGACATTTGTGGGCTTCGAAAATGTTTAAACAATTCTGCAATCTTTTATCGATAGAAATAAGCCAGAATATTTTTACCACTAACAAGCAACTGGGAAATGTAAGCACAGTCAATCAGGAGGATGCTATATGTGAACAATGCATGCCCACACAGCAGGCCTCAAGTCATGATTAGGGTTTGGGGGGAGAAAGAGAATGACGTCATGCATTGACTTGGGCATCCTGCCCTTCACACATTGCACATGGTTGCCCCAGCAACAGGAATGATGCTGAATTAAGATTCCAAGCTGTGTCACATTCAGCCTCTCATTTCCTCCACCCACTTCTAGCTGGAAGCGACATACAAACACCCACACCGAGGGCCCCCCCCCGACAACTTTCACCAGCCACATCTAGAGAAAGACTCGCCCTTTACCACCAAAAATCACTTTAATGCAAATGCACCACATAAATCCACTTGTAGTAAATGGGCAGAATCTGGGATGCAAGGAACTGCCTGGCTTCCTGTATCAGTCCTACATGCATTCACAGCTTACACAAAGGTCTGGTATCAGCACAGCCCCGGCATCCTATTTTGGGTACCTTTGCATATAATCTGCAGCAATGACTTGCTTAGCACAGATTTGCAGTGTTCTGGACCCAAGAGATCCACCCACACATCAAACCACAATGAGGCTGCCAACACAGAGCAGAGCAGAGCAGATGCCCCCCCAACCTCGCGGGCAGGAAAGTGAAAATCCTGCCGATGGTACGGCTGCAGATGTGTGACCTTCACAAATGGCGGAAACAGGCGAGCCACATTGCTGCAAACACCCCGAGGGAAGGCAATGAATGGCAGAGTGCACATGGAGTGGAGGAGATAGGAGCACTGATAGAGGAAAGTCAGGATACAAAGGTTATGGAGGATGCCGAGTACGTGATGAAGGGAGAGGGCACAGCACTGCTTGTGTGATCAGAATATCTCTATATCTCTATGGATATTCCAATCACACAAGCAGTGTTGTGAATATATAAAATCAAACGTCCCTGTGTAGGGTGGACGCTCCTTATGGAGAATAGGGAGGCCCTGTGCCCTGTCCAAGTCAGATCAGTCAATGCAATCCAAGCAAGCAAACAGCAGTGTCACAGCCCGGGTGCCACCACTACAGGGTCCTGTACACCAGGCAAGGGGCCCCTAGAAATCACAGACGTCTTTACATAAAGCAGAACAGAAAAGCAAGATGGTCAATGTATAAAGACAAGGTGACCCTCCTGATCAATGGGATCTTTCATAATAAAAAGGCATGGGGGGGGGGGGGGCTATTTACTAAAACTGGAGAGTGAAAAATCTGTTGCAGCTCTGCATAGAAACCGATCAGCTTCCGCCCAGGTTCAGCCTGAGCTGCGGGAACCAAGCCGCGCGACTTTGATTTCATTCCCGCATATCAGTCCCGATTTCAGAGATATCTGTGCGGGTTTCTGCACAGATATCAATGTAAATCGCAGCCCGAAAATCGCAAAAAGTAGTACAGCAACTACTTTTTGAAAATCGGTGCAGCGCGGCAGATGCAGGGTCGCACTGATCAGGACGGTGCCATTGACGGCAATTGCCGCTGATTTGACATGTCCAATCGCATGTCAAAACGCTCCAGTGTGAACCAGGGCTCCAAAGCTTAATTGAACAAGCTGAAGTTAGAAGCTGATTGGCTGTCATGCAGAGCTGCACCAGATTTTTAACCCTCCTGTTTTAGTTAAATCAACCCCAATGTGTTCTTAGTGCAAAATCAACCCCAATGTGTTCTTAGTGCAAAATCAACCCCAATGTGTTCTTAGTGCAAAATCTACCCCAATGTGTTCTTAGTGCAAAATCTACCCCAATGTGTTCTTAGTGCAAACTCAACCCCCAATGTGTTCTTAGACCCTTTTCCCACTGAGGCAATTTTCAGGCGTTTTAGCACTAGAAATAGCACCTGAAAACTGCCTCCCATTCTCTGCAGTGTGTGCTTTCACACTGGGGCGGTGCGCTTGCGGGATGGTATGAAAAGTCCTGCAAGCAGCATCTTTGGAGCGGGTGGGGAGCACTGTATACAGTACTCCCAAACCCCCCCCCCCCCCTACCCATTGAATTGCAATGAAAGCGGTGCAACACGGGAGTTTTTAACCCCTTCTTTGGGGTTAAAATCACCTCGCTATCGGCTGAAAAGCGGCAGCCCCAGTGTGAAAGGGGTTTAAATGCTAGCTATACACCTGTCAAAAAAAAAAAAATTACAAAAAAAAAAAATTACAAAAAAAAAAAAATCGTTGGAACGCGGTTTAAAAAAACAAACACACAGCCGTGAGAGACAATGATTTTGCCGTCATGCAATGACCGAATTTTGATCACTAAATCATTCAATGGATGTAAATGAATCAATTTTTTTTGTTAGTTTTGCCACATATGCCTAGTGCCAACCGCTCAGGTGAGAAACACATTAACCTTTCAAATTTATCGTCCGATCGGCATTAGTTTTCCAAACTTTGCCTTCGTATTTTTATTTTTTTTGGCAAAAAAAAATAAAAAATATCACCCAACCTAAATTCTTCGATCTGTGCCCATTAACTGGACGATAAACGAATGAACTGTCCAAATGACACAACAATCTACTTTGTTCAGCTCTTTTTACATCGATCAGATTTAAATCGGGCAACAAATGCTCCGAGTGTAACCATTATTATAAGTTGTAACAGCATAATATAGTGAAAAAGATACTGTTGCGGTTGATAGAGAAAAAAAAAATAAAAGAAATTATTTATTTATATATATATATATATATATATATATATATATATATATATATATATATATATATATATATATATACACACACACACACACACACACACACACTTCTGCAAACAGCTGTCAGGACATCCACCCCAAATTACATGACCCTCTTATTAACCTGTCAATGATTGAACTTGACCAACTCCAGTAATCACTGAGCACAAACACTGAGACATAAAGATACATGTAGGGAGGGAAATCACACTGTGACATATCAGCACTACATCCACAGGAAGTGAGTGCCAAACATTGATACATTGTATCCACACCGATCATCTGGTGACACCAGGAGCTGCAGATCTTAACACCTACCCTCACATACCAATCACTGGCACTTATCTACCAACTTAACCACATGCCACCCCTGCACAACACACACCTACCCACATATACCAATCACTGGCACTTATCTACCAACTTAACCACATGCCACCCCTGCACAACACACACCTACCCTCACATACCAATCACTGGCACCTACCTACTCACTCACTACTTAACTATCTGCACACACCTACCCACCCATACTAATTACCTGGCTGCACACATCTACCTACCCACCCCTTAACCACCTGCCCCTAGCCTGCATTACACACACAAACCAATCACCTGCACCTATCTACTTGCACCTATCCCGCACACACCTACCCACCCATACTAATTACCTGCCTGCACACATCTACCTACCCACCACTTACCGCCTGCACTACACGTACCTACCGATTACCTGCCTCTATCCCGCACACACACACCCACCCACAGCACTTGCTTAAAATAACTATATGAAGATACAAAGCTGGGGATGTCTCCGCCCACATCCAGTCCCTGCACCCCCACCCCAATCTGGGTCCCCCCCCCTGGCCCGGGCGGTGTCACCTGCGGGGCTCTGCATGATGGTGCCGCAGCTCCGGCCGGCGGAGGAGGAGTGGTTGGTTGGTTGGGGAGGGGGGAGGGAGGAGAGGGATGGGGGACACCAGGGAGGGAGGGGGGCGGAGTCTGTGCGTCATCTCACTTTCACTTAAAGACACAGAGAAAGGAAAGGAAGATTCGTGTCGTACAGCAGATCAGATGGTGCTGTGTGTAGATGTGTATGAAGCCTGGTGTACGGCACACAGAATGGGGACCCTGCCTCCCATGGATCCCCATATTGCCCTCCTTTCCTTATCTGGTGGTCACCATCAGTGGCCGCTGGTGGTCCAAATTTTTGGTGGGACGCAAACTGAAAAAATTCTGAAAAATACTGAAAAAAAAACATCAAATGCCACCACTGTGCCCATCAATTGCCGCCACTGTGGCCATCAAATGCAGCCACTGTGGCCATCAAATGCAGCCACTGTGCCCCTCCAAATGCCACCACTGTGCCCCATCAATTGCAGCCAATGTGCCCATCAAATGACACCACTGTGCCCATCAATTGCAGCCACTGTGCCATCAAATGCCGCCACTGTGCCCATCAAATACCGCCACTGTGCCCATCAAATACCGCCACTGTGCCCATCAAATGTAGCCACTGTGCCCATCAATTGCAGCCACTGTGCCCATCAAATACCGCCACTGTGGCCATCAAATGTAGCCACTGTGCCCATCAATTGCAGCCACTGTGCCCATCAAATGACACCACTGTGCCCATCAATTGCAGCCACTGTGCCATCAAATGCCGCCACTGTGCCCATCAAATACTGCCACTGTGCCCATCAAATACCGCCACTGTGGCCATCAAATGCAGCCACTGTGCCATCAAATGCCGCCACTGTGCGCATCAAATGCTGCCACTGTGCCCCTCCAAATGCAGCCACTGTGCCCCTCCAAATGCAGCCACTGTGCCCATCAAATGCAGCCACTGTGCCCCTCCAAATGCTACCACTGTGCCCCTCCAAATGCAGCGACTGTGCCCATCAAATGCAGCCACTGTGCCCCTCCAAATGCAGCCACTGTGCCTATCAAATGCAGCCACTGTGCTTATCAAATGCTACCACTGTGCCCCGCCAAATGCCGCCACTGTGCCCATCAAATGCAGCCACTGTGCCCCTCCAAATGCTGCCACTGTGCCCCGCCAAATGCCACCACTGTGCCCATCAAATGCAGCCACTGTGCCCCTCCAAATGCTGCCACTGTGCTCATCAAATGCAGCCACTGTGCCCCTCCAAATTCTGCCAATGTGCCCATCAAATTCCCCCACTGTGCCCATCAACAGTTGCCACTGTGACCCCCCCAGCTCGCTCGCCATCTGACAGGCACTTACCCTATCTTGGTAGCGCATTAGGCAGGGGGTGACAGCGGCGAGCTGTGTCCTCCACTCCTCCTCCCCTCCTCATGATAGGCATCCAATAGTAGCACCTGTACTTTCTGCCAATCAGGTGACAGGTAACAGATCCGCGCTTCCTGATTGGCAGAGAGGCGGTTCAGTGTTAGAAAAGCGAATATTCATTCACTTCTCTAACAGACCTGAGTGGACTTTAAGCGAAATGCTTTGTGCTCACTTTTTTTTAAGACTTTTAGAGCCTATGGCTCTAATCAGGTACTTCAAAAATATACACCGCTGCAGTAATTTAGGTGCCCGGCGTCCGAAAAGGGTCCGGAACCCTGAATAGGGGGTGGCGGCGGCCATGGATAGATTCATGCAATCTATCCATTATTCACAGAGGGGGGGGGGGTGGCTGTAGGGAGGGGTTGGTGCCCATGTGCCTTTAATGGAGGCACCGCCACAGGTCACCATAGACATGAGATGTGCAGACATGATCAGCCTCTCCTCAGGCATCTCCAACAGCCAAGGAATTCCTTCATATTAAAGCTGAAGTTTAGGTATGGATATTTTTACAAGGTTCCAGTGGTCCAGCTTGGACCAAATGAAGACACACGATATTACCAAAAGTATTGGGACACCTGCCTTTACATGAACTTTAATGGCATCCCAGTCTAATGCCCGATTTTTTTCCGACAGATTTTGTCCGACACTGGTGTTGCATACACACGGTCAGACAAAGTTGAAAATCCGATCATTCTGAACGTGGTGATGTTCGTTGCGTACGACGGAACTACGTAGAGGCTAGCAGCCAATAGGTTTGGTCTCCTAATTTGATCTGAGCATGCGTGGCACTTTGTCCGTCGGAATTCTCTACACACGATCGGAAAAAGTCAGATCGGATTTTGTTGTCGGAAAATTTGAGAGCAGGATCTCAAATTTTTTCCGTCGGACATTCCAACGGAAAAAGTCTGATGGTGCTATTAGCCAGCACCTGGGGCTCCCACACAGGAGCATTCGCTTGGGAAGGAGAGTCTTGGAGCGGTGGTTGTTTGTTTCTCATCGGTGCCCACACTCGGGCGGATTTTCCGACAACATGGTCCGATCGGACATTTTCTCATGTGTGCGGGGCATTAGTCCGTAGGGTTCAATAATGGGTTGGCCCACCCTTTGCAGCTATAACAGCTTCAACTCTTCTGGGAAGGCCGTCCACAAGGTTTAGGAGTGTCTATGGGAATGTTTGACCGCCTACCGCAGTGTCATGCTTTATTTCTATTACAAGGGATGTTTACATTTTTTAATGGCAACCTGAGAAATGACAGAACTTCTATTGAAAACTAACACAGTGAATATTTGAACAGTTTAACCACTTGCCTACCAGGCACGAACACCTCCTTCCTGACCAAGCCATTTTTCAGCTTTCAGCGCTGTCGCATTTTGAATGACAATTGCGCAGTCATGCAACGATGTACCCCAAATAACATTTTTATCATTTTTTCCCCACAGATAGAGCTTTATTTTGGTGGTATTTGATCACCTCTGTGGTTTTTATTTCTTGCGCTATAAACAAAAGAAGAGGGACAAGTTTGAAAAAACACAATATTTTTTACTTTTTATTATAATAAATATCCAATTTTTTTTTTTTTTTTTTTTTTAAACAAAGTTTTTCCTCAGTTTAGGCCGATACGTATTCTTCTACATATTTTTGTAAAAAAAAAAAAATCGCAATAAGCGTATATTGATTGGTTTGCTCAAAAGTTATAGCGTCTACAAAATAGGGGATAGATTTATAGCATTTTTATTATTATTTTTTTTTTACTAGTAATTGCGGCGATCTGCGATTTTTATCGTGACTGCGACATTGCAGCGGACATATCGGACACTTTTGACACATTTTTGGGACCATTCACATTTATACAGCGATCCGTGCTATAAAAATGCACTGATTACTGTATAAATGTGACTGGCAGGAAAGGGGTTAACACTAGGGGGGCGCTGCAGGGGTTAAAATGTTCCCTATGTGAGTGATTCTAACTGTGGGGGGAGGGGACTGACTGGGGGAGGAGACCGATCGGTGTCCCTATGTACAAGGGACACACCATTGGTCTCCTCTCCTCTGGCAGGACGTGGATCTGTGTGTTACTGGGCAATCGCGGGTGCCCGGCGGACATCGCGGCCGCCAGGCACGCGCATCGGGTCCCCAGCGAAGCGGCGGGCACGCGCGCTCCCTAGTGGCCACAAAGCTAGCGCCGTCATATGACGGCGGGCGGTCGGCAACAGTATAAACATGATATGGAAACACTGACAATACCTATAACAAAGTAATTTGTTTGATTTACACTTAAAGTCAACACAGCATGAAATTATCAGCCACTGATATTTACTGGCAGTTGTAAATAAATCACCGATTTTTTACACTGTCAGTAAATTTACCGGCGGCTGGCAACCCTGATGTAGCCTCAGCTATATACAGTTTATACCACACATCCAGCGGCCTCACATATTAGTGAGGGACGGCCCAAATGAACTATGTAAAGTATATCAAAAGCTGGAGTTCAGCCTTAAGTGCCGGTTCACATAGGTGCGATGCGAGGAAACACTGCAAATCCACTGCGGGTTCCCACATCGCACCCGACTCGCACGGCAGTTCACAGTGATACATTCAAACTGCTGGGAGTGTCAATACAATGTTAATGACACCCCCATTTCAGATCGCATATCGCACTGCGAACTGACAGTTTCAGGCATGAATCGGATCGCATTGGGTGTGAACACACATGCGATCTGATTCTAGTGCGGACCAAAAAAAGGGGGCCTGTGCGAGTTTGGTCCGAATGCGATGCAAATTCAGCCATACTATCTGTATGGCTGAAATCGCATCGCACGGACATTGCATGTGATTTGCACAGCAGTGTAAGGTGTATCACAAGCTGCAGTTCATATGCACCTGATATGTTTTAACTGTGCAAACCACATGCAAATCACATGTGACATCGCACAGCGCACCTGTGTGAACCGGCACTAAAGGAATTCTCTCCAAAGTCACTGTAACTAGTGTCCCCTTTGGAAGATTACTCTCAAATCTTGTTCCAGCGGCAACTAATGTTTTTGGGATTTTGCCATCACTTTTAGTCCCAATCACAATGGTCACATGACAAATACAGAGAGCAAATGTTTACTTATGAGTGGTCAAAGGTTAATATAGCTGGAATATTCCTGTTAAAGGGCCATTTTCTTCTCTCTTTTCATGTGACAATACTGATGAAATGACACTTGTCTACAATGTAAAGTAGTGAGTGTACAGCTTGTATAACAGTGTAAATTTGCCGTCCCCTCAAAATAACTCAACACACAGCCATTAATGTCTAAACCGCTGGCAACAAAAGTGAGTACACCCCTAAGTGAAAATGTCCAAATTGGGCCCAAAGTGTCAATATTTTGTGTGGCCACCATTATTTTCCAGCACTGCCTTAACCCTCTTGGGCATGGAGGTCACCAGAGCTTCAACGGTTACCACTGGAGTCCTCTTCCCCTCCTCCATGATGACATCACGGAGCTGGTGGATGTTAGAGATCTTGCGCTCCTCCACCTTCCCTTTGAGGATGTCCCACAGATGATCAATAGGGTTTAGGTCTGGAGACATGCTTGGCCAGTCCATCACCTTTACCCTCAGCTTCCTTAGCAAGGCAGTGGTCGTCTTGGAGGTGTGTTTGGGGTCGTTATGTTGGAATACTGCCCTGCGGCCCAGTCTCTGAAGGGAGGGGATCATGCTCTGCTTCAGTATGTCACAGTACACGTTGGCATTCATGGTTCCCTCAATGATCTGTAGCTCCCCAGTGCCGGTGTTCTGCCGATATGGTTCCCCTCGGCGGATTGGTGTAGATCCGTACTGCGCATGCGCGGCGAAATTCCGAAAATTACCGAAGCTAAACAGATGCGAGGGAAGTGTACACCGCGCACGCGCAGTCGGTGTACGAGACGATGCCGGGGAAGTCTAACTAAGGGGCGTATCTATTATAACTGGAAGCAAGGGGCAAAGGAAAAAGAAAAACAAATCGTTCAGCTGTGGATATAGAGGAGAGAATATAAAAGCTGTGTTTTTACAGTGCTATCTGTGGGGTTTTTCTTTTGAATTCGGAGTGTATTTTTTTAAACTTACTTTTTTTTTAAACAAACAAAATGAGCTGTGCAGTGTACACTTCACTGCATCTGTTTAGGTTCGGACATTTCCGGAAGATGGCTAGTCGTTCGTACTGCGCCTGCGCAGTACACAGAGGAACCAATCCGCCAGGGGAACCAACTCGGCAAGACACCAGCAGCACTCATGCAGCCCCAGACCAGGACACTCCCACCACCATGCTTGACTGTAGACAAGACACACTTGTCTTTGTACTCCTCACCTCGTTGCCGCCACACACGCCGGACACCATCTGAAAGAAATAAGTTTATCTTGGTCTCATCAGACCACAGGACATGGTTCCAGTAATCCATGTCCTTAGTCTGCTTGTCTTCAGCAAGCTGTTTGCAGGCTTTCTTGTGCATCATCTTTAGAAGAGGCTTCCTTCTGCAAGGACAGCCATGCAGACCGTTTTGATGCAGTGTGCGGCGTATGGTCTGAGCACTGACAGGCTGACCCCCCACCCTTTCGAGCTCTGCAGCAATGCTGGCAGCACTCATACGTCTATTTCCCAAAGACAACCTCTGGATATGACGCTGAGCACGTGACCTCAACTTCTTTGGTTGACCATGGCGTGGCCTGTTCTGAGTGGAACCTGTCCTGTTAATTCGCTGTATGGTCATGGCCACCGTGCTGCAGCTCAGTTTCAGGGTCTTGGCAATCTTCTTATAGCCTCGGCCATCTTTATGTAGAGCAACAATTCTTTTTTTCAGATCCTCAGAGAGATCTTTGCCATGAGTTGTCATGTTGAACTTCCAGTGACCAGTGAGAGCGATAACACAAAATTTAACACAACTGTAAAAAACACACATCGCAAAAAACGCTCTGATCAGGAAGGGGGTAAATCCTTCCGGGGCTGAAGTGGTTAACATCCAGGACCTCCAGGGGCATCACTGCTGCATCCCCTTTGAATAAGCCATGCAGAGTGGTAAGTTAATGGTTTCCATTGTCACAGCTCCTGGTGAGTGACATGAATAGCTGCAGGTGCTAAGTTCTTCATCATTCTGTGTGTTCATGCTGAATCCTCCAGGGCTTGTCATATAGTATAGTAGTCACGTCTTTTCCTTCAGGGATGTGATAAATATAAATAGCATTTCTGGATGCTGAGCCATAGGGTCTCCGAGTGGCCCAAACTCCCTTAGTGATGCAAGTAAGTATTTTCCATGCAGGTCCACAGCAACGCCACAATAACATTGTCTCTGTACACCTCTTTAGACTGTATCTAAAGGCAATTTTTTATTTATTTTTAGCTGTCTGTGTGCCCTCAGGAAAGATTCACTCTCTCTGTTACAATAATTTTTATCGTTTTCAATAAAGAAGCATTACAAACATACGTCTCTTGTCTTACATCTGTGTAGCATTATTATACAAAATAGAGGTACCTCCCAAATGTGCAATATATCAATAACATGGAAAACCATTGGGTGGATCTAAATTCCAAATAACAGGATTTGTGTATCAATGATGCATCCACTTACAGTATCTCACAAAAGGTGAGGTGCGGGCAGCGCTCGGGTGTCCCCTCCAGCATGGCAGGTGGCAAGGTGCAAGCAGCGGCTCTGGTGTCCCCTCCAGCATGGCAGGTGGCGAGGTGCGAGCAGAGGCTCTGGTGTCCCCTCGAGCACGGCAGGTGGCAAGGTGCGAGCAGTGGCTCTGGTGTCCCCTCAAGCACGGCAGGTGGCAAGGTGCGAGCAGTGGCTCTGGTGTCCCCTCAAGCACGGCAGGTGGTGAAGTGTGAGCAGCGGCTCTGGTGTCCCCTCCAGGACGGCGGGTGGCGAGGTGCAAGCAGCAGCTCTGGTGTGCCCTCCAGCACTGCAGGTGGCGAGGTGCGAGCAGCAGCTCTGGTGTCCCCTCAAGCACAGCAGGTGGCAAGGTGCGAGCATCGGCTCTGGTGTCCCCTCCAGCATGGCAGGTGGCAAGGTGCGAGCAGCGGCTCTGGTGTCCCCTCCAGCATGGCAGGTGGCAAGGTGCGAGCTGCGGCTCTGGTGTCCCCTCCAGCATGGCAGGTGGCAAGGTGCCAGCAGCGGCTCTGGTGTCCCCTCCAGCACGACGGGTGGCGAAGTGCGAGCAGCGGCTTCGGTGTCTGCTCCTCCAGTGGCTTCCGCCGTGCGTCTCCACTCTCTTTCTTTTAAGCGCTAGGCGTCCAATAAGATCGCCTGATGTTTTGGACAATCGGGAAACAGGTCTCAGACCTGCTTCCTGATTGTCAGGGAGGAGATTTATGGGTTGATTTACTAAAGGTAAAAAGACAGTGCACTTTGCAAAGTGCAGTTGCACACTGCAAGAGCAGTCGCTCCATAGCTTAGTAAATGAGCAGAAGCTCTGTTTACTTTCATCAACCAATCATGTGCAAGCAAAAATGCTTTTTTTTTTATTTTCCTTGCATGTGATTGGGTATTCTTTGCGAAGTGAAGCTTTACATAATTTACTAAGCTCTGGAGCAACTGCACTTTGCAAGGTGCACAGTCTATTGGCCTTTAGTAAATCAACCCCCAAGTGTGAAAATAACAAATATTCATTCACTATCTCACACAACTGGGAGCCCACCCTTTTTTGAAGCCTATTAGAGCCTCTGGCCTTAATCACGCGCTTCAAAAAAACACCCCCTCCCCCATTGGAATCCATGGTCCGGCGCCCTGTATGTAGATCCCAGCCAGTGTTATTAGTACAGTGACAGTGTATATTTTTTAGCACTGATTACTGTGTTAGTGTCACTGGTCCCCACAAAGTGTCAGATTGCAGTCCTGCTATATACTGCCCCAGGAAGACGACAAATGACGAAACGTACATAGGGTGGGTGTTTGGAGTGCTACTATCAAGCTCAGCTGGATGTGTATCCGCTAGTGGCATTGGTAAAGTTTGGAGGAACTAGATTTATTTATATGCTTATTTATCGATGTCGGGTTATGCCCCGTATACACGGTCGGACATTCCGACCACAAAATCTGTCAGATTTTTTCCGACGGATTTTGGCCGAAACTTGTCTTGCATACACACGGTCGCACAAAGTTGTCAGAAAATCCTACCATTCGGAACGAGGTGACGTCGAACACGTACGACGGGACTACGTAGAGGCCAGTAGCCAATAGCTTTCGTCTGGCACTTTGTGCATCAGAATTCTCGACACACGATCGGAAAAAGTCAGATCGGATTTTGTTGTCCGATAGAGCCCACACTCGATCGGATTTTCCGACAACATAATCCAATCAGACTTTTTCCATCGGAATTTCCGACCGCGTGTACGAGGCATTAGACACCTTAGAATGTGAGTGCACTATTTTTTAATACACTTTCAGCTGTTCTTTTAAAAGATCTTACACTATGCAAGGTTCTTTCCTCTCACCTCTATATGTTGAGCTTCTGAAGATCTGAGATGTCTATAGCATCGGAGAGTGATCGTTTCATCTATGGTCCCTGCAGAGTTTAGTTTATAAAGAAAATGCGCTGCTGATATTGCAATCTGGTGAGTTCATTTTAGGCGAATACGTTTTTTGCACAGAAGGTGTATTTGAAGCAATAGAAGAAGATTCACTTGATTGAAGACGCTTGTGCTGGTCACATGGATTATATTGATCTATCACTTTGATAAAGAGGACTTTTTTTGTGGGACTAGTTTCTGAATTGTGTTCACTTGATAACTTGTTTGTTTTCATTTTTTGATTTCTTTTAAAGAAGTACACTACACTACACTATACACTATACTCTACACTATATTTACCATTTATATAATTGTGCATCATAATGATTTAGCTTGCTTAGCACTTTATTGATGACAATAATATAATTTTCCTGACAGACTCCATGGCAGCCTACGTGTGGGTTAACCCCGCCTCCTCTCCAATGCTATAGGACCCCATTACCATAAAAGAAGACTCACCACTCCATACCGTGTTCCTTTTTTGTCCTCCTCCTATGGACCTTTTCACATTCCGTTCGCGTCCGGTAGGATTTCGGATTTTTTTCCTGAAGAAGCATACCGGTGCGGTGCAAAGCTCTGTGCTCAGCCATGGGCGGGCGAGTAAGCTTTCTGAGGCTGGATATCTTGCCCCCCCAGAACGGGGTGGTTTTGCCTCTGTATGCTCGGTGACAGGGACGTTGGACGGATGGCATCAGCGGCTGGCAAGGTCTGCAACCTTAATAATGGCTCCATGGCAGTTTTATCTGTTTTATCTGTTTTATCTATATCCCTGGCGTCTAGTGTACCCCCCCCCCCCCGGGATGGCGGCTGGAGCGCTTCTGCGTTCCAGCTCGCCGTTTGTTTCCGGGTCGTCAGCCGCTTCGGCGGTCTGCGCATGCGCACCAGGTCCTGCCGAGATCGAGGCCTGGTTCGCGCGTGCGCGGTCTGACGGTCGCGCATGCGCAGTATGGCATTCTCCACGGCGCAGGCGCGCAGTGGAGGGGCGGTGACGTCACGGGCGGGGAATTCAAATTCAGGGCTGCTGCTTCAGTTCTCTCTGGGTTTCCTGGGTGTTGGAAGCAGCAAGCCCGTTCCCCAGCCCACAGCAGGCTATTGGTGACTACAAGGTTAGTGCGTGTGGTGCATATTACTGTGGCAGGAGTTTTTTACCCTGAAGTGTATGTTTTAAATTAAAAATTGTGGGGTATTATTGTATCTTAATGGGAATACCTTCTTTATGCCCTCATGTATTTATGTGTTTTTAAAAAAAAAAATAAAAAAAAATAAATGAATATATATAGAGTGGTATAGTATATTGGCACGCATTATCCTTGCTAGTCCTTTTTACCGGCCTGTTGCTTAGGGTATTTTTCTCTTGCAGACTGCAGTATTCTTATTGTGACACCCGTCGTCCACAGATTATGGACAATTCACCGCCCTTTAGTGGCCAGCCCTTACGCACTAGGTATGTGCTGGTAAGGGAGGGGTTGAGGTACAACTGTATTGCTTGTTTGCATTTTTTGATGCCAATGTCTTCCCCCCCCCCCACCCTGTTTGTGCTTCAGCCCTTCCAGACCGGATTCGCAGGATAGGGACCTTGCCAGGCCACAACAAAAGCAATCTTCCAGATCCAAGCAAGGATCCTCGCATGGGTCTCATCATCAGAGGAGAAGTTCTCATTCCTCCTCCAGACACCGCTCCCACCGCCATGATGAACGCCCGAAGTACAGAACGTGCTGGGGCTGTAGGACACGAGTCCCGGATGGCAAGTCATTATGTGACAGATGTTTTGCCAAGGCGGTCGGGGAAAAAGACACGGAAAACCAGCGCATGGAGTCCCTGGTAAAACGTGTTGTACAGCAGTCGCTTAAGGACATGGTGGTCCCTCACACGTTGAGCCAATCAACGACTGCGTCTGGTCCCCAGGCTGATGAACCCCGTGACGATCCGGGTACGTCCCAGCCCTACGAGGCTTCTGGTGAGTCCTCTGGAGAAGAGTTCCCGGACGAGGAGATCGGGGGCTTTGATTTCGCCATGGTCTCGCCACTGATTAAGGCAATTAAAGAAGCCCTCAAGTGGGAAGAAGCGTCTACCCCCCCAGCCAAACAGAAGAAGTTTTTCAAGCAGCTGGGTAAAGAGCGGCCAAACTTCCCTCTACTCACAGAATTGAAAGATGTGATAGAGGAAGAGTGGAGCAAGGTGGATAGGAAATCCTCCATGACTACCAAGACTTCCAGGCTGTACCCCTTTAAGATGGAAGAGGTGAAGCATCTGGAGAACGCTCCGCTTGTGGATGCAGCGCTGATGCGCCTGGCCAAGCATGTCACTCTCCCGATGGAGGACTCGGTTTCCTTTAAAGATGGTCTGGAGAGGAAGATCGACCAGGACCTCAAAAGGATCTACAGTCTTGCTGGAATGGCCTGTAAGCCTGTCTTGGCCCTAGCGGCTATGTCCAAAGCCATGGAGGCATGGACTGAAAATGTGGACTCCTTCCTGAATGGTGTGTCGGCCGAACTGGCTAGGAGCTCAGCAGCGGCAGAACTAAAACTCGCAGCAGTTTTTTTGGGGGAGGCTTCCATCGACTTGATTCGTCTGTTGGCACGCATTATGCTGTCCTCGGTCACGGCTAAGCGCGCCTTGTGGCTACGTCCCTGGCTTGCAGATCCTGTTTCCAAACAAGCTTGGTGCAAAATCCCCTTTGAGGGGTCTACGTTGTTCGGTAACAAGCTGGATGATGCCATAACGCGTGCGACAGGCGGTAAGTCGGGTTTTCTCCCCCAGGACAGAAGACTGCTCGGGCGGAAGAAGCCCCAGTTCAAAAGGCGTAGTCCAGAGCGCTCGAGGGATGTACGCTCCTACAAGCCAGGAAGGGACTTCAGAAGGAATTGGAACAGGGGACAGAGTTCCTTTCGTAAGTCCGTCAAGAACCAGTCGTCTGGTGGACGTGAGCCACCAAAGTCCTTCTGAGATCGCGCCCGCCCAGGCGGGTCGGGTGGGGGCCCGTCTATCCCTCTTCCGGCACGTCTGGGTGGCCTCGATCTCGGATTATTGGGTCATCAAGACGGTCTCGTCGGGGCACAGATGGACCTTCTCCAGCGTTCCTCCTCCCAGGTTCATGTCTACCCAACTTCCTCGTTCGGAAGATCAGAGGCAAGTCCTATTGTCTTACGTGGAGCTGTTAAAAGCTCAGGGTGCAGTGGTTCGGGTGCCAGAAGAAGAGCGTTTTCAAGGAGTCTACTCTCCCCTCTTCTTGGTACAGAAGAAAAGTGGATCGTGGCGCCCAGTGATAGATCTGACATACTTAAATCGGTTCATACAATACGGGAAATTCAAAATGGAAACCCTTCTAACTATTCAACAAACCATCCAACCAGGGGATTGGATGGTCTCGATCGACTTAAAGGACGCTTATTTTCATGTCCCAATAGAGGAAAGCTGCCAAAGGTTTCTAAGATTTCATGTCGATCAAGACCATCTACAGTTTATCTGCCTCCCCTTCGGGTTGACGACCTCCCCTCGAGTCTTTTCGAAAGTGCTCCTGGCAGTGGTGGCCCTGATCAGGCTGAAAGGAATAAGACTGTACCATTATCTAGACGACCTTCTGGTCCTGTCACAAGACAAAGAGCAGCTGTTAGTTCATCGCGGGCAGGTGATGTCCACATTGACCAGCTTCGGGTGGCTTCTAAACATGGAAAAAAGCCAGCTAGTGCCAGCACAACGGCTAATTTATCTGGGTGCCCAGTTCGACACCGTGCGAAGTACAATCTCGCTACCGGTGGAAAAGATCCCGATCATACGGGAAAGGATTTCTCAAGCCCTTCATACACAGTACCTGAGGGCCTCGCAGTGTCTCAAAATCATTGGGACAATGGTCTCCACGACGCCTATGGTCAAGTGGGCCTTGTGGAGACTACGCCCGTTCCAGTCGGGTTTTCTGAAACAATGGAAGTCGGGAAGCAAAAGCCAAGAGATACGAATAACACCAACAATGAGGAACAGTCTCTTCTGGTGGCTCCAACACAGGAATCTCCTGAACTGTCACTCGATAGCTCCCATCTCTTGGGTAACGGTCACGACCGATGCCAGCGGGACCGGCTGGGGGGCCCTTTGCGGGTCGGACCTTGCACAGGGCAAATGGGACACAAGTCTTCCTGTCCCAGGATCAAATATTCTGGAACTCCGAGCGGCCTGGTGCGCTCTCCAGCACTTCTCCCAGATCTTGAAAGGGAAGTCGGTTTTGTTGCGAATGGACAACACCACAGCGGTCTCCTATGTGAAGAGACAAGGGGGCACCAGGAGCTCTACCCTTCTCCAGGAAGTGGAACCCATTCTATCATGGGCACAGAAGAACTTGGTGAATATTTCTGCGGTTTTTCTCCCTGGGGTGCAGAACGCGCAAGCGGACTTCTTATCACGCACCCAGTTGGACAACAACGAGTGGTCCCTCCACATTCAGTCCTTCAAGTGGATCCTGTCGCTGGGTGTCGACCCAGAGGTAGACCTTTTTGCCTCCCCGTGCAACTTCAAAATAGAGAAGTTCTACACGCGGAACAGATGCAGCCAGGCTCTGGGGACAGATGCACTGACAGACCAATGGAGATTCAGGAGGGCCTATGCCTTCCCGCCATTTCCCCTGATTCTCAGATTTCTTCAGAGGCTCCAGATGGAGACGGTGGAGGTAGTGATGATCGCCCCTTACTGGCCCAACAGGCCTTGGTTCCCCCTGCTGGTTCAACTGAGTATACGGGAGCCGGTGTCTCTCCCTCTCAGGACGGACCTTCTGTCTCAGGGGGCGGTACTGCACCCATGTCCAGCAATACTGAAACTGATGGTCTGGTTCTTGAAAGGAAGAGGCTAGAGTCCATCGGATGTGCTTCTAGTGTGATTTCTACCTTATTGAGTTCCAGGAGATCGAGTACGAACAAGGTATATGGTAGAATCTGGTCCAAATTCGTGAGTTTTTGTTCATCTACAGAGAGGTCCTTCGAACATCCAGGAGTCCAAGATATCCTCGGGTTCCTACAGACTGGCCTCGACCTTCCCTTATCCGTAGGCTCTCTCAGGGTGCAAGTTTCAGCTTTATCAGCCTTCTCTGGTACCTCCTGGGCAATCCATCCGTTAGTTCGTCAATTTTTTCGGGGGGCCTCAAGACTCAAGCCCCAAAGGAAGTCGAGATTCCCTAAGTGGGATCTTCCCCTTGTCCTGGATTATATTTCTGGACTGAGTATGACGGGGCCATCCCCGCTTTCCATTAAAGACTTTTCGGAAAAAGTTGCCTTTCTAGTGGCAGTCACTTCGGCCAAGAGGGTATCAGAAATTGGGTCACTGGGCTTCGAAGAACCCTTCTTGACTTTCTTTCCGGACCGAGTGGTCCTCATTCCTATGTTGGGATCCAATCCCAAGGTAACCTCGGTATTCCATCAGAATCAGGAGATTGTTCTACCTACCTTCAGATCTCCAGGATCTGATGACATTCATCCTTTGGATGTCGGGGAAACACTGAGAGAATATCTTCGCATTACCTCCGCCTTTAGGCGTTCGGATCATCTTTTCATACTGCACTCTGGCAGCAACAAGGGGAACAAGGCTTCAACCAGGACTCTTGCAGCTTGGATTGTGAGAACGATACAGCAGGCTTATAGGGCTAAGGGCTTGGCTCCTCCTGAGGCGGTGACAGCACATTCGACTAGAGGAATGGCTACTTCATGGGCAGCGGCCCGGCACGTGGCTCCTGAGACGATCTGCAAGGCAGCTTCTTGGGCTTCTATTAATACTTTTATGTCACACTATTGCGTTGAACCTGCTTCTTTATCCTCTGTTAACTTTGGTTTGAAAATTCTATCGGCTGATAGACCAAATTAAATATTTTCTGTTAAAGCATACCCACCCGTGTGGTCGGCTAGTTATTTCCCACACGTAGGCTGCCATGGAGTCTGTCAGGAAAAAGGAAAATTTATTGTCAAATACTTACCGTAATTTTCCTTTCCTGATGGACTCCATGGCAGACGGAGTTCCCACCCATGAGTCATATGAGTAGGCTAGTTACGGAACACGGTATGGAGTGGTGAGTGTTCTTTTATGGTAATGGGGTCCTATAGCATTGGAGAGGAGGCGGGGTTAACCCACACGTAGGCTGCCATGGAGTCCATCAGGAAAGGAAAATTACGGTAAGTATTTGACAATAAATTTTCCTTTTTTATGTATTTTTCACATATATATTCATGTATCACAAACATACACAGTTGATACATTGTTTATGTTTAGATATTGATTGAATTACAATAGAATTGCTCACAGCGCTGTCACTTTATAAATACACAAAAATTCCAGTATATATCCCATAGTTTGTAGACGCTATAACTTTTGCGCAAACCATCAATCAATATAAGCTTTCATTTTATTTATTTTTTTACCAAAAATATGTAGCAGAATACATATTGGCCTTAATGAAAGAAATGCGATAAAAAAAAAAAAAAAAATATTGGATATGTTTTATAGCAGGAAAAAACGACTTTGAAAAAAAGTCATTCAGGGTCACATTGGCGCTTCACTTAAACAGATAGAGCTGTGACGATCCTGTAGTCAACGAAGCAGCAACTGACCTAAATATAAGGATTATCGATTCTAAAAACCACATCAGAGTACATGGGATTCTCAGGAAATTCATTGCAGGAATCACATACCATGAAATAGGGTTCACTTGGGGTAACGGCATAAAAGGATTTTTATATTTGGTGGTATGGCATGTTGCAGAAATTAAAGTAAATCTAAACACAAGAATGTAAAGGTAATGTGTTGCAGCTTATACTGTAAATTCTTAGATGTCATGGATGTGTTCGTTTTCGTTTTTCTGCAAGAACATAAAAATACCTGTTGATATTGCCAACACTGAAATCTCAAACAATGTTATTAACATAGGCGTGTGCAGCCTATTGCATTAGGGTGTGCACCCCAAAGCGCAAACACACATGCATGTGTGTGTATATTATATATATATATTTACACACACATAGCACAATGTTGGTAGAGCAGTGGACGATGCAAGTAGGGTAGAGATTGGTGGCTGTAGCTTATTTTTTATATATATTTTTTTATTACTTTTTTACAATTTTATAATTTTTTTATAGTATTTCTTATTATTGTTTTTTTTTTACAATTAGGAAGCTCCATTGGGGGGCTTTCGTTAAATATCAGGGGTCTAAACAGACCCCTATTGTCTCAATTTGGAGACAGAGAAAGGGACTGAGGACAGAGATTCCCCAGTCCCTTTCTCTGCAGCCAAGCAGCAATGGGAATCTGCTCAGCACAGGGTGATTAGGGTGTGCCCAGGCACACCTGGCATACCCTGTGCGCACGTCTATGGTTATCAAGGTAAAAATAAAGGGGGAAAAAAGGCAGAAAAAAAACAAAAAAAAAGAAAACAAATGCAGCCACCACATCTAAAGACTTGTACATTTTAATATATTAGATTTAATTTTTCAGGATTAGATAAACTTCAAGTGTACATTTTGGAATTTGACCCATTAGTTTTACTGGAACAGATTCTGGCATTAAAAAATGCCTGTGTGAAAAGTTTCAGGGCTGCTGATAAGGCAGTACAGCCAACCCTCCTGTTCTGGGCCCAGGCCCCATCAGTTCAAAAGGGGGGCCCGGGAACCTGTTGAGCAGGAGATCCGACTGTACTGTCTTATTGCAAACGCCAGCTTCTCCTCTTCTTTCCTCCTCCGGCTGCACTGCAAGGGGGATTGGTTCTAGCATATATGCTCCTTCTATCTACTGTCCAGGCCCACCTGTGTGCCCCGTTCCCCTGCAGCGCTGCCAGCTTCCTTCCTCTCCTCTTATCAAAGCGATAGATCGATATAATCCATGTGACTAGCACAAGCTTTCTCTCCTCCCCTGTTGCGGGCACACAGGGGAATGTTTCAAGATGAAGAGCGGGGGAAGGGGCCGGTAAATATGTCATCTACTGGGCCCTTCGTTTCCTGAAAGAACATAGTAATCGATCTATCAATGACTCCTGTGTCCATTCATCAGTGTGTTTACTATGCTTCCTTTTGTGAATGAGCATGAAGTCTCAAAACGCTTCCTATTACACACAACCATCTGAGAATGGTCCGAAAAAGAAAAAATATCCAGTGATGGGCGGTTGTGTGGAGGAAAATGCCTTGTTGATGTCAGAGGAGACTGGGCACCAGATGATGTGTAAAAATATATTTGGGAATATATGAGATCCCGCGCTTATGGAGAGAAACCAATGAGGAAGAACTGCTGCCTCTACCAATATATCCACCTAAGTGGAAATAGAATGAATAAAAAGTAGGCGGGTAGAAGTGGTGCTGTTCTGGGGTGGAGTGTTTTAAACCCCTGGCTTGTGAAGAATCCCTAAATCTATTGAGTCAATTTCTGATATAATAACTGTGCAAATGATACTAAAACCAAGCCAATAAATGATCTGGGTAATTATTGCAACAGCCTAGTGCAGTACTACTGGAATACAGATTTGCAAACAGTCCGACCAGTAATATATTCCATATGTGCAAAAACCACAATCTAAAAACGACAATCTGATGTGATATTAAAAATATATAAAAATTGTGCATAAAAAACAACATAAAACACTTATAATGCCCTCTAGTGGAGTACTAGAGAAAGTGCTAGTGCGCTAAAAAGTCCATAGATCATGAATAAAGTATAAAGTGACAGGGGCTCTTCAAAAAACTGTATTCGGTGCTTCTTAAAAGGTGCCCCATAAGAAAGAAGTGTACCATGAGGTCGGAGAGACAGCACCCAGGAGACATCTTCCCTTTTCATTCTATGTATCTTCTCCAGAGGACTCCACACCTATTGTAATTCATTGGACTATTGTAATTCATTGGACCTATTGGACTCCACACCTATGCAATTCTAATGTCAGCCCAACGGAAACATCGCCGCAATAAAGGGACCAGCTACAAGGAGACTATTTTATGCCTTACAGCGCAAACACGGAAGCAACCAGCTGAAATAGGACCAAAGGTTTTCCTGTGTGCACAGTGGCAAATACTGTGAAGGCGTAATACCTCCTTGTGGGGTGAATGGTTCCGGTGAGTGCATTTCTTATAGGGCACCTTTTAAGAAACACTGAATACAGTTTTTTAAAGAGCACCTGTCACTTTATACTTTATTCATGATCTATGGACTTTTTAGCGCACTAGCACTTTCTCTAGTACTCCACTAGAGGGCATTATAAGTGATTTATGTTGGTTTTTATGCACGATTTTTATATATTTTTAATATCACATCAGATTGTCGTTTTTAGATTGTGGTTTTTGCACATAAGGAATATATTAATTACTGGTCGGACTGTTTGCAAATCTGTATTCCAGTAGTACTGCACTAGGTTGTTGCAATAATTACCCAGATCATTTGCATAGTAACTTTGCACCTTTATTGGTTTGGTTTTTGTATCATTTGCACAGTTATTATATCAGAAATTCACTCAATAGATTTAGGGGATTCTTCACAAGCCAGGGGTTTAAGAAACACTCCACCCCAGAACAGCGCCACTTCTACCCGCCTACTTTTTATTGGTTCCAGATGATAGAAACGCAAAAGTAACTAAATAAATAATAAAAAAAAAAAACACTTACCAATTGGTGGTGAGTTATTCACTTTACAGTCAACAAAGAGGACAAGGGGGCACTCTTTACGTCTGGAGGAAAAGAGATTTCATCTCCAAATATGGAAAGGTTTCGTCACAGTAATAGCTGTGAAAATGTGGAATAGACTCCCTGCAGAGGTGGTTCTGGCCCGCTCAGTAGATTGCTTTAAGAAAGGCCTGGATTCTTTCCTAAATGTACAGAATATAACTGGATACTGACATTTATATGTAAAGTTGATCCAGGGAAAATCCGATTGCCTCTCGGGGGATCAGGAAGGAATTTTTTCCCCTGCTGTAGAAAATTGGATCCTGTTTTGCTGGAGGTTTTCGCCTTCCTCTGGATAAACTGTGGGAATAGAATTGGGTATATGGAATTGTATGATATTTTTTTTTGTGGTTGAACTGGATGGACTTGTGTCTTTTTTCAACATGACTAACTATGTAACTATGTTACCAAGGTATGCAGAATACCATCTCTGAATGCACAACACATCGAACCTTGAAGCAGATGGGCTACAGCAGCAGAAGACCACACCGGTTCCACTCCTGTCTGCTAAGAACAGGAAACTGAGGCTACAATTCGCACAGATCACCAAAATTGGACTATAGAAGATTGGAAAAAAGTTGCCTGGTCTGATGAGTCTCGATTTCAGCTGCGACATTCAGATGGTGGGGTCAGAATTTGGTGTAAATAACATGAAAGCATGGATCCATCCTGCCTTGTATCACCGGTTCAGGCTGGTGGTGGTGGTGTAATGGTGTGGGGGGGGGGATATTTTCTTGGCACACTTTGGGCCCCTTAGTACCAATTGAGCATCGTTTAAACCCCACAGTCTACCTGAGTATTGTTGCTGACCATGACCTTCCCTTTATGACTACAGTGTCCCTATCTTCTGATGGCTCCTTCCAGCAGGATAATGTACCATGTCACAAAGATCATATCATCTCACCACTGGACAATGGAGGTCACTGTACTCCAATGGCCTCCACACTCACCACATCTCATCATATAGAGCACCTTTGGGATGTGGTGGAATGGGAAATTTGCATCATGGATCTGCAGCTGACAAATCTGCAGCAACTGTGTGATGCCATCATGTCACTATGGAGCAAAATCTCTGAGGAATGTTTCCAACACTGTGTTGAATCTATGCCACCAAGAATGAAGGCAAAAGGGGGTCCAACCCGGTACTAGCAAGGTGTACCTAATAAAGTGGCCGGTAAGTGTATATATGCAATACCCAATAGCCACAGCCTGTACCAACAAGTTACTCACTCAAAAATGGGCTCCAATCCCACTCTAAAAAACATGGCGTAAAACATTTCAATATACATTAAAAAAAGCCAATATTGACAACTCTCTGCCAATGCTAGTTGCCTGACACCCTTTAGCTTCAATACTCTCTGAACTCCTGATCAAGTATACATATAAGGTAAGTGTATGCCTTTTTTTTCTTGCCTCTGTGTACTTCTGAGTTAGTGACTCAAAGTATTGAAGCAATCAGGTCTGCATGACAGTCAAGCAATGGGCAATTTTAGATGTCAACAGCACTGGCAGCCTGCAGGGTTCTCTTGGATAAGATTACCTTTAGGACTGTATAAATAGTCTGTTATGGTGCCACCTGGTGTCCACTATAAAGTATTACAGCATTTCAAAAAAAATACCAGTTTTCCAAACCCACGTCTAATCCCACAAGATTAAAAAATACATGTAAAAAAAGTTCTCCTCACAAGATCAGACCACTCTGAATACCAAACTTGTATTTTACAGGTTTTTGATATACACTAAAACATTGAGTCGTCAACCAGCATATTATATCTCGTGGGCAGTTTATCAGCAAAGTAAGAACTATGTAGGGGTTGTTTGATGTCACTAGAATTGTTGCAGGATGAATGGAGGGCAATGACAAAAATGGTGGGAAGACCTCTCTGACAATTCTGCAAGCTTTAAATGAGTGCATAATAAAAACGATCAACCCCCCCCCCCAAATATCAGTTTTAATCATTGCAATGCCTTACTGATTCTCCATATACAAAGACAGACATCACAATCAAATACTGGTTTCTAAAATCCCAACTGTAGGTCCCAGAGATGATCACTAGTAACAGATATGTGATGTTTGCTAGGTAGAGTATGAGCTGGCAGTAAACATAGTAGGTACACAGAACCGCATGCATATCCGGGATCTGGTTTTGGCACAGATCCTTGGAAATACTTCCTATTGTGGTTTTTCCCTTTGTGAAAAAATGGAAACAAGATTGTTGTTGTTTTTTTTTAAAGTTTTTAAAAGTAATAAAATTCTCATCTTGTGACAGACTAGGATTTTTGTACTCACCGGAGTCCATTGAGGGACACAACTTGATGATAATGAGCATGGGGCTACACTGCCATCTACAGGAGAAACGGGCACTATGCACATAGAAAACTGAAGCCCAGCTGCCCTAAGGATAAAACGATTCCAACCGCATTCACAGTGATGTCACCGCTCTCTAGTGATTGGATAGGCTGCGTTCTCAGTGATGTCACCGCTCTCTAGTGATTGGATAGGCTGCGTTCTCAGTGATGTCACCGCTCTCTAGTGATTGGATAGGCTGCGTTCTCAGTGATGTCACCGCTCTCTAGTGATTGGATAGGCTGCGTTCTCAGTCATGTCACCGCTCTCTAGTGATTGGATAGGCTGCGTTCTCAGTGATGTCACCGCTCTCTAGTGATTGGATAGGCTGCGTTCTCAGTGATGTCACCGCTCTCTAGTGATTGGATAGGCTGCGTTCTCAGTGATGTCACCTCTCTCTAGTGATTGGATAGGCTGTGTTCTCAGTGATGTCACCGCTCTCTAGTGATTGGATAGGCTGTGTTCTCAGTGATGTCACCTCTCTCTAGTGATTGGATAGGCTGTGTTCTCAGTGATGTCACCGCTCTCTAGTGATTGGATAGGCTGTGTTCTCAGTGATGTCACCGCTCTCTAGTGATTAGATAGGCTGTGTTCTCAGTGATGTCACCTCTCTCTAGTGATTGGATAGGCTGTGTTCTCAGTGATGTCACTTCTCTCTAGTGATTGGATAGGCTGTGTTCTCAGTGATGTCACTGCTCTCTAGTGATTGGATAGGCTGTGTTCTCAGTGATGTCACCGCTCTCTAGTGATTAGATAGGCTGTGTTCTCAGTGATGTCACCTCTCTCTAGTGATTGGATAGGCTGTGTTCTCAGTGATGTCCCTTCTCTCTAGTGATTGGATAGGCTGTGTTCTCAGTGATGTCACCGCTCTCTAGTGATTGGATAGGCTGTGTTCTCAGTGATGTCAACTCTCTCTAGTGATTGGATAGGCTGTGTTCTCAGTGATGTCACCGCTCTCTAGTGATTGGATAGGCTGTGTTCTCAGTGATGTCACCTCTCTCTAGTGATTGGATAGGCTGTGTTCTCAGTGATGTCACCGCTCTCTAGTGATTGGATAGGCTGTATTCTCAGTGATGTCACTTCTCTCTAGTGATTGGATAGGCTGTGTTCTCAGTGATGTCACCTCTCTCTAGTGATTGGATAGGCTGTGTTCTCAGTGATGTCACTTCTCTCTAGTGATTGGATAGGCTGTATTCTCAGTGATGTCACTGGTCACTAGTGAATGGATAGGCTGTTTTCTCAGTGATGTCACCGGTCTCTAGTGAATAGATAGGCTGCATTCTCAGTGATGTCACTGGTCTATGGTGAATAGATAAGCTGTAGTCTCAGCATAGGCGTGTGCTCTGCGGTTATTACAAGGAGTGGGAGCGGACACCCCCACCCCCTCCTGCCACTCCATTCGGGTCTCCCGTCCCACGGGGAGACCCAAGCCACCAGCCAGCCCATGTCCTTCAGCTGGCTGGAGTCTCGGACAAAGCCAGATTAAGATTTGATCGGGTCTATGATGTAGAAACCCGGAAGCGACGTCACAACATCACTTCCAGTTTACTCGGCAGCCAACACCGCCATTTAAAAAAGAAGTGTCAGTATTAAAAAACACAGATCTTGGTCTTTTTTTTTAATACTTTGGAGTGCAGAGGAGGGGTTTGGCATCTTTTAGACCCCCGATCCATCCATCCATAAAGAGTACCTGTCACTGTCTATTACGCTCACAAGGGATGTTTACATTCCTTGTGACATCAATAAAAGTGATCAGAATTTTTTTTTTTTTTTTTAAAGGGACAGTGTAAAAAAAAATTTAAAAAGTTAAAAGTGCCCCATCCCTCCTTGCTTGTGCGCCAAAGTAAACAAATACGTAAGACGCGCTCGCAAATGTAAACATTGCTCAAATCACACATGTGAGGTATTGCCGCGATCGTTGAAACGAGAGCAATCATACTAGTGCAAAACCTCCTCTGTAACTCTAAACAGGTAACCCTTAAAAAGCGTCACCTATGCAGATTTTTAAGTACCGTAGTTTTGTCATCAATCTACGAATGTGCGCATGACATGTTAGGTATCTATTTACTCAGTGTAACATCATCTTTCACATTATACAAAAAAATTTGGCTAACTTTACGGTTTCGTTTTTTTTTTAAGTCATTGAAGTGTATTTTTTCCCACAAAATTGCGTTTGAAAGACTGCTGCGCAAATACAGTGCGAGATAAAATATTGCAATGACCGCCATTTCATTCTCTACCGTCTCTGCTAAAAATATATATATTTAATGTTTGGTGGTTCTAAGTAATTTTCTAGCAAAAAGTACTGATTTTAACTTAACAACAAATGTCATAAATAGGCCTGGTTTCGAAGTGGTTAATATTAAATTTTTATCTTTTTAAAAAAATAGTCCTAATAAAATATATATGTTTTTATACAATTAAGCTTGATTGCCTTGGAAAAGTCCCTAAGAGGAGATACAAGATGTTACAATATAAAGGGATGATGGTAACTTTTGCCCAATAGTAGGTGAACTATACTTTTGCAATACCCAACCCGTTAACCCCATTACATAAAAAAATAAACACTCAGACTAAATCATTGCTTTTTAGATACTTTAAAGAAATTTGATAAACACAACATGAAAACACGGGGTCAACAAAATATATGTTAACTTAAATAATAATACTGAAAACATATGAGACCACATAAAAAAAAAAAAAAAAACATGCATATTAGGAACCATGAAGCATATGGTTGCAGAGAAGTAAGTCAGTGGCTGTGGAATTTGGGGCCTGGGGTGACAATGATATCACTATACGGAGAGTCCTGTGCCATCCTGACAGCATTCTGATTCTTTAGCACCAAGAGGCTGTAGAACTTAGCAGATGCCTGCTTCTTCTTATTGCTCTCACACATTTTATTCAAACTAAATGAGGTGATTCCAGACTGGTTCATTTTCTGTGGAAGAAACCGAAGATCAGGCAGGAAAAAAAGCAAATACGACAACATACTGGCAGATTGTTAGCAGTCACATATAAATATTGAAGAGATCTGCAGGCTTGGAGTTTGCCTTCATCTAGATCAGGGGTCTCCAAATTTCCTAAACAAAGAGCCAGTTTACTGTCCTATAGACTTTGGGGGGGGGGGGGGTGGACTGTGGCCAGCGGGAATATAAAATATAATTTATTTTTTCTTGCATCAGTGGGAGTAAATAGTGTCCCATCTTTGGTATTTGGAAGAGAAACAGTGCCCCATTGTTGGTGTCAGTGGGAGGAATAGTGCCCCATTGTTGGTGTCAGTGGGAGGAATAGTGCCCCATTGTTGGTGTCAGTGGGAGGAATAGTGCCCCATTGTTGGTGTCAGTGGGAGGAATCGTGCTCGCTTGTTAGTGTCAGTGGGAGGAATAGTGCCCCATCGTTGATGTCATTGGGAGGAATAGTACCTCATTGTTGGTGTCAGTGGCAGGAACTATGTCCCATGGGTGTCAGAACAGTATCTTGTATTAGTGGGATGAATAGTGCTGCAAGGGCTGGATAAAGGAAAATAAAGGGCCACATCTGGCCAGCGGGAATATAGTTTTTTTTATTACATCAGTGGCCCATCTTTGGTATTAGGGGGAGGAACTGTACCCCGTTGTTGGTGTCAGTGGGAGGAATAGTACCACATTGTTGGTGTCAGTGGGAGGAATAGTGCCCATTGTTGGTGTCAGAGCAGTATCTTGCATTAGTGGGATGAATAGTGCTGCAAGTGCTGGATAAAGGCAAACAAACAAAGGGCCACATCTGGCCCCTAGGCCGCAGTTTGGGAGACCACTCAGATAGAAGTGGCAGGCATCACTATATTGCATTATATTATTAAATTAAAGTTCTGTGTACTTGTCTCTCACGTATGCTCCTGTGTTGTCACCTTGTCACAGGGGCTTCAGATAGAGACCATAAGTGGTAATTTTAACACATATTACACAGGTATGAACTGCATATGGAGACAATTCTCTCTATCCTTACCAAATGTTTTCTAAGTTTCATAAAGTAATCCTTAGATACCCAAAGCGTTTGGATCAATGCAGTTTTAACCTGAATTAAAAAGAGAAGTCCAGCCTGAGCATTTTAGGCTGGGCTTCTCCTCTGTGTCACAGGATTGAAATTTTCAGAAGAGAACGGTCTGAAGTCTGCTCTCCGCTGACGTCACTGCCATCAGTCAAGGCAGCACGTCATGCCGACTTCCACCAGTCTGGATCTGCCCGCTGCCTTGATTGATGGCAGTCTCAGCGAGCCACTGACACGCTGAGACGGCTAAGCGCTCCAGTGAGCGTGGAGAAGCAGAGAGGAGAGACGCTGACTGACAGTCAGCAGCTCTCCTCTGGGGGATCTGTGAAAAACGAGCCATCAGCGATGTTCGGGGGCTCAGTTCTCAGTGCAGAGGCGGAAGTGGAAAGATACAGCATCGGTCTGATGCTGCATCCACATAGGCAAGAATGATACTTAAAGTGGGGTTGCAACCAAAAAACAAAAAGGGGCTTAAAAATCATAAAAAAAATTAAAAAAAAATAATTGGAAAAAAAAAAAATTTTTTACTCACCTCTAAATGCCTGTTGCTAGGGGGTCCCTCGAAGTCTGCCACCTTCATTGCCCGGGCTAAAAGTCACTTCCTGTAGGCAACGCACAGTCATCTGGGACATGTCATGTGTCCCAGATGAGTGAGCGTCGAATCACGGCGCACGGCGCCGCTCGCGCATGCGCAGTGGGTGCCCGGCTGTGAAGCCCAGCCGGGTTCCCACATTAAGAATGCCGGCGTCGTGAGCGGAGCGGGGAACGAGGGGGGGGGTCTCGTTCCCCCGCATCGCTGGACCCCGGGACAGGTAAGTGTCCGATTATTAAAAGTCAGCAGCTGCAGTATTTGTAGCTGCTGACTTTTAATTTTTTTAATTTTTTTTTTTTGCCCGGCCCTCCTCTTTAAGAAACAATAAAAATAAAAAAAATAAAACATCATTCTCTTTTAAAACATCTAAGTTGTGGGCTTCAATGCAGCACAAAAAGACTCAAAAAACTCCAGCTGTCTCAAATCTACATTTTTACACATGGAAAACAGATGATTGTCAGCAGCAGGGGAGAGGTGACATCTGTTGGCTATCTTCAGCCCAGGAACTACACTTTACAGCCGAATGGTAAAATTTACCTTTAAACATAACACATTCATTTTTACTTATCTGATGAAATTTGATTCTTACTTTTAAGAAGTTTAGCATCTTCTGTGTCCTTTTGGTCCATCGGTGCTCATCAGTGTCTTCAGTACTCTCAGTTGGCTCCTGAGGATGTGATAATTATAAGCAAATAATGCAAAATCAAAATTTTATTTTTAAAGGATACCTGTGTAGCTGTTCAACTAAAAAGACAAAAACAGAACACACCATAGCTCAACTGCTGTTCAACTAGTTAACTGGCCTCCAAATGTGAAGCAGGCATTTGTACCATTTAACATTATATGTTTCAGCACCTATGGGGCTCTGAATTTCAGGCTGCACTCAAATGCAAATGTTGTCACTTCCTTGTATATACCCCTTCTGCGCCTCTTTATTGGCTTATCATTCTGCTGAGCAGCTTTACTGGCCAATAGGGAGGTGCAAGAGGTCGCATTTTGACTCCCAACACAGATAGGAAGTGTCAAAATATGCATGACGAAGATGTATTTTAAAAGGTGAATAACAAAGTTTGGCATGGTTCCATATGTCTATAATCTAACCTCGTATAACTTGTAGTTCTGTATTTGCTGTCATTCAGTACTTAAACCACTTGACCTCATGACCAGCCCATTGTTTGCCATATGGCACTGCATTACTTTAACTGAAAATTGGGCGGTCGTGTGACGCTGTACACAAACAACATTTGTGTCCCTTTTTCCCCACAAATAGAGTTTTCTTTTGATGGGGTTTTTTATGAAGATGTATTTTAATATGTATTGTCATAAGAGTCTCCCATTGTTAGTACTCCCGCAGCCCGCTCTACAGAGAGCTGACTGGGGCAGACTGGTGCTGGTTGAGATCCGTTAGGTAGTGGAAAACTTCCTGGGATCGGAGAGAAGTTTTTGAAGAGTGGGGGGTATGTCCACCAGCGAAAGGACCCCTGTGCATTGCACAGACAATCGTTTGGGGGGATATGTTCGCTCTGCAAGGATGTTATCGGTTATGGGTGGGTGTACGCTCTTGTCTCTGCTGTGTCTGATCAGCACATGTGGAGATTCGCAGCGTGCACCTACGGATAGCCTTCCATCCACAAGGAACGGTAGCATAATTTTGATATGCATTGTTCTCTGGAACAATGCATAATAAGGATTCCTATCAGCCGAAATGTAGTCATCGTTCATTGGTTATTGTATATATTCATTTATCCTGTGTTACATCCTTATTTGGTCATTCACATCCTGTGTTGTTACATCCTTATTTGGTCATTTCCTGTGAGGTCACAATCGGTGTAGGAGGAGATTGGCTGTTGAAGGCCAGGACCTCCTCTTTGTAATTTCTTTTGTTGTCTTTGAATAAAAGAACGAGTCAACTGCTCAAAGGCAGAGATGCTGACGGAGCTGGGAACGTAAGGAATGGTGGTGATGTATGTTTACTGGGGAACCAGGGGAGACATCAATCAAAAGGCTGCATTATACCATTATGGTGGAAGGGCGCTTATTAGCGCAAGAGTGTAGTGGAATATCTACGACAATGGTATTTGATCACCTCTGTGCTTTTTATTTTTTGCGCTATAAACAAAAAAAAAAATAAAATAAATTATATATATATATATATACATACATATTTATTTATTTTTTTATTACTTTCTGCTATAAAACGCAAAATGTAAAAAAAAAAAAAAAAAGGATAAGCGTATATTGATTAATTTACGTAAACGTTATATCATATACAAACTATGTCATATATTTATGTATTTTTTTTTTTCAGCGACTGCGATATTGCGGTGGACATTCTGACACTTTGCCTGGACCAGTCACACTAATACAATGATCAGTGCTAAAAATGTACACTGTCACTGTACTAATGACACTGGCTGGGAAGAGGTTAATATCTAGGACAATAAATGGGTTTTTACAATAGCAACTGATAAGTTCTCTTTTTATCTTGTTGGTACTTCACATTTATGGCCTTCCTGTGAGTTCTAGAGGCCTATCTGTACCCTATCTGTACCCTATTTAGCTGTACAGATGATATTTGTATCTGACTGTTCACTCTCTTTTGGAGAATCCTCCTTGAGACCAATGTTTGTACTATTTTGCTCTTTTATTCTGTAACATGTAATGTAATATCTAAAAAAAAAAGAAGAGCAGGCCATTTATAATGGTCAGCCTTGGTAACACAGGCAACCCCCTGTACTTCAACAGATGGTACACACTGAATTCAGATGTACACGCTAAATGTGAAACATAGGTAACCTCTCCTTTGGACCTCAAATATTAAAAAGAATTACTCCTCACCTCTTGTACCAGGCTGCTCTCTTGGTCAACCGCCTGGTCAATGCCTGCCAATTCAGGCATTTCTGAGGGCTCTTCAGTGTAGTTGGAGCTGACATCTGTCACTGCAGCAGCCTCAAGCTGTGGTAGATCTGCAATGATTAAAAGAATAGGCAATCAATGTCTTGCAGATGAGGAACGGATATGCAAGAAACATTATTCTTTCATTAAGAACCGAGTCCAGCACCCATCTGAATTTCATTGCTGCAGGATACAATGAACTCATCTACCCAATCTACCCGCACATTCATCACTGACACTATAAAGCGGATTGTTCATAATATCTTACCCTGTTCCTCTTGATCTTGCAGATGTGTTTCAACTTCGGGTTCTGCTGGTGTTTCTTGTGCTTTTTTAGTAGCAGCCGACTGCTTCTTATTTCTAGAGTCTGATCTCTGGTTTTGTGTAAACAGCTGAACACAATTATATTAGTATACATGCAAAAGTCTGCAGTAAAGTGAAACATTATATACTCAATCTAAAAAAAAAATGTTTTCTTAGATTTAGATAGAATTTTGACTTTCCGTTGATGTGTTTGTTATAAAAATTAAAGTGGACCAATGGGCAAAAGTAAAACAATATACCGTATATACTCGAGTATAAGCCGACCAGAATATAAGCAGAGGCACCTAATTTTACCACAAAAAAATGGGAAAGCGTATTGACTCGAGTATAAGCCTAAGGTGAGAAATGCGCAGCTACTGCAAGTGGAAAAGAGGGTCAACAATGCCCATTTGCAGCCTCACTGTGCCCATTTGCAGCTATAGGTCCCATGAACTTCAAACTTGGTAGTTAAGGGTTCCTAAATGCCCCCTAGCTGCAGCCATTTGGGGTCTCTGGACTCAAAGGGTCCCGAAATGTCATTGCTGCAGATGGACACAGTTGACTGACTTTGGGGCCCCGTATCTCAGGGCCACTTGGTGTGCAAACCCAGTGGAACTATCACTACAACATATCCATATATGGGGTTCTTATCACAAAGTGGCCCAGAGATACGGGGGCCCCAAAGTCGGTTCAGAAAATGTCAAGCACTTTTCTGCAGCAGAGAATGACATTTTCCGAACCGATTTTGGGGCCTCGTATCTCGGGGGCCACTTGGTGCTAGGTATTCCATTGGATATGTTATAGTGATGGTTCCACTGGGTTTGCACACCAAATTTGGGGTTCCTAGCTCCAAGTGGCCCCGAGATACGGGGCCCCAAAGTCAGGTCGTAAAATGTCATTCTCTGCTGCAGAAAAGTGCTTGACTCCAGTATAAGCCGAGGAGGGCATTTTCAGCATAAAAAAATGTGCTGAAAAACTCGGCTTATACTCGATTATATACGGTATATAGGATGCTATAGATAGGTGAAGCAAAGCTATTATAATCCAATTACTGCAAAATATTTGATTGTAGAAATAAACATGTTTATAATGGTCAAAATGATTAAATAATAAACCAGATTCTTCTAGTATTGACACCACAGTGAGTTCATTCAACGAAGTGTGCCACCACTTTTAGAAAAACTCGCTTACCAGATGGCAAGCAAAACCAGGCATGTGGCTATAGCCCAGCCAAGGCCTTTGCTTGCACGGAAGATCGTGAAAATTACTGGTCAGATGAGGCCTCCGTGCAAGCAAAGGCCTTGGCTGGGCTATAGCCACATGCCTGGTTTTGCTTGCCATCTGGTAGGCGAGTTTTTCTAATGGTGGTGGCACACTTCGTTGAATGAACTCACTGTGGTGTCAATACTAGAAGAATCTGGTTTATTATTTCATCATTTTGGCCATTTATTTCTACAATCAAATATTTTGCATTAGACTATACTAGCGTGGCTTCTCCTATCTATGTTTATTTTGTGTATATCTCACATTAAGATGCTGCTCATTGGATTATAATTTTATTGATTAATTAATTCATTTTTAACTGATACATTAGCACATTTTTTCCCCCCTTTATATATAGGATGCGATCATTACCATTAAAACAGCAGCATTTGTTTTTCTTAGCCCCCGGTCACACCGAATCGGACTTTGAAAGTCAAATTTCAAAGCTGCATGTCAGTGCGACTTGAATATTCCAGTAGTTCATGGGAATCGCCTAGTTATGTCATTGTCTAGGTGTCCAAACCCGGAAGCGCTCCATATAATATGGAAACAAAGATATTATAAACCCCCCCCCCCCTCAAAAAATGATTTGCCATTTTAAATAAAAATGAGGATGAAGTTGAAAAAAACAAGTGGAACTCTAAAGAAATCTAATATGAAAACGTTCTTTAAGAGATCGCTGAAGTCACAGTTGGGGGGGATTACAAATTTTACAGACTGCTTACCAATTGAAGGTCAGCGCTGATTATTGGCTGAGCCGGCTCGGACAGCAGCCATGGGACCCCTCCAGTTTTCTTCCACTCCATCATGCAGCGTGTGGGGGGAGCAATATCCGAGGTGGTCAGGGTATCTGACGTGTCTTCCAGTTGCTGACGGATGAAGTTGCTTGAAATCTGCTTTAAATCATCCACCATAAGATTCCTTTTTTTTCTTGTTCTCTTTCTCTTTTCGATTTCTGAATACAGAAAAACAAATCTTTAGAAACCATTCAACTAGAATGTTAGTTGTATTATTGTAATGTCTCCGCTCCTCCCAAGACCTGCTGCTCTCTACCTCCCTTGTTAACTCCTCTCATGCTCGCCTCCAGGACTTCTCCAGAGCCTCTCCCATCCTCTGAAACTCCCTGCCCCAGTATGTCTGGTCAGCACCTACCCTGTCTGCCTTTAGGTGATCCCTAAAAACTCATTTATTCAGGGAAGCATATCCACCTAAGACAGGGCTCGACAAACCCCAGGCGCCAGGTCGCATTTGCGACTAGAATTAGGGTCCTGGCGCCTGGGGCGACACAGCTGTGGTATCCTGTCTCCCTGTGGACCCCGACCCCGCCGCGCGATTGCATCGGGCCGCGCCGGCCAGTAATTTAGGCTGCGGCTTTGCGGCCTTCTGAAGTCCTTCTGTAATATGGCGCCATCTTGTGGTGGCCATTGATATTGCAACACCTCTAACAATGCTAATGCAATGTTAATGGAGCTTCAAAGCCCTGCATGTTTTCACTGCCCGCCCATCTCCTTTCCAAAATGGAGAAGAGAAGGAAGTGATTGCGGGCGTCATCTGGCGCCTTTTGCCTAACGGTGAGTGTGGTGGTGGCTGGTTTAAATTCATACAGCCTTTTTTTTTTTTTTTATAATAGCTTTGATTTTTATTTCTTTTTTAAAAGTAAAAAACTGTTAATTTTAATTAAGAAAAAAAAAAAGAATTATTATTTGTAATCTCCTTGCTTGGTCCCTTTCACACGAGCTGTCTGATCAGGTTCGTCTGTCAGTTTTTCAGGCGGACCTGATCGGACCCTTAGCAGGGATATGGCGGTAAATAAGCAGGGATATGGCGGAAATAAAAGCAGTCAGTCACATTCTTTAGTTAACCACTTAGCGCCCGCGCTATAGATGAAAGACATCTACAGCGTGGACGCCAATTGCCGGGAGGGCGTCCCTGGACGTCCTCCTGTTAACTTCCCCTGTGCGCACCGCCGTGTCAGAACGTGCTAAATGGCCAATCACAGCGGCCATTTAGCACTCGATCGGCTTGTCCAACGAGAGGTGATCTCATATGAGATCATCTCTCATCGCCGGCTCTCCCTCCTCACACAGAGACAGCGTGTGAGGAGGGAGAGCTTCCGTGCTACAGCTGCAGCATCAGTGAAACGTGAGTGAACACTAACACAGTGAAACACACACAACACACATGTCCACCTGTCCCCAGTGCCACCTGTCAGTCGATGTCATCGTTAAAAAAAAACTGGCACCTAACTTTTTTAGCTGACTCCTAGATTCCAAGCAAATTTGTCAAGCCCTGACCTAAGAACTGTACTCTACCCACCCCCATCAAATCATCCCCCACAGCCATTACCTTTTGTACAACCTCCTTCTCCCTTTAAATTGTAAGCTCCACGAGCCGGGCCCTCCAGGGTCCTCCTCTACATTGTAAAGCGCTGCGCAAACTGTTGGCGCTATATAAATCCTGTATGATAATAATAACAATAATAATTTCACATTTTAATAACATAATATTTGGTGTGTTTTAAAGGGGCTTTAAAGCGTTAATTCCCTTTGCTTTTCAACCCTGTTCCTTAGTAAAAGCAACCTCAACAGGCTGGCTTATCCCTTTGGTGACCATATCCCTCTGCTTCTCTCTTTTTCCAGTCTAAAGCCCCATACACACGGTCGGACTTTTTCATCAATTTGGTCCGATCGGACAAGGTTGTTGAAAAATCAGACCGTGTGTATGCACCATCGGACAGTGTTCGTCGGTTTGTCCGTCGGACAAAGTCTTATCTCCTGCTGGAAAGATTTCCCGTCAACCCGGTCCGATCACACCAAATCCGAGCGTGTGTACGCTTGTCCGACCGGACAAAGTGCTACGCATGCTCAGATCACATTACAAGACCAAAGCTATTGGCTACTAGCCTCTACGTAGTCCCGTCGTAGGCAACAAACGTCACCACGTTCAGAATGATCGGATTTTCCGACAACTTTGTCCGATCGTGTGTACGCAAAACCAACATCAGACAAAGTATGACGGACATGGTCCGACGGACCTGGTCCACGGATTGTCCGCGCGTGTGTATGGGGCTTAAGTGAAGTGGAAGATTAAAGCAAAACTTTTTTTATCATTTTAATTAGAGCAAAGGAGGGTTATAGCTTGTAAAGTTTATTTTTGCCATCTTTCTCCCATTGGGGAGATTTAACTTCACTTCCTGTCCCATAGCCAAACAGGAAGTGAGAGGAAACCCCTGCAAATCAAGGGAATTACTTGGGGTTACCAGAACTAGTGTCCCCGTTGGAACATTTCCCCTTTATTACTTTTCTGGGGACAACCCACAATTTGGAATTTTATTTTACATTCACTTTCAATGATAATGTTAAACAGGACAAATAGAGAGGGTGAATCTTCCTAATTGGGACACAGACAGCAATACAAACTGACAGGGGTTCTAATCCCTCTCCACTTTATCCAAAACTATAAAAAAAATGTTTTGCATTTAGTTATACTTTAACCACTTCCCGCCTGGCCTATATAGCAGAATGACGGCCGGACGATGGTTCTATTATCTTGACTGGGCGTCATATGATGTCCAGCATAATAACATGCTGGCATGTCTGACACACTGCAGTCTGACACACTGCATCTCCGATCGTGGTATGGAGCCTCTGACGGAGGCTCCTTACCACGTGATCAGCTATGACCAATCACAACTGATCATCGTGTGAACCAGGAAGTTCCGGTAAACTGCATTCCTCGCTGACAGGGAGAGACGATTATTATGTTATTAAAATGTGACATTATTATTGTTATTATTATACAGGATTTATATACAACAGTTTGCGCAGCACTTTACAATGTAGAGGAAGACCCTGGAGGGCCCAATATGGGGACTGGGGGACCTTATTAGGAATGACTACAAGCACTAAATGTATTCTCCCTCGAGAATAGAAAGCTTGAGAGGAGATATGATAGCGATTTACAAATATCTCAATGGTGGTTCCAGCGTAAGTATGAAACTTTTCAGTCTCCGGGAGTGTAGGAGGACACAGGGCCACACAATGAGACTGGGGGAGAAGGGGTTTAACCTTAAGCTGTGTAGGGGGGTTTTCACTGTCAGGGTGGAAAGGATGTGGAACTCTCTTCCACAATCGGTGGTGTTGGCAGGAAGTATGGATAGACTCTTGGACGTGTATCTTAGCGAAAACAATATACAGGGATATGGGAAATTATTTTTCTACACACACACCTACACAGGTTGAACTGGATGGGCTGTTGTCTTTATTCAACCTTACCAACTATGTAACCACCTGCTCTATATGTTATATTTATTTTCAGTAAGTTTAGTAACAATCACAAAATTAAAACATAAAAAGATAATAATGAGTAGAAAAGAAACAAAGTCATTGGTGGTCAGTGGAGAAATGCCTTCTACATTGGTGATCAGGGGAAGAGGCACCCCCTTTCTTTTTGATCAGTGAGAGAGGTCCACTCTTCTGACAAGGCTTTCCACAAGACTTTGAAGTAGGACTGTGGGAATGTTTTGCCTATTAAAACAAAAGAGAATTTGTGAGGTCAGATGCTGATTTTGTGTAAGAAGACCTTGTAAGCAAGTGCACTCTATTTTCTCCACTGCAGGTGGCGCTCATCTGCAGTGGCAATGCAGATGGAGCAGGAAGTCGAGAGGAACCTAGTTCCTCTATGGTTTGCTTCGTCACAGAGAGGCGGCATGCAATTGGATGCTGGCACCCTATGTGACTTTGGTGGCCATCTTGGGTACGGCAGAGTCTGTTTAAAGGGGGATTCCACCCTAAAGTGGAACTCCCGCTTTTCGGAACCCTCCCCCCCTCCGGTGTCACATTTGGCACCTTTCAGGGGGGAGGGGGGTGCAGATACCTGTCTAAGACAGGTATCTGCACCCACTTCCGGGCATAAACTCCCACGGGAGTTTACGTCACCTCCTGTCCCGGCGCGCTGTCTGCCGGGACACACACGTGACCCGGCAGACGGCGCTGAAGATTCTCATTGCGCCGCGCGACTCGCGCATGCGCAGTAGGGAATCGGGAAGTGAAGCCACTTCCTGATTCCCTCACCGAGAATGGCGCCGGCTACAGCAGGGAGCCGAGCGATCGATCGGCCTCTGCTGCCGACACCGCTGGACCCTGGAACAGGTAAGTGTCCATTTTTTAAAAGTCAGCAGCTGCAGTATTTGTAGCTGCTGGCTTTTAAATTTTTTTTTTTTCAGTACAATCCCGCTTTAAGAACCTGGCTCCCAGGTTTGGCATGGAAATTGCGAGTGGCCAGAGTGGGCACAGGTCACCCATCTATCAGAGACAGTGCTAAGCGTCAGGGAAAGTTTCCAGAGCAGAAGGGAAAGTGCAGAGACATGCAATCTTTTCTTGAAACCTCCCCATTTGGGAATAGACTGTCCAGGTCTCACTCCACTCCGAGACAGATGCTGTCAGCTTACCTGAGACTACCATGCTCTGTCACATTGCTGTTACATGTTGCGAGTGCTCCCGGTCGGGTTGCCTTCCGGCTAGGTATGTTGTGTATTGCTGACTTTCCATTACAATAAATTCCTGTTTTTGCATCTGGACTCTGCCCTCACACCCTGCTGCAACTACTCACAACCTGTCTTACAATTGGCCTCCAATTTATCACAAAAGGTGTTCAGCAAAAGTCAGGGCTCTGTTCAGGCCATATTCACACCAAACTCACCAATGTCTTTATGGAGTTGGTTTTGTGCACAGGGGCACAGTCATGCTATTGTCTAAATTGTCTTTGTGTGCTGTAGCAAGAACAGCGCCATTTACCGGAAACACCTGAAACATAATTATTTGGAGGGGTGCCCATATGATTTTTGGTTATATATGTACTATACTATTTAACATAGCCTACTTGTTAGAACCATATTTGAAGTACCTGTAATGTCCACTGGTTCCAGTACAAAGCTAACTTCAGACCGAAGTGAGCTGCCACTTCCAGCTTCAGGATTTTCAGTTGCTGTTTCGAGTTCTGTGTTACCTAAATCAGATGTTGGCATTTCTGGGTCTGTGTTACCTAAATCAGCTGCGGACAAAACAATGCACATTACTAGAAATAGGCACTGGCTGCCCTACCAGAGGAAGTAACCTGTTTTAAAAGACAACAAACAAAGATTATTTTTACATAGTTGGCCATTGACCTGGCAAAAAAAAACTCCAAGAAGAAGGGGAGAAAATACAGTATCTTGTAGTCCTGAAGTTGGTCATCTAAGGGACATTAACCACAGCAATTATTGTTCAGTAATAACTGTGGTTAATGCGCAATTCCGTTACTCTCCTATGTAGAAAATTAAAGGGTCAAGTCTTTTGACGAAGCGCCACCACGTGCTTCACTGTGAATGATAGAAAAGGTTCAAAAACAGGAGTTGCTAGCACAAATTTTCTACAACCATGGCTATAAATACTGCATGGCTGCAGCACATGGTTTAGCAAGTTTCACAGAATCTATTGAATTGCCGACATGTATTGATCATACATAACCACTCTATCTGCTAATAACTGACCTTCCACAGCCTAAAAGGTTATTAGTGAGAAGACCTGTGATTACTGGCAAGGTCATCCAATGTCACTTGTATTGATTTGCATCAAAGCCCAAGGCTTTTAACTGTGGCTGAATCCCACAATCCATGCATGATACTTCTCATACATATAGCAGATCAGCACTAACTTTATTCTAGTGCTATACTCAACAGGTATTTACATAGTGTAAGGTGATGTACAATACCCAAGAGACACACAACCAACCATACACAATAAAACAATCGCAGTACACAAAACAAAAAAATGTGTAGACATATAGTCAGAAAATAATAACTTTTTGTAATTGCGTTAAGCTATACTTTAAAACAGCTAAAAAATAGGAGGCTTCAAGGGCAAGATTTACATTGAAATTGGATAACCTCTCTAACAAATTGTTTGGTATACATACGTGCAGAAAGATCACTCTCAAACTGCTGCTCTTGGCCAGGCGAGCTGGGTGGCATAGTCACCTCTTTACTCACATCTATATTCAGGCCATTGTATTCTGCAAACAAATGACTGTCAGCTAAAGAAAAGAAAAAAAAAAAAAGAAGAGAATGTACACTAATGAAACACATATAAACAACAGCTATGGTGTCATGGTTTTGTTGAAGGAAAATTCCTTTTAGCAGACGATTCTATAGAAAGATCTAACATATAATAGTTTATAGGTTCGTTAAGGTAATGTAGTGTTTCATGCTTGTGTTAAGCTGCCATACATTCCAGTACTGCAATGTGCGTTGTTCCTGTTTGATTTCTACACCAGTATTTTGAGGCCTTAGGGTTTCTTCATACAGGACTAGGGTAATAAAGATGGCTTGTCTCCTACCTGCTTGACCATCACTCTACCCCTTTCATAACTCCCAACATTTTGAGATGGGAATGAGGGACACCTACTAGCAAACATATGTAGGCATAGGACACGCCCCCCTGCCACACACCCTGCCACACCCCCTTAAAGGACAAATTAACCAAAAAAAAAAAGTTTAGTAAATCCACAAGTGCTTTTTTTTTTTACCACTACTATTCCTTTATATTGCCTTTTAAAATTTACAAATGCAGCAATTTAGAATTTAGACGAAAGGTTTAGCGCTGGGAAACATGTTTTGAACGATAAAAGGTGCATTTTATATACATCTATATAGATCAGACCAAAATGAGGGACAAATGAGGAGGAAAGAGGGACATTGCTCCAAATCAGGGACAGTCCCTCGAAATTAGGAGCTATGCCCTTTTACCATCCTCATTAATCAAACATGACAACAACTTGGATTTTATTGGCCATAGCAGCCCTTTATCAACAAAATTGTATAAATATCATGTCAACAATAACACAGAATGAATGGAGCCCCCAAGGTCCCTGTAGGGCTCAATTAAGCTAGTACTTGCATCCTTTAACTGTAAGCTTCCAGACACAAAACCACAAACTCTGAGACAACAACAAAGTGCAGGTACACCAAATACCAGAAGCCGTGCCTCAGACGGTTCTGTACACTGAACATTTTGTGCCCCATATTGACCTATAAGGACCTTGTACCCTGCCAGCTGACATGACACGACAGGTCTCGAAATGACCACTCCAGTGACAATTGAACCAACCAGCACAGAATAATAAAGGGGAGGGAGGGCGGGAAGTTTTCCCCAATTTGGCTCCCTTACGACTGAGACCCCCCCCCCCCCCCCTGCTGACCACCCCTTTGAGACCACTCCTGCTCCAAAAAAACGTAAACACCAATCTGGTCCCACAACCCTTACTTTTCTTTAAAAACTGCCAACGCCCTTCCTGGACCCAAACCCTTTAACCTCTGTCATGCCGACCCTCTGTCTAAGCCCTTTCTTTTGTACTCTGGGCCTAACTTTTTACGCGTTTGTGGATCTTTCAAGTGATACCACAATGAACAGTGTAATAAATCCACGTAACAGGCCTTTTAAGTGTCAGGAGATTGGTTAGAACAATGTCGGAGTCATCTTTTGATTCTAATTGTTCAGAATAGTGCTGTATATTATATATATATATATATATATCTCAATGAAACCACACAGCTAGACATACTCAATGATCTAACATACCGAAAAAATTGGCAGCTGTGTCTTCATCTCCAAAGAATTCTTCATTAAAAAATCCTTCACTATCATCATTCGCACCCACAAAGCTCTCAGGCAGAACACTGTTGTTGCTTACTTCAAAACTGCTATCCATAGTAATGTCCTGTCTCAGTGGATCTAGGTTTCCTGTTGAATAGAAAGTATAGAGTCATATACTGTATGGCAAAAAACACCTGGAATTATTTACTGTGGCCAAATTCCCACTGTAACGAGAAGCAAACTGATATAACAAAATGTGCATCATATTGAGAGCCCATGAAAGCCTCCATGTTGGAGCATATATTAATATTATTATACAGGATTTATATAGCGCCAACGATTTGCACAGCGCTTTACAACATGAGGGCAGACAGTACAGTTACAATACAATTTCAATACAAGAGGAATCAGAGGGCCCTGCTCGTTAGAGTTTACAATCTAGGATATAGCAACAAATAAATACTGAGAAATGTATTTTGTATTGTTAGCTCCGTGTAAAACCCTTCTATGTGACCCCAACTCTAAAAGTTTGTTATAAGATGGGGCAGATGCCATTTTTGTGCATCTTGCTCAAACTGGAGCAGGGAGAAATAGGGGTTGATTTACTAAAACTGCAAAATCTGATGCAGTTCTGCATAGAAACCAATCAGCTTCCAGGATTTTTTGTCAAGGCGTAATTGAACAAGATGAAGTTGGCTACTAAGCACAGCTGCGCCAAATTTTGCACTCTCCAATTTTAGTAAAACATCCCCATTGGATGCCTTCAGCTGCCATTGTTCTCTGTCGGGCTTCTGGTATGTCCCTGCACCTTTAGGGAGGACTGAGCTGCCCTCAAACATACCTGTTCTTAATTTACCTGCCTTGACTAGGCACATCTGGCAATTTGGGGTCGCAGGCAGGATTGCCACAATTCTGCCCATGATTCCAAATCGCACTGCACTAGTGGCAAAATGTACCAAGTGTGTTTGGGTGCCATTAATTTTTAATGACACCTCAAATGGGGTTCCGGTTTTGCCACGATAAATCACGTGGCAATCGTGAGAAACTGCATTGCGTGAAGCTTGTTGCCCAAAAGAATGGCACCCAAATAAGCATGGTATGTTTTGCCACTATTGCAGTGTGATTTGGAATTGTGGGCAGAATCGCGGTGATTCTGCCTGAGATCCAAAATGTTTCATGTTTAACCATACAGGGAACGGAAAGGATCTTTACAACCATTGGAGGGGGTGACCGATTCATAATACTCTGTAAAAGAGAAGTGTTCTGTATAATTCACCTCAATACTAGAAAACCTGCAGGGTTACATTTTGAATGTGTTGTATCCCATTTTTATGATAGAGCTCGTGCTTTCAATTAGCATATGGGGTTTTACGTTCCCTTCATCTGTCAGTTCGTTAATCCGAGACTCGTTCCAATTATCCGGTTTACTCTGGCCATTCATATCTCACTTTTCGGTTCTGAAAGATCTTTTTTTTTTTTTTAATTGTTTATTTATACGTTTTTGCAAGTCATACAAAAGAAAACACACGTAAAACATTAACATTTAGAAGTAATGCAGGTATATACTGACTTAGAGATATAATATATTATAATCTGTACAAATAAAGGATTAGCGATGTGGTTAGACTGTGAACTTGAGTGGGAGAGAGATAGTCAAGCTCAAATAAAAAATAAATAAAACATAAAATAAGTGGAAACATCCTCCTACCCTATCTGTAAAGGGGTTATAGAGGGAATATAAACACACTATTTAACCTTATAAAGAGATCTGTGCAAGAAAAAGAATAGTAGTTAGCCTTTAAACTCACTAAGATATGTAAGCAATTGAATTTAATTAACTAGGTTCATATCCTTCAGAACCATATACAGAATCGTCCCATGTTGACCATATTTCAGAAAATTTCTGCTCCGTACCCTCCACTACAGCCGTCAGATGCTCCATTCTACGTATGTCAGCCACAGTGGTGATCAATTGTGGGAGTGTTGGGGGTGAGGTGGACAACCATAACCTAGGAATGACCCTTTGACAGCCAGTAGAATATAAGACATCAGTCAGCGCATAGCCTTAGTAACACCAGGGAAAGGGAGGCCTATCAAATAGTGCATGGGCGTCAGAGGGACAGGGATACCAACCAGTGTTTCTAACAATTTCTGGACTCTGAGCCAAAATTGGTAGACAGGAGAACATTCCCCAAAAATATGGTAGTGAGAGCCTACAGCATTGTTACATCTCCAACATTGTTTTGAGATTGATCGATTACGGGCGTGTAAACTGTCTGGGGTCCTGTACCAATGCATCAGGTCTGAAAGATCTTTTTATAGTGGGCATATACTACTATATACCTGCTTTTTTGCCACCACACTATATTAGGATTACACTGAAAATATACATATATATTTTTTAGGATTACACTACTAATATTTATGACACCGGTTAATATCCAGAGCTAAATGGAGAGACGATATGGCCTGTATTTGCACTTACATCGTTCAAGACAAATTTGTTTCAATTCAATTTAATAAAGTTAGTTGTGCTTTTGTATATAGTCCTTCTCATGATATGTAGGAGTTCTTCTACATGTGTGTATGCATATGCGTGTGTGTTTTGTTTTCGCACTACCAGGGAGAGATGTCTTGTTTTGACACCTCCTGGTGGTGGTCAATCACATACACATATTTGTGTGTATGCACACACACACACACACTTTTAGATTTTCACATATTTTTAAGGATACATTTATGATTTTGTGTACACATTGATATTCAAATTTGACTAAGGGCTCTTTCACACGGACGGACCGTATGTCCGTTTTTCATCCTTCCGTTTTCGGATGAATAAACGGACATACAGGTATCCCTATGGGATAGCGGGTGTCAGCGGATGAGCATCCGCTGACACCCGCTCTCGTCCGTGCCCGCTCTGCTCCGTTTCTGCAGACGGAGGAAAACCCCATTTTCTCATCCGTCTGCAGAGCGGATTGGATGACGACGGACTCTACGGTCCGTCGTCACCCGATCTCCCATCGGGGAGAGCGGCGCTCTGACAGGTCCGTCCCTGCACGGAGTGCAGAGACGGACCTGTCATCTTCTGCTCAGCGGAGATCGCTCCGGCGATCCCCGCTGAGCAAGCGGCTATCCACGGGGCGGATCTGCACTGATCCGCCCCGTGTGAAAGAGCCCTAAATGTTTTAAAGTATGTTTAGTGGATACATGGGCATGGTGTGTCACACATTGATGTAAAGGTACCCTGTACCCTACATGTATTATGGAGTGTATGCTGTAGCCTATTTATTGGACCCTGGGGCCATGAAGTGTTTTGAATTTGAACTCCTCATTTATTATTTATGTAGCGGTTGGTTACCACTAGTTACTAACATCCACAAAATCACCCTGCTGCCAGACCCCCCATCTATCACCTTTGAGACAATGAGCAGTCATTTGCATAGTTTTGTTGCGTTTATTGCGGGATACAACTTGCTTGGGGTAAAGGAAGATATGAGATGCCCATAGCACTTATTGAATTGTCATCACATTTGTAGAACATTGATTAGCAGCTTTAGCCCTGAGAAATGATGCACTTCTAACATTCACAGTCTGTTTCCTCTGCATATCTCCACTGCAGACTATTGCTCCTCTTCCTCTGCAATCACTCCTGCAGATTCCTCTCTTCTTGTACATATCCTCTACTGCAAAACTGTTAGATTCCTGTTGCTTCACTTCCAGTAAGACAAGAAGGGATCACTCTGAATAACCCCAGCTTGCTGGCTGTACTTTGTTACTGTACTGAAGTCTCTTAATGGTGTTGCTTGAGCAAATCAATAAGCCAGAGGCATACAGTACCTCTCCCCGGTGGTTCAGTGAATTCGGTAGCTACACAGTCTCTTGAATGATATTACCAGAGTGCTTAACCAGGCCAGAGATACTCGATACCTCTCCCTGATGGCTTAGCACACGGTAATAAGGGGACTACTGTTCCCAGCTAGTCCATAACTGAAAACGCTGCGTTCCCCGGCCATAGCATTCTGCACTACTCTCATCAATCCTTTTGCTTCTTTCATACTGACCTTCTCCAAAGGATGAGTTCTGTGTTCCCCGGTCACAGAATTTTGTTCTACTCTCATCAGTCCTACTTCTGCTTCTTCTTCACTAATCTTCTCCAAAGTGCAAGTCCTGTGTTCCCCGGTCACAGCAGCTTGATACCAACTCCATGGTGAAGATCTTTATCCAGGAATACATCCTAGCAGCTCCTCCATCCCTCCTTCGCGCTCGATGCGCCCCCCACATGGGGACGCCCTGCGGCAGCTACCTAAAACTCCATTCTCCTTTTTCCAGCACCGTCAGAACTTCCCGGGAAGCATGTGACCCCAGCTTATATGGGAGGCCTGCCCCCTGCAAATACCGAATGGTAATTGGTCAGAGCTCCTCACATGAGCTGCCTGGCATTCAAACCTCAGGTCCAACCTCTGTTCCAGAACAATCTTCCTGAAAGCAGGGAAGGCGACTCTGAGTCAAAGCACAGGTGGTCACACCCACCACTACACTAAACTCACCCGATCTCAAATCAAAACAAACAGGCCCAACCTAAAGCATAGGCCTGTCTAAATTTGCCTACACTGATATCTTAGACCCAGAAAAATCCTATTCCAGCACCTACCTTCTGGTAGAGAGTGCTTCATTTATTTACCATTTTCTCCCTTACATGGGTTAATCCACTCAAATATTGTCTACTCTGATCGCCTCCATGCCCAATCCTCCTCTTCATGTGTGTGAAAGTTCTTGAGGACCACACCTGTCCGCAATCTAGATTACATACAATTGGTCAGGTGACCAGTGATTTATGTGTATAAAAGATAGATTGGGGTCAGTGGTCCTACAGTTATGACTAAGCGCCACTAACGGTGTGAAACACGTCAACTATCATCTGTACCTGTGCCTCTGTTGGTGTATGGACTAAGTTTTATCAATAAAGGCATTATATCGGAGTGCAGCTGTCCTACTCTATTTTTCTTGGTTAGTAAATCTCCCCCCATTGAGTAATTTTGTCTGTTTCTGAAGCAGCACTGCCTTTCAATTGTTCCCAATCATTTTACCAATACAGCCTGCGTGTATAAATCTAAAGCAGGGGATTACAAAACAGGCATGCCTGTTATTTATAACATAATAGACTCCTCACCAAAACTTTCTTGAGTAGGTTGCTTGCTAATATCCTCTTTCATCGTGATGTCCTCTGCTCGGCTTTGGTTCAATGTGAAATGATCCACCACATCAATGGTACTGCAAGGTACACAAAACACAGAAATACATACAGAACTGAAATCATAAACAACCCAGGCTACTATCTGAGTGAAATTCCATACTCAGTGGTCACTGGCTATGTTATTAAACAATTTGTTGTCGCATGCGGAAAGATGTTGATAAAAAATGTTTCTCTATTGTAATGGAACACATGGTTTTCAATCTAAACACTAAGCCAGCAGAAAGGTGTCTAGTGAGCGTCCAGGGTGCACAAACCCTTAGAATACTAGGTTGCCATTTTATAGCTCAGTGGCCATTTAGGAGGGATTGCTTATAAATGCAACATGCTACATTAACTGAAATTCATTTTTTTTGCTATTTTGAGATTTTTAATGCAAAATACTTATCTTAAACTGAAGTGTATGGTGTACTGACTTATATCTGTAGAATATGTGAATGTACGTGCTGATATTTATTCAACAAACGTTTCACAACTTGTTGGACTTACCGTCATATCATGATTGTGCAAGCTGTTTATTTTTTATCACTTTATAAAAATACAGTACAGAACAAAGATTCTTCAACCAAGGTAAGGTCTACAGGTTTGGAAATATCGGTTTGTAAATGGATAGAAAACTGGCTAAAAGACAGAATTCAGAGAGTAGTGGTTAATGATTCTTACTCTGAATGGTCTAAGGTTATCAGTGGTGTACCCCAAGGTTCAGTGTTGGGACCCTTACTTTTTAATATCTTTATAAATGATATTGGGTCTGGAGTCAAAAGTAACATTTCTGTCTTTGCAGATGACACCAAGCTATGCAGTGGAATAACGTCCTTACAGGAGGTCTCCAATTTACAAGCCGACCTCAATGCTCTGTCTAATTGGGCGACTATGTGGCAGATGAGGTTTAATGTTGATAAATGTAAAGTTATGCACTTGGGGGCTAAGAATATGCATCATACATACTAGGGGGAGTACAACTGGGGGGATCCGTAGTGGAGAAGGATCTGGGGGTTTTGGTAGATCATAAGCTCAATAATAACATGCAATGCCAAGCTGCGGTTTCCAAAGCGAGCAAAGTCCTTTCTCGTATTAGGAGAGGGATGGACTCCAGAGAGAGAGATATAATTTTGCCCCCCTGGTACAAATCATTAGTAAGACCTCATCTGGAATATGCAGTTAAGTTTTGGGCACCAGTTCTCAAAAAGGATATCAGGGAACTGGAGAAAGTGCAACCAAACAGATAAGAGGCCTGGAGAAGCTCAGCTATGAGGAAAGGTTAGAGGAACTGAATTTATTCACTCTTGATAAGAGGAGATTAAGGGGGAATATGATCAACATGTATAAATATATAAGGGGTCCATATAGTGAACTTGGTGTTGAGTTATTCACTTTACAGTCAACAAAGAGGACAAGGGGGCACTCTTTACGTCTAGAGGAGAAGAGATTTCATCTCCAAATAAGGAAAGGTTTCTTCACAGTAAGAGCTGTGAAAATGTGGAAAAGACTCCCTGCAGAGGTGCTTCTGGCCCGCTCAGTAGATTGCTTTAAGAAAGGCCTGGATACTTTTCTAAATGTACATAATATAACTGGGTACAAACATTTATAGGTAAAGTTGATCCAGGGAAAATCCGATTGCCTCTCGGGGGATCAGGAAGGAATTTTTTCCCCTGCTGTAGCAGATTGGAGCATGCGCTGCTGGTTTTTTTTCACCTTCCTCTGGATCAACTGTGGGTATAGAATGGGGTATATGGGATTGTATGATATATATATATTTTTTTTTTATTTGTGGTTGAACTGGATGGACTTGTGTCTTTTTTCAACCTAACTAACTATGTAACCACTATGTGTATATTGTAACACCAAGCTCCAAACTTCAAGAAAGAAAAGAAAAAAAAAATACTATGAAGTATCTATGCTACCAAAATGGGTTCTAGATGCAAGTCCACATATAAAATCACTTGCTTTTAAAATTGTAATGGACATTAAAATACCACCTGCACTATGAAGGTCATGCTTTATGCACCAGGGGGTTGCAGAGACATTCACAATTGCACCAATATGCATGTCTGTACACCGAGCAGGTGACATTGGAGTTAGACTACTCTTCACATGAAGGACAACTGGCCAGAAAAGTGCAACAATTAGCAGAAGGTACCCAAATACAAAAGCAACTGCCACAATCAGCCATATTAGGCAACAATCAATAAATGCCCATGAAATTTCCTGACAGCTTTCTTTGTTAAAATAAATACAACACTCTGGGGTTGATTTATTAAAGGAAAGTCGACTTTGCACAATGCAAGTGCAGTTGCTCCAGAGCTTAGTAAATGAGACAAAGCGCTGCTGATTTGCATCATCCAATCACGTGCAAGAAAAAATTAGTTTTTTTTTTTTACTTGCAAGTGATTGGGTATTCTTTGCAAAGTGAAGCTTCGCCTTATTTCCTAAACTCTGAAGCAACTGCAGTCGCAGAATGCACATCTATATGCCTTTAGTAAATTAACCCCTATGAGTATGTGTGTACTGTGACAGTAAAAGAAAAAAAAAAAAGGAAGGAAAACTCCTGAAACTTACTTTAAATCAGGCAGCCGATCATCAAAATCATAAAACGCTTCTTGAAAAGTGATGGCATCATACTTAGCTTCCCGATTGCCATCGGAGAGATCTAACATTTCTAGAAATAAAGCATACATAGATTAGACACAACCTGATACCAGCCAAATGCACCTTTATCAATATTACTTTTTTTTTTTCCTTTTGTTTTATAATTCATTTCGTATGCAGTAGAAGAGCTCAAAACAGAACATTGACCTATTCCATAGACAGCAATAACACTACAGTATGTAAGAATACTGAATCACTGCATAAGAAGGAGGTGGTATTCGGAGGTCCTGCCCTAAGGTGAGCAGACTATGGATTAATATCTAAGCGCTTCTCCGCCTTCTATTTAATTTGAACGTTAAAAGGAACTCTTATGGGGCTCTTTTCTTTAAACCTATTGAGGAGTTGCTTAGACCAGAACGACAAATGGCGACCAAACTGACCATAGAAAGGGCCTGGAAATCCCCAATTCTTAGTTTTAAAGCAGTAAAACACTATAAATGATATTATGGTCAGCGAGAAACTGACAGCTATATTGTTAGACACCTATGATAAATTTCTCAGAGTTTGGCAGCCTTGGATTTCTTCCGCACATCCATCGCGTTTTAACAACCTCCTTTCAGCAATTTGATATTTCTCGATACATCGACCCAAGGCCTTTTTCTGTCCTCTTCCTTCTTGGCTTTCTCTTTCGTTTCTCGTCTTTTGTGCTTCCCACCCTCCTTTTTTCCCCTTCTCCTAAGTTTAGACTTATTTGATCCTTCGAGTCTGTTTGAATGTTTGTTCAGCCGTCAGGCCAATCTTTGGACATGATGGTTTCATGGGGCCAGAATGCACAAACAAAATTAAATTTGTGTAGACTTTCAGAGTTATGGTAAGGTGTTGTGGGTAGGTGGAAAGAATAAGGGTGTCTTGGGGATAATATTACTCTTTATTACACATCATCAACATATTTGTATTGTGGTTTAACCTTTCTTTGTTTTCTGCCATTTCAGGATGAAAACTGTCCACTGTAAATCTTGCTATTGCTTCATGGGAAGGTAAAGGAGTGGAATATAGTAAAAAATATCTCCCTATGGAGGCGCCCTATAAATATCTCCTAAACGCACACCGTTTAGAAGATATGTTCTTTAGTAACAGCCGGTGACGTCACCGTCACATGCACACTGCATTTCCAATTTTTCCTTTTTTCTTAGTTGCTGTTTACTACCGCTTTAGGTCCTCAGGATAGAAAAAGGCACGGGCGTAGCATCAGGGGTCTCAGGTTGTTGCAATTATGACCCCGCCCTTAGCTCCAGGGGGCCCACAGCTCTGTTCCCTGCTGTCTATTACATTTTATTTCCTCCACAAAATCCCAGAGCTGGAGTCCAGCTCCAATCAGCCTTGTGTCCCCCAGTACCCCAGCCAAGTTCTATATCATGTCTATGTCATTACTAGGATGGGGGGGCGAAGTCATGTCATTACTAGGATGGGGGAAGGAGGGCAAGGTCATGTCATTACTAGGATGGTTTCTACAAAATATTTTGAATTATCCTCTCAATATATACATAAATCTCTGAAATAACTCTTTAGGCACTTGGAGTATCTTGGCACCTAATTGGAGTATCTTGGCGCGCAGCGGAAGGAGCGGGTAGTAGTTTCAAGTTTCAAGCTACGCCTCTGGAAAAAGGCACCATATTATTCAATTTACGAATGACTTGCAGACCTGTAGGGTGTTGTTAGCCTTTACCTGTTTTATATAAATCAAGTTCTTTACAACTACCCCATTTTATCACTAGGGACTTATAGCTACCTGGACGGAAGGCTAGCTTCATTTTGAGCAGTGATTCATTGCAGTCGGCCAGCAGATATTTTGTCTTTCGGTTGAATACTCGCACTACTCCAAGAAGTAAATGTCCTGATATTCTCAAGGACATCACCGTCTGCAAGACAGATATTTAAAGACATTAACAGTCTATTTCCATCTAATTTCCACAGCTATACAACACCAACAAAAAAAAAAAAAAGAAGAAGAAAAGTATCTGGGGACATACCTTTGCAGACAGGATATTTTTGATGGCCATTTCAAGGTTGCATTCAAATATATTACTCTTGGTCAATTTCTTATGCCAGTGAGCTGCTATCCATATCTTGGCCAGGATCCCATGCTTGTCCAGAAGAACATGTGTGTAAAACATTTTAAAAAAAACTCACAGACATCTAAAAGCTGCAATACATGATACTGATTGTTATTCATTTGACATTTCCTTTTGTTTACCAACAATAATGTAGTTCTATTCTTTTCTAAAAAGGAAAAGTGACTGCAATAGGAAATAACTATAAGGCTGCATTCACACCTGAGCGGTTTGTCGCCCTAATCCGCCGTAAGCCTGAAGCTACAAAACGCTCGAGGGGAAAAAATACATTATTCTCTATGGAGATGGTTCACATCTCCACTCCAAAACGCCTGAAGCCGAACGCCTGAAGCTCAAACAAGTTCCGGACCCTTTTTTGTCGCGCGAATCGGGCGTTTTTATTCATTTTACATTAGTGACCTTTTGCTCTGCAAAAAATTTGCGGCAAAACGCGGTAAAAAACGCAGCGAAAATCGCGGTAAAAAACGCCGCAAAAAACGCGCGATTTTGCTACGCTCAGGTGTGAATGCAGCCTAACATGCTATGAAAAGTAGTACCTCTTGCAGCTGCCCAGTACAAGGCCGGTGCAGCATTGATATCATAGGTGTGCACAGCCTATTGCATTAGGGTGTGCACCCTAAAGCTCAAAAACACGTGTGTGTTTACATATATATGACCCCGGCACATTAATCTCCCGGTCTGCACAGTCGGCACACCCTGTTAAACCTTTCATCTGATTTCTAAATTGCTGCATTTGTAAATTCCAAAAGCCAATATAAAGAAATAGTAGTGGTAAAAAAAAAGCACTTGTGTGTTTAACCCATCTTGTTTTTTTGTAAAATTCTCCTTTAAGGGGGCGTGGCAAAGGGTGTGTCCTATGCCTGCATACTTTTGCTGATAGGTGGCCCTCATTCCCATCTCAAAAAGTTGGGAGGTATGGAATCATCTTACATAATTAAAATTTTATGAACTAAGCTTTTATTAAAAGAATACCTGGTGAACCTGCCATGATTAGGCACTTCCAGTAACAACTGATTGTGCTCCTGCTTTTTCACCACATGATGCCCTTGGTGGAGACTACAAGCAAAGCTCAGTGTGCGGGCATGGTTCACAGAGAAATAATGTACAGCCAATGCTGGAGGGAGTGCAAGCAGACAAGAGGTGGCTGGAAAATGCCAGAGGAGATCAGCAGCAGTGAAAAATAAATAAATAAAAAAGAAAACTTTATTTTAAATTTCTTTTTTTTAAAAAGTCAGCAGCTACAAATACTGCAGCTGCTGACTTTTAAAATAAGGAGATCTACCTGTCCCAGGGTCCAGCGATGTCGGCACCTGAGGCCGAACTGTCCCTCGGCTCTTAGGTGATGCCGCTGCCATCTTGGGTATTGGAATCAGGAAATGAAGCCTTGCAGCTTCACTTCCTGGTTCCCTACTGCGCATGCGTGCTGTCTCTGGGACCCGTGTGTCCCAGCAGACAGCGTGGCGGGACAGGAAAAGGGATAGACTCCTGTGGGAGTCTATGCCCAGAAGTGGGTGCAAATACCTGTCATAGACATCTGCACCCCCCTCCCCCCTGAAAGGTGCCAAATGTGACACCGGAGGGGGGAGGGTTCCGATGAGCGGAAGTTCCACTTTAGGGTGGAATACCGCTTTAAAGTGGTTGTAAACCTGTACATTTAGCAAGTGAAGGGACTGGCCTCAGGTGATCAAACAAATCCTCCAAATAAGTTGTACCCGTTTATCTGCAGCCCTCTTATCTCTACTGCCCTTCGAAGTTCAGAATTTATACAGCTTGTCTGAGCTTCAGAAAGCAGGGGGCGGGGGAGCTGAACCTACACTCTGCCGAGCTCAGTGAGGAGAACTCTGAGATTCAAACCGTTAATGGGCAGGCTGAACGTACCAAGTGGATCGGTCAACTTGGGTACAACCAGCCTGCCTGATTCTCTTGTGATTATCGCTGGCGGCTGCTAAAGGATAATCCCCATCTTCTCCCGGCGGGGCCCCTCCCCCGGGAGAAGTCACTCAGTCAGGAGGGATTCCCGCATCAACACGGTCTGTGATGATGGGGGGCAAATCAAGCAAATTTCTTTCCTATAATGTAGGGCCTTAGTGTTCTTAATTGAGATGTACACACTATAGGGGGATATGCTTTGTTCATATTTCTTGTCTGAGGTTTACAATCAATTTAAATAAAAAAATAAGACAAGTGTTTATGTTAGCTGTGGTGGTGCTTTAGCTAACTAAATGCCATCCAGTAAGGCCTCATTCACACGGCTGAATTGGCGGTAGCATGGCAAGTATCTTGCAAAAATCTGTGACTGAGAGCCCAGGAAGCAATTAGCTGCGATGATTACCGATGGATGCAAGTTGCTTGTGTCGAGCGATGGCCATCTGTCCCTGACTGCAGGTAATCTCTCCCTCCGCAATTACACCAGCGGACAGCTACTGTCAGCCTCCCATTACTTTGCACAGGCTTCCCCTCCACAGATATTCACAAACCTCATTATCATAAAGATACTTTCTACACCACGGCCAATTGGATGATGTGAACGAGGCCTTAGGTTTTGGTTCTACTTTAATGCAAACAGAGAGCATAAATCTTTATCAGATGATTATTTAGTTAGTACACTACTGCATCTTGATTTTTGGCTGACACCATTTCCAGTAATGAAATTCTCTATGATAAACACTAAGCCGGCGCACATCAAAGGATACCCCCTGGAGACCAACAAACCCCAGAACTGGGTGTTCTTCTGTAGATTTCAATAGATGTATTAGAAGTAAGCGCGCATTTTTTTCTGGGTGGCAACCCCACGAGGATACAGACAACCTACAACCCGTAGCCTGATTGAAGAGCATGTGCAACATTATTGGCAAGAAGTTATGGGGCCCACAACTTGTCATTCAAATTGTGTACATGTGTTGTCTGAACCAGTACCAGAACAAGGCCCTTTAACACCCTAGGGCACATATGTCAAACACAAGGCCCATAGGCTGAAATTGGCCCGCCAGGCCTTGTCATGTGGCCCTCTCACCCAGTTTTGCAGCCGGAAAGGTGGCAGAACTCCATTCAGTCTCATCCTCTGAGCCTTTGCTCTCAGTGGCTCCCGGAATTAACAGATCCCTGCATACACTCATGTGGGGAATGGCGGGGACAGATCTTCAGTGAGAACGATAAAGCCACCTACACAGGGAGGTAATAGAGTCGGGCAACGTAGGAGTAGAGATGTATTAAAGCTTTGGTGGGGTTGGGGTTGAACTCATTACATAGCACACCCCTAAACCCTGCGCTCTGTACGCAACACACTCCTGAACCCTGCACTCTGTACGCAACACACTCCTGAACCATACCTCCCAACATTTTGATATGGGAATGGGAGACACCTACTAGCAAATGTATGTAGGCATAGGACACACACCTTGCCACACCCCCTTAAAGGAGAAATACCAAAAAAAAAAAAAAAAGGTTAATTAAATCCACAAGGACTTTTTACCACTACTATTCCTTTATATTGGCTTTTAAATTTAAATTTAGCAAATGCAGTAATTTAGAAATTGAATGAAAGATTTTAGCACTGGGAATCCCTTTTTGAAATAGAAAAAGTGCATTTTATATACAACTATATAGATCAGAGCAAAATGAAGGACACAGGAGAAAAGAGGGACATTGTTCCAAATCAGGGACAGCCCCTCGAAATAAGGGACAGTTGGGAGCTATGCTGAACCCTGCACTCTGTGTGCAACACACTCCTGAGTCCTGCACTTTGTAAGCAAAACACTCCTGAACCCTGCACTTTGTACGCAACACACTCCTGAACCCTGCACTTTGTACGCAACACACTCCTGAACCCTGCATTCTGTACATAGCACACCCCTGAGCTTTGCACTCTGTACGTTGTGCATTCCTGAACCCTGCACTCTATATGTAGAGCACCTCCTAAACCCTACATTCTCTACATAGCACACCCCTGAGCTCTGCACTTTGTACGTAAGGTACTCCTGAACCCTGCACTCTGTATACAGCACACCCCTGAACTGTGCGCTTTATGCATACGGCACCACCGGAACCGCACTCTGTACATAGCACGCCCATGAACTCTCTACGTTGCACACCCCAGTTACAACTGGCCCTTTGAGGGCAACCATACTGCTGATGCAGCCCGCGATGAAATGGAGTTTGACACCCCTGCCATAGGAAAACGCCAAAGTGAACCCCCCTCTATGAGCTACTTCAGCAGGATAGAAAAACGCATGAGAAACTTTTTAATGGGAATTTTCAGGTGCTACAATGACCACAGATCTCTTGCATAAAATCATTGGTTTTATTGATGCAATCTTCTATTAAAGTGGTTTTAAGCTGTCAATTTAAAAAATTGCAGACTGGTGGGGTTTTTATGACAGAAGCGACCCTATCTGTCTCTTCTGTCATAACTGCTTCCCCCTGCCTCTCAGCTGTAGTATACACTGAGCCGTGCATGCGTGGCTTAAAGCTTTGGTGGGGTTGGGGTTGAACTCATTACATAGCACACCCCTAAACCCTGCGCTCTGTACGCAACACACTCCTGAACCCTGCACTCTGTACGCAACACACTCCTGAACCATACCTCCCAACATTTTGATATGGGAATGGGAGACACCTACTAGCAAATGTATGTAGGCATAGGACACACACCTTGCCACACCCCCTTAAAGGAGAAATACCAAAAAAAAAAAATAAATATTAATTAAATCCACAAGGACTTTTTACCACTACTATTCCTTTATATTGGCTTTTAAATTTAAATTTAGCAAATGCAGTAATTTAGAAATTGAATGAAAGATTTTAGCACTGGGAATCCCTTTTTGAAATAGAAAAAGTGCATTTTATATACAACTATATAGATCAGAGCAAAATAAAGGACACAGGAGAAAAGAGGGACATTGTTCCAAATCAGGGACAGCCCCTCGAAATAAGGGACAGTTGGGAGCTATGCTGAACCCTGCACTCTGTGTGCAACACACTCCTGAGTCCTGCACTTTGTAAGCAAAACACTCCTGAACCCTGCACTTTGTACGCAACACACTCCTGAACCCTGCACTTTGTACGCAACACACTCCTGAACCCTGCATTCTGTACATAGCACACCCCTGAGCTTTGCACTCTGTACGTTGTGCATTCCTGAACCCTGCACTCTATATGTAGAGCACCTCCTAAACCCTACATTCTCTACATAGCACACCCCTGAGCTCTGCACTTTGTACGTAAGGTACTCCTGAACCCTGCACTCTGTATACAGCACACCCCTGAACTGTGCGCTTTATGCATACGGCACCACCGGAACCGCACTCTGTACATAGCACGCCCATGAACTCTCTACGTTGCACACCCCAGTTACAACTGGCCCTTTGAGGGCAACCATACTGCTGATGCAGCCCGCGATGAAATGGAGTTTGACACCCCTGCCATAGGAAAACGCCAAAGTGAACCCCCCTCTATGAGCTACTTCAGCAGGATAGAAAAACGCATGAGAAACTTTTTAATGGGAATTTTCAGGTGCTACAATGACCACAGATCTCTTGCATAAAATCATTGGTTTTATTGATGCAATCTTCTATTAAAGTGGTTTTAAGCTGTCAATTTAAAAAATTGCAGACTGGTGGGGTTTTTATGACAGAAGCGACCCTATCTGTCTCTTCTGTCATAACTGCTTCCCCCTGCCTCTCAGCTGTAGTATACACTGAGCCGTGCATGCGTGGCTCATTGTACATTTATGGCAGCTGTTCTTTGCCACGATGATGCGACTCCCGTGCACATGCGCAGGAGTAACGTCATCACGTCCCGGCCATATAAGAGGACAAACAGACAGAACCCGTAAGGGGGACTAGACGAAGATGGAAGCACCCAGGACCAGCATGTGAGAGCTAGAGGGCTCTGTTTGACAGGTAGGCCTGCCATAATGTGACACCTGGGGGTCCTTTTAATAAACAAAAAACGCTGAGTTTTATTTGGTTTTATGGAGGTTACATTCACATGACTAATCAATAAAATGTTACATAGACAATAAAACATTCTGTTATGTGTTCCAACCCGAAACCAGGTTACATGAACTCATGCATAAGAATGCCCCTACAGCCTACCATACATTTTAAAAGAGAAGTATGGACTTTTTTTTGCAGAATCATACCTAGGTGGATGAAGCATTGGTCCAATGCTGCATCTGTCCCCCCCGACGGCTCTAACACTGAGAAGCGAACGATCAAACACCGCCAATCATTCAGTTCTCAGGGCTCCCTGCTCTGCTCCCCCTCACTGAAGTGCTGGGCCGTGGAGGGGCAGGAACGTCTGGTTCAGCCTCTCAGCGGCTTGCTGAGAGGCTTAGCTGGGGCCGGTCCAGGTATGTGGGCGCATCCTGACTTCATTGTCGCGATCTTGCTGGAGCCTGGACCGGTGTTCTGCCGAGAAAGGCCCCCCCCCCCGGCGGATAATATCCCCCCTGTACTGCGCAGGCGCAGGGCTTGCGCAGTACGAACCACAGCGGAGCCGCCGAAAATAGCCGAAGCTGAACACCTGTGAGTCAGCTGTACACGGCGCCTACGTTCCAACACTGTTGTAAGACACGACTATGTAACAGGGCCCCTCGCTTTGCTCGCCACACTTCGGGCACGGCCTCGCTTCGCTCGCCACGCTTCGGGCACGGTTTTGCTTTGCTCGCCACGCTTCGGGCACGACCTCGTTTCGTTCGGCATATTTATATTCTAACTCTATGTCCACTTAAATGGTGGGGCTTGAACCTGGACTCAGGGCAGAATGTAGTGCGCAGGCGCCGTGTACAGCTGACGATCAGATGTTAATCTTCGGAGACTTTCGGCGGCTCCGTAGTTGTTCGTACTGCGCAAGCGCTGCACCTGCTCACTACAGGGGGGAGATTATCCTCCGGGGGACCTTTTTCGGCAAGACACCGGCTCTGTGACGTCACCTGGCTTTGGCCCGCTGTCAGCTGAAAATAGGTCACAGGTGTGCAAAACAAACTGCACTCCTGTGATCCACAGGAGTACAGCCAATCAAGCTTTGGCTGTACTTCTCCTTTAATTGTATCTTAATCTAAATCATATTTATCATAATCTTATTTCAACATTGTAACACTTTCCTCCGAGAAATTACCCTGAATACCAGGGAACAGCCAGACTCTCTGGATCCACGGTGGCTGGAGGAGTCTGGATTCTCCATCCACAGGCAGTAAGGTTCTGCAGCAACGATAGAGATGGTAGAGTTACCACCCACAAAAGCTACATCCCCATATTATGGGAATATCTTGGCAGATTCAGTCATTTCCAGTTGTGTAATCACAAGAAAGTCTTGCCAGCTGAAACCATGTAAAGACCTCATACTGCAACCACATGGCAGTTGAAACCCGGGCATCCTGCGGGCGGTGAACTGCGCGTCAGTGTGTACATACTCAACGCATCAGTCTGTGAAGCACACTGAGCAGAGTTCTGCCCATTTCGATAAGATGAAGAAAAAAAAAAAGTGCACTCAAATTAAATCATCAAGGAACCAGCATGTCATATGCAGCTGCAGCCCAATTATATCAAAGACCCAGTCCTCCTGTCAGCGGCTGATACACGTGGTGATTGTCAAGAGCGACTCCACCCAACACGTTTTGTCTCATGATGACGTTGTCAGGGGTGTGGCTTTGCAGCACAAATGCATGACATTAAAAAATAATAATAATGCCTAGTTGTGAGAGAGGGAGCGGAGAAGAGGCAACATGACACAACGTTTAGGGAGGGTGAAGGTCCGCTTTGATACAATATAATAATAAAATGAATGGCGCTATGAAAGATATTTGTGGTGATCACTGTAGCACCTAAAAAGCCCCTTTAAAACTATTCTTGTGTTTTTGGTCTTCGGTTATTTGGGATGTGGTGCATATAAAACATTTCAGGCTAGCCTCATTGTATATGTTAGGTTACTTCAGCAGTATAGGACTCTAGGTCATGTCCCTTTTGCTCCTCCCTCGTGTAGAAGCCCCAAGGCCTATCTGTGGCCTGTTCCTGTTTTGTACCCTAGAGATATGCCCATTTATAGGAGATGTACGCTTGCTTTTATAGCATCTTTTAAATAAATCTGATTTTTTTTTTTTTTGTGATGAGTCGGATGGAAAGCCGTGGGCCCTGCTATGGCCCTGTGACTAGAGTCGCTGCACTGACCTTCATACAAGAAATGTGCAAGCAATACATTTTAAAATATGCTTCAAGCTGTGCTCCATCTGCAGAATTTCCTCTGACCGAATCATTTGAATATTCCGCTTTACAGCATATTCATTATATACACAACCACTTCAAAACTGGGCAGCCTGCATGCAAACAGTGTACATCCACTACGAATGGGCAGACAAGCACTGAGCAATTCCCCTAAACATGGAAAAGTATTTTTTGTCCAAATTAGATTGACTAATTAATTCTTCTGTATATGACTGCCTGCCTTCAGAGGGAACAGTGGGAAGCCATTAAGGCTCTGCAACATTACAGAAGTTGATAGTCTTACACCGGGGACTGCGTTCTAAGAGCTTTCTTCAACGCTCTCAGATCACAATCCATTCATCTTCCATTCAGTTATCCTCTCAGGACTGTCAACACTGGCGCCCCTTCAAGGCTTCCTCACAGCCCTAAAGCATCCTGGGAACCTTGTTTTCGTATAACAACAATGTGTTTCCCTTTAGACCCCCTTTCACACTGAGGCGGTTTTTAGGCGTTTTAACGCTAAATATAGCGCCTGTAAAGCGCCTCTCAAGCCTCCCCAGTGTGAAAGCCTGCTTTCACATTGGGGCGGTGCGCTCGCAGGACCGAAAAAAAAAAGTCTGGAAAGCAGCGTTTTTGGGGCCGTGTGGGAGCGGTATATACACCGCTCTTAAACCAACCCTGCCATTGAAATCAATGGGCAGCGCTGCCAAAGCGCCTGCAAAACAACAACGGCAACAGCGCTTTTCGCCACTTTTAACCCCTTTTTTGGGGTTAAAAGCGCCCCGCCAGCACAGCGCTGGTAAAACTAGCGGTGCTTTACCGCGAACGCGCAGGTAGTCTGAGTGTGAACGTAGCCTTAGGGGAGGCTTAATTGACTGGGTGTCCCCGAATTCAGTACTTTCTGAATCACTGACCCTGAACAAGCAAACGGAGGATATGTATACTTGTACAAAGAGGTCTAGTTGGTAGAACTGTTTATAAAGTGACAGCAAAGTTAAAGGGGTTGTAAACGAAAAGTTTTTTCACCTTAATGCATTCTATGCATTAAGGTGAAAAAACATCCGACTATACCGGCCCCCCCAGGCCCCCCGTTATACTTACTTGACCCCTTGAAAGTCCCGCGCTTGCCCCCCGACGTCCTCTTCGCTGCCCACCCTGGCCGTTGATTGGCTAGAGTGGATGGATTGAAAGCAGCGCAGCCATTGGATTGCTGTCAATCACATACAATGACGCGGCGCGCCAGGGGGCGGGGCCGAGTGATACAGCGAGCTGTATCACGGGAGCGCGCCCGCAAGTACTCCACACCATGCGAGGGAGCTTGCATTTAGGTGAGAAGTACTTGTGGGGGGGGGGAGCCGAGACAGCCGCCGAGGGACCCCAGAAGACCAGGTTGGGGGCCACTCTGTGAAAAATGAGCTGCACAGTGGAGGTAAGTATAACATGTTTGTTATTTAAAAAAAAAAAAATTTCTTTAGTGACCCTTTAAAGCAAACACTGCAACAAAAAAACTGTGTAGCTTAGTTGTGTAAAGAGTTATACACAAGCAGTAAGTAAACGCCACGTCCATGATGACATCATAACAGATACTGATGTGGGGAAACCCTCATCCAATACGCATATGCGTGAGCCCGGCCTAACACCTGGCATACAGGACAAGAGAAGTGGTACTGTGCAGAGTCCATACATAGATAATAAGAAGAGATACTGAGAATTACACCCAGCATACAGGACAAGAGAAGTGGTACTGTGCAAAGTCTATACATAGAGAATAAGAACAGATACTGAGAATTACACCCAGCTTACAGGACAAGAGAAGTGGTACTGTGCAGAGTCCATACATAGAGAATAAGAAGAGATACTGAGAATTACACCCAGCATACAGGACAAGAGAAGTGGTACTGTGCAGAGCCCATACATAGAGAATAAGAAGAGATACTGAGAATTACACCCGACATACAGGACAAGAGAAGTGGTACTGTGCAGAGTCCATACATAGATAATAAGAAGAGATACTGAGAATTACACCCAGCATACAGGACAAGAGAAGTGGTACTGTGCAGCGTCCATACATAGAGAATAAGAACAGATACTGAGAATTACACCCAGCTTACAGGACAAGAGAAGTGGTACTGTGCAGAGTCCATACATAGAGAATAAGAACAGATACTGAGAATTACACCCGACATACAGGACAAGAGAAGTGGTACTGTGCAGAGTCCATACATAGATAATAAGAAGAGATACTGAGAATTACACCCAGCATACACTATAAGATGGGAGGGAATTCATAAAGAATCTCATAGATACCCTTTGGAATGCCTTTAGAGAGCTCCAGCAAAATGGTTCTGGGACCATACTGGACACTCCTTCCTCAGTGCTCCCTCCCCCTCCGGCCACTGTGCCCGTTACACTGACAGTCACATGGCTATGGAGTTTGTAGTAGAGGTGGGCAGAGTGTACTGGGTCCCTGATGTAGTATGACAGATGTGATGTGAGGGGAAAATGTGAAGCAGTGCTATGTCATGTTTACAGTACATACAAAGAGCAAACACAGGAAATGATAAACAATACTATAATAAATGTTGTGGAACTTTAGAAATTGTAAACAAAAAACAGTAAAATGCACATCTCCTGCCTTAAAGGCCAAGTTCACACTGAGGCTGGGTTCACATTGGTGCGATGTGGGAACCCTGCGAATCCACTGAGAAGTTCCCGCATCGCACCCGATCTCGCAAGACAGTTAATACGGCACTGTGCGAAACTGCTGGGAGTGTCAATAGAAAGGACACCCCCAAATCAGTTTGCATATCGCAGTGCCAACTGTCAGTTTGGACATGAATCGGATGGCACTGGTGTGAACACAAAACACACTTGGTTCACAAGCTTTTTTTTTTTTAGTGTGTTTTTTTGGAGTGGAGGGTGACCCGATCAAATGATTGGTACTGCTACAAAAACATGCTACAAAAACATGCTATAAAAATGTGTAAAGAAAAAAAAAAAACCCTGCCAAAAACACATTGCGGTATTATAGCTTGAGTGTGAACACGGGCCTTGTGCTTCATGGGTGGCGGGCAGTAAAAGCAGGAGACTGAGCCCCAGTTTTACCACCCGCCTAAATTGCCCATCTACACAAGGGCATGCACCCACACAGGCAGCTGCAAACCTTAACCTCTTCCTGCTCACCCTGGCATCCCTTTGAAAAGTTCTGAATGCCCGGGGGGAACTCTGGAAGGATCGGTGATCATGTAACCACTGTGATTGGCTGTCACATAGGTCACATGATCAGCTGCTGGTCCCACTGGCTACCAATCGTTAGTACTGACCAAGGACTGTCCTTGACAGTTCGGCCTCTGAGTTAGGAGCGTGCAGTGAAGGCGCTCTGATCACAGAAACATTGGTCGCCCAGGGACACATGTGTGCGCTGTGTGGGCATTACAACCCACCCTTTTTCTGCCACACACGTGTTATGCAGGCGGCAGCAGGTTCAACGACATGTCACATTTGCTGCCAAAACACAACCTATTCAAGTGAATGGTAAAGCGTGGCAACCACCCTGCAACCATGTGGATGAGGTGCTGTGGGTGGCATTTCATGACAAGCATGACACCCAAAAGGCATGATGGGACTTGTAGTTCCACAACAGCTGGAGGGCCACGGGTTGAGCACCCACGCACCCCATTTTTGCCAACAAAACGTGCAGCGACTGCGTGCACTGCATGTGGTTGGCAGGGTGTTTACAGAGCTTCCCCATTTACTTGAATGTGTAGCGTTCCGCAGGCTTGCCCGCCCAATGATTGCTACATATCAGCAAAACATTGCCGCAGGGGATGTAAACACCCCCAATCACTGTCTATTGCAGCTTAACCACTTGCCGACCAGCCGCCGCAGTTGTACCGCGATAACATGGCTCGGCTGCCCGAATCGCCGTCATGTTACGTTGCTTCTATTTGTGGCCACTAGGGGCACGCGCGCGCCCGCTGCTCTCCCCAGGAGCCGATGCGAGTGCCCGGCGGTCGCGATGACTGCCGGGCTCCCGCGATCGCTCGTGACACGGCGAGAACTGGGATCTGTGTGTGTAAACACAGAGATCCCGGTTCTTTGAGGGGAGAAGAGACTCATTGTGTGTTCATACAAAGTATGAACAGCGATCTAGCTCTTCCCCTAGCAAGTCCCCTCCCCCTTCAGTTAGAACACACAGTCAGGGAACACATTTAACCCCTTGATCGCCCCCTAGTGTTAACCCCTTCCCTGTCAGTGACATTTATACAGTAATCAGTGCATTTTTATAGCACTGATCGCTGTATATATATGTCAATGGTCCCAAAAATGTGTCAAAAGTGTCCGATGTGTCTGCCAAAACTAAAAAAATTAAATAAAATAAAAATCGCAGATCGCTGCCATTACTAGTATAAAAAAAAAAAATAATAAAAATGCTATAAATCTATCCCCTATTTTGTAGATGCTATAACTTTTGCGCAAAGCAATCAATATACGCTTATTGCGATTTTTATTACCAAAAATATGTAGAAGAATACGTATCGGCCTAAACTGAGAAAAAATTTGCTTTTAAAAAAAAAAAAAAAATGGGGAGATTTATTATAGCAAAAAGTAAAAAAATATTGCTTTTTTTTTTAAATTGTTGCTATTTTTTTGTTTATAGCGCAAAAAATAAAAACCGCAGGGTCGATCAAATATCACCAAAACAAAAGCTCTATTTGTGGGAAAACAAGGATGTCAATTTTGTTTGGGTGCAGCGTCGCACGACCGCGCAATTGTCAGGTAAAGCGACGCAATCGCAAAAAATGCTCTGGTCATTCAGCAGCCAAATCTTCCGGGGCTGAAGTGGTTAATGGGGGCAGTTTGCTGGTGGCAAAAGCAGGGTCTAAACCTCACCAGGCGCAGCCAGGCATCTAGCATGCTCAGGAGGTGGCCAGGCACGCCAGCCCCTTCATTTCTCTCAGGATGGGCACATATTTAGGGATCATCCACACCACAACGCATTCCATTAATGGATGATTGTGTTGTAATGTCCACTTTCCACGTGTTGCATTTGTTTTTTGTTACCTTGCAGTGAGTTGCGTTTATGCACATTTGCGCGTGCATTTGATTGCGTTTGTGTTGTGCTGAAGAAAAGTAGTGCATGCCGTACTTTTCGTCAGCGCTGGGCAAATGCAACGCAACGCGCTGGTGTGAACTGCGTTCATAAGGAACCATTGTTGTTTTATTTGCCCTGCGTTTGGATTGCGCTCACAAACGCACCGCAGTGCATCTGGTGTAAGACCCATTTCACACTGGGGTGCCTTTCAGGTGTTTTAGCGCTAAAAATTGAGCCTGTAAAGCGCCTCTCATGACTCCGCAGTGTGAGAGCCCGAGCATTTGCACACTGGGGCGGTGCACCTGAGGGGCGTTCTGAAAAGTCCTGGGGCGGTTTGGGAGAGCTGTATACAGCACTCCCAAAATGCCCCTGCCCATTGAAATGAATGAGCAGTGCCGCAACAGGGGTTAAAAGCACCCCGCTAGTAGCCGAAAAGCGCTGCTATGACGGTAAAGCGCCGCTAAAACTAGCGTCGCTTTACCGCTGACGCCCCGCGGTTTCAGTGTGAAAGTGGCCCACATATTCGGGCACCGTTCACCCCACGTGCAGTGTGGGAAACGGTCGTTTCTGTGTTGCATGTTCCGCATTGCACAGGAATGCACTGCCCTCTTTAGACCCGCGCCCCGTGCCATGAATTGTTCACGGCGCCCTAGCACAACTGGGCAAATAGCGCAAGTTTGCAGCCACCATGGTACCGCAGTATAATAAAAGTTGCGCTTGCCGTTCTTTTTAGAATGTTCTTTCGGGCAGCCCATTGAAATGAATAGCCTGTCAGAAATGCGAATATAAAACGCACCATTATGGCGTGAACCCGGCCCTTAAGGTCTCATTTACAACTACGCGTTCCCAGGAAGGTGCGTAAAACACGCTACAAAAACACACGTTGCTTGGCAAACGTGACGAGCAGACATGCGTTTTGTCATAAGCGGTTGAAAAAAAAAAAATTGGAAAAGGTGCCGGAATGTCTTTGGTGCATTTGTCGCTCGTCAAGTGAAGAAATGAGCATTAGCGACGGGCAGATGTGAACGGGGCCTAAGCTGAGCGCGGTAGGGAATGCTGACTGGCGGCCATGTTGGTCATGAAGTACATATACAACACAACATCTCAATGTGACTTTACTTGCTGCATACTTGTGTCAGGTAAGTAGTATTTACAGCAGGTGGGTGACAGAAGCTGACAAAATTGTATATAGCAGAAATATATATATATATATATATATATATATATATATATATATATATATAATGCTCCAAACTTCACCTCACAAGGTCACCTCATATTCCTTTTGTTATTATAATTCTAAATTATAATAATAATAATAATAATACTAATTCTCTGGAGACAGCCATGCCTGGGCACTCCCCCCCCCCCCCCCCCTTTCTAACACCCCCGTGACTACAATCCCTAGCATGCCCTCCCATGATGAACAGAAAAGGGAGGGATACAACCTGACAGGGCTTGGCAAACAAGATGGCGGCGCCCGCCCTTTTTTTTTTTTTTTTCTCCTGCCTCAGGCTCGCCGAGCGGGAAACCCGCAGCGCGAGGGCAGAGAGCGTCACGTGAGCGCTGCGCCAAGCCTCAGAGCGGGAAGACAGCGGGCGGCGGTGGCGCGAGGGCAGGAGGGCTCCCCTGATTGGCCGATTGTGAAAAATGTCCCCAAATGTAAAAAAATAAAATAAAATAATCTGCAATAAAAATGATAAATGTGACATGAAATGAAGTATGAATTGACCCCTTAAGGGGTGGGGTTTTAGTGCCGAGTTACACTGTCCTGTCCTGATTTTTGCCTGGCTGCTGCACTTGCTGACCAAATACAAGCATGTGGCAAGTGAAGTCAGCTTATCAAAAATAAAGGAGGACCACGGGCTCCATGACAACCAAGCAGACAGCATTTTCAGACACCTACATACCGCTTTAGGGGCTCATTTGCACATGTGGGGGGGTGTCATAACCATGTATTTACCATGCCCAGCTGTGCCCCCTTTAGCTGCAAAGGCCGGGGTGTACATATAGCAATTATATCGGTCACGTTCGCCTGCTGAATGCGACCCATTCTAGTGAATGGGGCTGCCAGGTAAATAGTGCAATGAACTTAAGGGGTTAACGCAGGCGGACATGTGGCCTCCTCACCGCCTGTCAACCGCAGATCGCTTTTCAGAGGTGTGGCATTCCTGGTCTTCATTCACACCTTGGGATACTGCAGCGGCACCCGCTGCACCGTGTTTTTGTGGCGTTTATTTGGAGCAGCACCATTCATTTGAATGGGCTTCACGCCGCTCCAAAAAATGTGCCAAAGAAGATCATGTTCCTAAATTTTGATACAGAGCCAGGCGTGTTTGGTGTTGCGATGTTTACACATTTTGTCGCTTGAAAACCGCAGCAATATCGCACCCCAAACACAGCCCGTGTTTTGCCGCGATTCCAGTGCGCTCAGGTGTGAATGGAGCCTTATATACACAGCTTTTATGAAAGAAATAACGGGGCTACTGTGACTGGCCACCTCATAAAAATGCCGGTTGCCTGGCACGCAACATGCACGCTTCATTGACCACTTCAGCTCTGGAAGAATTACCCCCCTTCATGACCAGGCCATTTTTTGTGATACAGCACTGCGTTACTTCAACTGACAATGTGCGACGTTGTACACAAATAAAATGTATGTCCTTTTTTCCCACAAATAGAGCTTTCTTTTGGTGGTATTTGATCATCTCTGTGGTTTATTTTTTTGCGCTATAAACAAAAAAAAGAGCGACAATTTTTTGTAAAAAAAAAAAAAAATCAAGTAAGTGAGGTAACGGTAAGCCCAAATAAAACCAGCAGCTCCTTCGGGGGTCAGTGCTACACACATACATATATATATATATATATATATATTTCTTTTTATACTAGTAATGGTGGCGATCAGCGACTTCTAGCAGGACTGCATATTGCGGCAAACAGTCGGGACACTGACACTTTTTGCGGACTAGTGACACTAATATAGCTAAAAATATGCACTGTCACTGTACTAATGACACTGGTTGGGAAGGGGTTAACAGGGGCGCTCAAAGGGTTACATGTGTGCCTGACCAGTGTTTACTCACTCATTTACACTTGTGCTGGTCCTCTGAAGAGCAGTCTACGTGGATTGCATTTTTCAGTGGGCATCGTCTCCTCTTCACCGCCTGCTTTAACACCTAAAAGCCCACACCACCACGTGACCACTTGAATGGGCCACGTTCTGCCCGCTGGACACAATAGCAGGGATCATTGTTGCCATGGCCTGTGTATACCCCCAATTGGCTGCCTTATAGCGGGGGGTCTCCAAACTTTTCACTTTACTGTCCCTCAGACTTTAGGGGGGCTGGACTGTGGCCAGTGGGAGTAGAATGTCTCATCTTAGGTGTCAATGAGAGGAATTGCAGCCCATCGTTGGTGTCACTGGGCCCAATTGTTGGTGTCTTTGGTAGGAATTGTGCTTCTTTGTTGGTGTCGGTGGGAGGAGTTGTGCCCCATCATTGGTGTCGGTGGGAGGAATATTACCTCCTTGGTTGGTGTCACTGGGAGGACTTGTGCTCCTCCGTTGGTGTCGATGGGAGCGGTGCCCCATCGTTGGTGTCAGTGGGAGGAATATTACCTCCTTGGTTGGTGTCATTGGGCCCAATTCTTTGTGTCATTGGGAGGAATTGTGCTCCTTCATTGGTGTCGGTGGGAGTTGTGCCCCATGGTTGGTGTCAGTGAGAGGATTATTGCCTCCTTGGTTGGCGACATTGGGCCCAATTGTTGGTGTCATTGGGCCCAATTGTTGGTGTCATTGGGCCCAATTGTGATTCTTAGTTGGTGTTGGAGTTGTGCCCCATTGGTGTCAGTGGGAGGAATTGTGCCCCACCATTGGTGTAATTTTGCCCAATTGTTGGTGTCATTAGGAGGAATTGTGCTCCATTGTTGGTGTAATTTGGAGGAATTGTGCCCCTTCACTGGTGTCGGGGCGGGGGGTGGGGGGGACAGTTATGCCCCATTGCTGGTATCAGTGGATGAAATGGTGCCCCAAGGGCCTAACAAAATCATGCAAAAGGCTGCAGTTTGGAGACCACTGCCTTACAGCATAGGTAGGGGGTGGGGCTGTAAAATCACGTCTTACGTGTAAATTCACCCTTGGGTTTAGTTCAGACCAAGCACGGGCAGATTTTTAAAAAAAAAAATATTTACGCACATTCATGTAGGTCACGTGAAGGGCAGTCCATTCATGTCAATGGGCTGGCCGAAATGCGGATAAAAAAATTCTGACTCCAAAAAAATGCGCCGCACCAAATCGCAGATGCTTGGGGGGGGGGTGCCATTGACAATAGAATTTCAGCATGCTAGCTAAATGGCAGTGCGCTTCTCTGCATGTCGTTAGCGTGAACCTAGCCTTAGGGCCAGTTCACAGCATAACACGGGGTGCAGAACCTGATTCTGTGCACGTTTCCTGCGTTACCCTTTAGGGTGAAGTTGCACTTTAAGTGAAGATCAACTTTATGCCCACCTCCTCTTTTTTTGAAGTTGCAATTATTATTTTTTTTTTAACATACCGTTACCAGTACAGTAGTGTCATCATATGACTTATGACTGGTGTGGGATACTGACTGGTGACAGTAAAAAACAAAATAAAAAACAAAAACAAAAAAAAACACGAATTCCCTGTACACACGGTCGTAAAATCCGACCACAAAATCCATCGGATTTTTTACGACGGATTTTGTCCGACACTGGTGTTGCATACACACGGTCAGGCAAAGTTGTCGGAAAATCCGATCATTCTGAACGTGGTGACGTTTGTTGCGTACGACGGGACTACGTAGAGGCTAGTAGCCAATAGCTTTGGTCTTGTAATATGATCTGAGCATGCGTGGCACTTTGTCCGTCGGAATTCACTACACACGATCGGAAAAAGTCCGGCAGGACTTTGTGGTCGGAAAATTTGAGAGCAGGAAATAAAACTTTGTCCATCGGAAAATCCGACGGAAAAAGTCCTATGGAGCCTACACACGGTCGGAATTTCCAACAACAGGTTTTTAAAGTAATTTATTAGGCAGCTCCGGGGGTCTTCTTCCGATTTGGGGGGTCTCTTCCGACTCCTCCGCTCTCTCCGGCCTCTTCTCCCGATCTCCGGCCTCTTCTCCCGATCTCCGGTTCTTCTCCCGGTCTCTGGTTCTTCTCCCGGTCTCTGGTTCTTCTCCTGATCTCCGGTTCTTCTGCCGGGCTCCTCCGATATCTTCTTCCAGCTCTTTTACTAGAGTTGGCATGGTCTTCTCCGTCCTTCTTCCCTCTTCCGATGTTGACACAACGCTCTCGCCCGCTGTAATGCAGCGTGCGAAGTGCGCAACGACTTATATAGGCATGGGGCGTGGTTACCGGGTGATGTCACACAGTGACCCCGCCCCGTATGACGTCACAGTCCCAGCATGCCCCAGGACTTGTTGTTGTAAGGGGCAGGGTCACTGTGGTCCCCCGCCCGCAGACCCTGACAACCAATGGCCAGGGTTGTCAGGAAGAGGCCCCTTGTCCTCATCAACATGGGGGCAAGGTGCTTTGGGGGAGCCACAGGAGGGGGGGGCGCTCGCTCGTCCCCACCCCCTTTCCGGAGCGGCCGGGCTGCGTGCTCGGATAGGGGTCTGGTATGGATTTTGGGGGGACTCCCACGCCATTTTTTCGGCGTAGGGATTCCCCTTAAAATCCATATCAGACCAAAGGGCCTGGTTTGCCCTTGGAGGGGAACCCATGCCAGTTTTTATTAATACAGAGGCGACATTGTCGCTTCAATATAGATGGAGATCCGACTTGGAGGCGACTTCCATTGAATTCTATGGGTACAAGTGGCCTAGAAGTCGGATTGAAGTAGTACTGCAGTAGTGTGCATTAAGACGGCTCCATTCACTTACATTGATTTTTTTCATGTAGGGCGACTTAAGGCGACTAGGGGTGACTTGAAGTCAGATCCAAAGTTGCCCCTGTGTGAATGGACACTAAATCAGAGATTTAATTTTTGCTGCTTATAACAGTGATGATCACAGTTATAGGCAATAGTTTTAACTGTCATGAATGGCTTTCATTTATGACACCTTGCTTTCTATTGTGATACTGTGATTGGCTCCAGCTAATCATATGGTACAAGGTGACAGGCACCATGTGATATCTGTGGGCCAATCAGTTTTGCTTACATGCAATCATGTGATTACTATGATTGGTCATAGCGATCACATGATGTGAGCGGCCAGGTACAGAGCACTGTCATCCGCTGGGTCACACAGGATCACGCAACCGTGCGCCCGTGCTGAGCGACGTACTAGTAGCTGCCTCCCCCCCCCCGCAACAAATGTACTGTGGACAACTTTCGGTGCAGTCCAGCACTAATTCAGCTTATTTAAATGAACTGGCTGAAATCGCACTGCCCCCGGATCTCATGTGAACCCCCCCCCCCCACCCAAATGGCACTTGGCCAGTATCCAATCACAAGCGGCAGTGTAAAATCGACTTTAGAAGGGAGCGGGGCGGGGGGGGGGGATCTTGCAGCGGAGACAAATTGGAGCAGCTGCATCTTATTGCCAGTGTTTCGATGGAGATCTTTATTGAGAATAAATAGATTTTTTTGTAATCAAATGTTCTAAATAGTCTGGATTAGCAACATTTTCTCTACAGTGAAATTCCCGAAACCCCTTCACTCATCTCTATCTATTGACATTTATTTCTATTCCCCTTTTTAGTAAAGAACATCTTGGAGAACGGCAGCTAATCTATACCAAGTCAGATACATTCAGATACATACAATGCTTAGATTTTTATCACAGTCCCATCATATAGACAAATAGTCGTTCCTGCTGTTTAACCAGATCACAAATGTCTTCATGGAGGATGCAGGTTATTGATTACATGTCTATATTTAGTATTTTATTGCTTATTTACCTTTTTCTCTTGCTGCTTTTCAGAGGTCTTCTTAGGCAAGGCTTGTGGGCTACATACATACCTTCACAGTTTGAAAAAGGAGTGTATACTTTTCCTTTTTTTTTTTGTATATGCTTGTTGTATCCACTCACAAATACACTATATCACCAAAAGTATTGGGACACCTGCCTTTACACGCACATGAACTTTAGTGGCATCCCAGTCTTAGTCCATAGGGTTCAATATTGAGTTGGCCCACCCTTTGCAGCTACAATGGCTTCAACTCTTCTGGGAAGGCCGCCCACAAGGTTTAGGAGTGTCTATGGGAATGTTTGACCATTCATCCAGAAGAGCATTTGTGAGGTCATGGAATTGATGTTGGACAAGAAGGCCTGGCTCGCAGGTTTCCGCTCCAATTCATCCCAAAGGTGTTCTATCGGGTTGAGGTCAGGACTCTGTACAGTGGTGGGGCAGATGAGAAGATGGTTCAGTGGTGGAGCAGATGTGCATAGCGGTACAGTGGTGGGGAAGATGTGCATAGCGGTACAGTGGTGGGGAAGATGTGCATAGCGGTACAGTGGTGGGGAAGATGTGCATAGCGGTACAGTGGTGTTGCATATGAGCAGGGGGGGTACATTGGTGGGGCAGATGATAAAGGGGGTACATTGGTGGGGCAGATGAGCAGGGGGGGTACATTGGTGGGGCAGATGAGTAGGGGGGGTACATAGGTGGGGCAGATGAAAAAGGGGGAACATCGGTAGGGCAGATGTACAGGGGGTTACAGTGGTGAGGCAGATGAGCAGGGGGGACAGTGATCTGAGGTGTGAAGGTGCATGAATTGGGGCTGATCTGTGGCGTGAGAGTGCAGGATGTTAATCTCGGCACGCTCAATTTCTTTGATAACATTTTTCATCACACTGTGCTCAAAAGGTTGCCTACCACCCCTACAATAGACCTTCTCTCCAATTCCAGTGGCGGTGTGTCCATAAGGGCGCACGGGCGCTGATCCCCTATCTCCTGCCACCCCCCTCTAGCACCAATAGATATCTATCTATGGCTGCCTCTGCCACCCCCTATTCAGGCGCCCGGCCCCTTTTCGGGCGAAGGGCACCTGAATTACAGCGGCCATAGGCTCCAATAGGCGTCAAAAAAGGTGACGCGCTCGCAGGTCACTCAGTTGTGTTACCTAACACTAAACCGCCTCTCCGCCAATCAGGTACTCGGATCTGTTACTTGTCACCTGATTGGCTGAAATGACAGGTGCTGTGATTGGACGCCCAATGATAGCAGAGGACGGGTGGAGAGGATGGGAGAAGACATCGAGGAGCTATCCCAGAGATCCTCAAACTACGCCCCTCCAGCTGTTGCAGAACTACACATCCCATGAGGCATTGTAAGACTCTGGCATTCACAGACATGACTAGGCATGATGGGAATTGTAGTTCCTGAACAACTGGAGGGCCGTAGTTTGAAGACCCCTGAGCTATCCCACCGAGACAGGAAAGTTCAGATGGCGGGCGACACAGTGGCTGCGTTTGATGGTTCTTTTTTCAGTTTGTTTGCGCCCCCAACCCAAAAAAAAAAATTTTGAGCACCAGCCGCCGCTGTCCAATTCCCTTTGAATGGAAGGACATCTGATACACAATTACAAAAGTTATAGAGCGAGATAGATACATTTCAGGTATTGGAAAGCCATCAAAACACAAACTAGTTACTTTGCTGAGAAATGACTACAGATACTTACAGAGAAGCCGGCCCATACCTGCAGATTGCGGACATTTATGAACGCTTCTTGTTCCATAGAAGCCGACACTTTGGGTTATTGGAGACCTACTAGTGGCAGCTGTCAGTATTCTGTGAGATAGGAAATCAGCTGTGTCCCGGAATATCCTTCTCCCCATTGTGCTTCCTTGTACAGGTTTCTCACCTTTTTGAAACCTTTAAACTAAGTACACACAGGTATTTATTTATTTTTAATAGTAGCTTGTAACAAATCTATAGACCTTTTATGTTCAGCGTTTTGAAGGCATCAAACCAGTCATTGCACCCACACCGGCCATAGAGTGCCACCAAGCCCTTAGTCAATGACCCCCATATTGGCCATGTCTATATATTATTATATACTAAAATCAAAATCTACAAGAAACGTACTTATCAATCACCTCACTGGTCAATGTGATTTACAAAATTACACGTCACCAAATAAAGTTTTTAAAAAATATATATAAGCATAAAATAAATATATACTTGTGTAGCATCACCAATCCTTGCTCTTCTGGGCTTTCTTCGAAAATCTCTTGACACCACAAATGTATCAATGTTGAAAAATCTTTTTTCAATGTAAATAAACCAATCAATTATAATACAACAATTTGTCTTCTTTATTTCCTTCACCAGCTCCTTGAAAGAAATAAACTTCACGTGATGCTCTGCCTTCCACCTGTGATCAATCAGCAAACCCACCAGAGATAATCACCTTCCTAAATGTTCAGGTCTAAATGCACTTCTAATGATGTGGGGCGCCTGCCTTTACACCCACATGAACATCATTGGCATCCCAGTCTTCACCCCCATACACACTATTCAAATGTTCTGCAGATTTTTGTCTTCAGATTTACCAAAACCATATAATATGGAGGTCAAACCTTAAGAGTTTCAATTTGTATGCAATCAGGCATGAAATTGTCCAAAATGTCTTGATATGCTGACGCCTTAAAGTGGTTGTAAACCCTTACTTTGACCTACAGGTAAGCCTAGATTAATGCCCCGTACACACGGTTGGAAATTCCGACCACAAAATCCGTCGGATTTTTTTCGACTGATTTTGTCCGACACTGGTGTCCGGTCGGACAAAGTTGTCGGAAAATCCAATCATCCTGAACGTGGTGACGTTCGTTGCCTACGACGGGACTACGTAGAGGCTATTAGCCAATAGCTTTGGTCTTGTAATGTGATCTGAGCATGCGTGGCACTTTGTCCGTCGGAATTCACTACACACGATCGAAAAAAGTCCGATAGGACTTTGTTGTCGGAAAATTTGAGAGCAGGATCTCAAAAAAAAGTTTGATGGAGCCCACACACGGTCGGAATTTCCGAAAACATGGTCCGATAGGACATTTTCAGTCGGAAAATCCGACCGTGTGTACGGGGCATAAGGCTTACCTGTAGGTCCAATAAATATCTACTAAACCTACATGGTTTAGGAGATATTTAGAAAAAAAAACAGGCATCGCTGTCTACGGCGCATGCGCCGTAGACAGCGGCGTGCAGGCGCACTGCGCATGCCGAGATCACAGGGATATGCCGCTTTCGTACGCATGCGCGGGAGTGACGTCATCCCCGCTCCAGCGAATGACAGCGCTGGAGCAGCGAGACCCGGAAGTCACTCCGGGCTTGATGGCGGCGCAGAAGGTCGTGGATGAGGGTCGCTTCGGGGGCTTCGTTCTCAGGTAAGTCATTCATAATGAGCTAGTATGCTGCCTTTGCCTTGCAGGTTCCGTTTTTTTTTTTTGGAGGAGGCTTTACTTCCTCTTTAAGAGTTCCCTTCACTGGAACTAAAGGGCCACCGCCCAACCTCTGAAAAACCTCTGAAAAACAACCCCCCCCCCCCATAATCCCCCCCCCCTCCACCAAATGATTTGGACCAGTGCACAAAGTAAGCTCCATAAAAACATGGAGTTTGGGGTGGAGGAACTTGACTGGCCTGCACAGAGTCCTGACCTCAACCTGATAGAACACCTTTGGGATGAATTAGAGCGGAGACTGCGAGCCAGGCCTTCTCCTCCAACATCAGTGCCTGACCTCACAAATGCGCTTCTGGAAGAACGGTCAAACATTCCAATAGACACCCTCCTAAACCTTGTGTACAGCCTTCCCAGAAGAGTTGAAGCTGTTATAGCTGCAAAGGGTGGGCCAACTCAATATTGAACCCTCCGGACTAAGACTGGCCATACACTATACGAAAAAAGGATTGTTACATTAATACAGAGCACGTCATAAGGTAAAAAAACCTTTAGCCTCTACAACCACTCTAAAGCGCTCACATCTGCAGAGGCAGCAGCCGGGAATGTACACATGCCGAGGCCACAATGCTTCCCAGCCATGGTAAGAATCATACCTCTGCCGCTAAGCAACCAATTAAAAGTGAATGGGGCCACTCTGCAACTGCCCTGAAAAAGTGTGCAGCAAACATGGCTGTAGCGTGCTAGTGCAGGGTCCAAGGGGTTAAAGCAGGCGGTGAGGAAGTGATACAACACCTCCTCACCACCTGTTAAATGCTCTCTAAAGAGCGATCAGAATGTGGATCGCTCTTTGGCCCCTTTCACACGGGCGCCTCCGTTTTGCAGGATCCGCTGGCACAGCGGGGGGAGGGGGGGATCGCTCTGCTGATCCCAGCTGAGCAGGCAGATGACAGGAACGTCTCCACTCACTGTGCAGAGCGGACACAGCCACGCTCTCCTCTACAGACCACCTGTCCATTTTCATCCGATCGGATCCACCAGATGGATGGAAAATAGGACCCCCACCTGTCTGGATTTTGCAGACAGGATCAGATCGGATAGCGGCAGTTCTCACCTACCTGCTCTGATGTAAAATCTCACGGTGCTGGTGTTTTGCGCCGCACACAGCGATCCCCTCCTATGCGCGCTCGGGGTCCTCCTCCAGACTTTCTTCCTTGCGGCAAAATGCCTTGAACAGAGGGGTCCGAGCACCCAAGAGAGTCGCTGTGTACTGAGCAAAATGCAGCGATCAAGAGATTTTTACATCAGAGCAGGTAGGTGAGAAATACCTGAAGGAAGCAAAACATCCAGCCTGAGAAATTTTACATCGGAGCAGGTGGAAGGAAAGTACTTGTGACGAAACGCGTCAGTGAAAGAAGCCTGAGCATGCAATCGAGGGAATCCCTGTGTGTTTTCGTTTTTAGTCGTGTGGAAGTGTTAGAACTCTTTTCTGCGTTTTATTGCTGTCATGTTCCTGCTGGGGGAAACGCACCCATTCTACTGGACCCGCTGATCATTGTCTTTGGTAGTGAAAAGGGAAATCCAACATTGTCACAGAGTTGTCACACGAACAGAGGATGAGGGAAAATCTTCCAGCGGGGAATATAGTTTTGGGGACAACTGTCTAAAAGGGAATATCCATTTGCTTTGGAGAAATCTTCTCTCACTTCCTGCTGTGTCTCTGAGACAGGGACGTAAGAGAAAAGCCAGGATGCAAACAGAATAAAAAAGACTGATTGAGCTCTTAGGGTGTTACTAAACCCACAACAGTAAAATCAGTCTGGATATACAGTAAAGCATGCTTGTTATACTCACTGTGGAACCTAAGGGGTTAATCCTCTATATTGTGTAAAAGGGCTGTTTGATCCTGTCTTCTCTGATCCTCCCCTTATTCCACAGTCCCCAATCCATCTCCTGATAAGACAGAGCCTTTGGAGTCACTAGTGACATTGCTAGGGAGTTTCTTTATCCTTAGGAAGGTGCATGTGACCAGCAGAGGGCCAATCAGCACTGTCCAGACAGAGGGTCAGGGGTCCTGCCGCCTCATAGGACAGGGGAAAATGAAAACTCCTCCTACAAGCTTTAACCAGACACTGATAGAAGTCACAAGACTGCTGTATACTGCTGATGAGAAAAGGTATTAATCAGTTTATATTTACTAAAATAATTTCATTTCCGTGTTCTGTGGGAGACCAGACATAGTGAATGCTCCTGGGTTTAGTGACACTTTAACCACTTTCAGCCCCGGAACAATTTGCAGCTAAAAGGGCCAGGCCCCTTTTTGCGATTCGGCACTGTGTCGGTTTAACTGACAATTGCGCGGTCGTGCGACGTGGCTTCCAAACAAAATTGACGTCTTTTTTTCCCCACAAATAGAGCTTTCTTTTGGTGGTATTTGATCGCCCCTGCGGTTTTTATTTTTTGCGCTATAAACAAAAATAGAGCGAACAATTTTGAAAAAAATGCAATATTTTTTACTTTTTGCTATAATAAATATCCCCAAAAAATATATAAAATTTTTTTTTTTCTCCCTCAGTTTAGGCCGATACGTATTCTTCCACATATTTTTGGTAAAAAAATAAAAATCGCAATAAGCGTTTATTGATTGGTTTGCGCAAAAGTTATAGCGTCTACAAAATAGGGGATAGTTTTATGGCATTTTTATTAATGATTATTTTTTTACTAGTAATGGCGGCGATCATCGATTTTTATTGTGACTGCGACATTATGGCGGACACATCGGACACTTTTGGGACCATTGGCATTAATACAGCGATCAGTGCGATTAAAAATGCATTGATTACTGTAAAAATGTCACTGGCAGTGAAGGAGTTAACCACTGGGCTCTTAAAGGGCTTGTGCCCAGCCATGCCATTCTGCGGACGTATATCGGCATGAGGCGGTCCTTAAGTGGTTAAATTTCCACACACATTTTTCACTCCTCGCCATGCAGCACTGATGTGCATCCTTAAAATTGATTGCCAATTTATAATAATTGTTTCTGTTCACTTACCTGATTTATGCCTATACAATAAAACCTTGGACTGCGAGCATAATTCGTTCCGGAAACATGCTTGTAATCCAAAGCACTTGTATATCAAAGCAAATTTCCCCATAAGAAATAAAGGAAACTCAAATGATTCGTTCCACAACCATTTATTCATAAGTCCTTCAGTTTATAGTCCAGATAAAAAGATTATAGCAATGTGACAGGTTGTGTAACCATAAAATGTCCATCCACAAATGGAAGCCTCCACAAGGGGATTAGAGGCAAAATCCAGCAGGAGCTCCAGAGTATAAAAGAGAAGAGAGGCGCCTCTAAGTGTAGCAATATGTTGCTAAATGTTGTGTCTTTTAAATTAAATGTAACCATGTTGCTGCACTTAGAGGCGCCGCTCTTCTCTTTTATACTCAGTTGTGACATGACGCTACTTGTATATCAAGACATCGCTTGTATATCAAGTCAAAATTTGTTAAAAATTTTTGCTTGTCTTGCAAAATGCTCTCAAACCAAGTTACTCTCAAACCAAGGTTTTACTGTATCTAATTTCACTTCCTCCTTTTAGGGGCTGATGTGCCGTACATCATTTCCGTTTTTTCATTGGCTCCTGGGAGATCTTGGGCAGCTTGGCATGGCACTGCTCCCGTAATATTTAACATTAGCGTCTATGGAAAATCTTGGTCAGCTTGGCATGGCACTTCTCCCGTAACATTTAATGTTGGCGTCTATGGAAAATCTTGGTCAGCTTGGCATGGCACTGCTCCCGTAACATTTAACATTGGCGTCTATGGAAAATCTTGGTCAGCTTGGCATGGCATTGCTCCCGTAACATTTAACATTGGCGTCTATGAAAAATCTTGGTCAGCTTGGCATGGCACTGCTCCCGTAACATTGGCGTCTATAGAAAATCCTGATTAGCTTGGCATGGCACTGCTCCCGTAAAATTTAACATTGGCATCTATGGAAAATCTTGGTCAGCTTGGCATGGCACTGCTCCCGTAACATTTAACATTGGCGTCTATGGAAAATCTTGGTCAGCTTGGCATGGCACTGCTCCCGTAACATTTAACATTGGCGTCTATGGAAAATCTTGGTCAGCTTGGCATGGCACTGCTCCCGTAACATTTAACATTGGCGTCTATGGAAAATCTTGGTCAGCTTGGCATGGCACTGCTCCCGTAACATTTAACATTAGCTAATGTTTGGGTAGCCAGCATGCACGGAATCCAGGTAGAAGGACGTACTACGAGGAATTTCAGCTCTTGAGCGCCACCCTTTGGGCACCTTCTGCTAATAAAGGTAATTACCGCTCCAGGTGGTATCGCTTGTGTCCTAGTATATAGGAGATGAAGGGTGCAGGCTCAGCAAAGTCGAATGGCAGAAAATGGAGAAAGGACCGCACTCCAAAATAATGCCTTTATTAAATGAAGCTATACATCGATCAGAGACACAGGTCCAGATGATAGCTGACGCGTTTCGCACCGTTAGTGGCGCTTAATCATAGGCATCTTCTGCTAATGTCGTGTTTGGTGAGCATTGATTCCGAGCATGCGTGTTTGTACTTTTGTGTGACGGACTTGTGTACAGACAATACGAAAATCTGACAACAGCCCGCTGTCCGCCGAAATTTTACTAGCCTGCCATCCAACATTTGTTGGCGGAAAGTTGGACAACAATTGTCTGAAGGAGCGTACTAACGGTGGGATTTTTAGGCCAACAGTCTGTCATCACACAATTCCCCGCCGAAAATCCGATCGTGTGCACGAGGCTTAAGAGACCGATTATGGTGCAGAGTTCCTCCGAAGTCCAATCTGTAAAGAGGTTGGAGAGTCGGCGTCTTTATGAGCCGCGGTTCCGATATCCTCCGAGGTGGAGCGCCCTCTTACCGGCTGTGACTCCTGAATGGGGTGTCGGCTCGCCCAGAATGCAGTTTCCAGCCGGTGCTCCCGAATCCTGCCATGAAGGTCATTCAGCTGAGCCAACAGCCTCTGATCCTGCTGGCGCATCTCACCCTATGGAAAGCAATAGAAAAAATCAACAAAATAGATGTGTACAGTATATATGACTTTTTGTTAATTAAAGCGTATGTCTCCTCCCTCCCTGTGTACAATGAGGGGGGGAGGGGTGTTCTCCCCCCATGTTGGTGGTCTCCTCCCTCCCTGTGTACAATGGGGGGGGGGGGATCTCTCCCCCCATGTTGGTGGTCTCCTCCCTCCCTGTGTACAATGGGGGGGGGGGGTGATCTCTCCCCCATGTTGGTTGTCTCCTCCCTCCCTGTGTACAATGAGGGGGGGGTGATCTCTCCCCCCATGTTGGTGGTCTCCTCCCTCCCTGTGTACAATGGGGGGGGGGTGATCTCTCCCCCATGTTGGTGGTCTCCTCCCTCCCTGTGTACAATTGGGGGGGGGGGGGTGATCTCTCCCCCATGTTGGTGGTCTCCTCCCTCCCTGTGTACAATTGGGGGGGGGGGTGATCTCTCCCCCATGTTGGTGGTCTCCTCCCTCCCTGTGTACAATGGGGGGGGGGGGGGATCTCTCCCCCATGTTGGTGGTCTCCTCCCTCCCTGTGTACAATGGGGGGGGGGTGATCTCTCCCCCATGTTGGTGGTCTCCTCCCTCCCTGTGTACAGTGGGGGGGGGGGGGGGGGTGATCTCTCCCCCCATGTTGGTGGTCTCCTCCCTCCCTGTGTACAGTGGGGGGGGGGGGTGATCTCTCCCCCATGTTGGTGGTCTCCTCCCTCCCTGTGTACAATGAGGGGGGGGTGATCTCTCCCCCATGTTGGTGGTCTCCTCCCTCCCTGTGTACAATGAGGGGGGGGTGATCTCTCCCCCATGTTGGTGGTCTCCTCCCTCCCTGTGTACAATGAGGGGGGGGGGGTGATCTCTCACCCCATGTTGGTGGTCTCCTCCCTCCCTGTGTACAATGAGGGGGGGGGGGGGTGATCTCTCCCCCCATGTTGGTGGTCTCCTCCCTCCCTGTGTACAGTGGGGGGGGGGGGGGGATCTCTCCCCCATGTTGGTGGTCTCCTCCCTCCCATCTCAGGGATGATGTGTGACTGCACAACGATATGGATAACACAATGTCTGGTGATCCATCCACCCCCCAGTTCTTACCAGCTCCCTCCTGAGCCAGCACAGGGCGGGTTCCAGGGGCCCCTCCATAGTCAGATCTCTCCTGCCAGCTGCAAACCTTCTGATCTCAGCAGCTGACAGGTGAAGAATGAGCCCACCTGGAGGGCATTGTTGGCATCTGGTGGTGAGAATGCAGAAAGGAATTGGGGCATTGATAAAGGCTGGGTGGTGCACTGTGGCCCCTGGGCGGGTGGGGAAGCGGCCCCCTTTAATTAAATGTCCACTTGTGGTGGGATTTAAAAATGGCGATCCCCACTAAGGACAGGGGGACACTCTTCCCCGAGTCGGCCGCTAGATGGCGCTGAGAGCCCAGTCTCCTCCCACATGGTCGGTGATGGAGCCGAGTCCTGGGCTCTCTCCTGGGTCATCATCGTACACCAGCCGTCTGCCTGAGCTGCTGCAACACACATCGGTGCATGCCCAGCAAGAGCTGCCCCTTTACTGAGGGTGGAGATTTATTGTGTGTGGGGGAGGATGCCAGCCATCCCTGGGGTGTGCACAGGTCAGTGTCTGTCTGTCTGTATTGTATGCACAGATTGTGGTCTGTGTCCAATTTTGTGCAGTGACTGCTTTGTACGTCCTCCTTTGTTGGAGGGAGGATTGATGGAGTCATACACACAGATTGGGGCTGCCGATGTGTTACATGATGTTCAATGTGACAGCTGGCCCGCTAATTGATGGGGAGGGTCCTAGAAGGCACCTGGCATGTATAGACCTGTAGTCCCCCTCTGGGGAGGTTCCTAGAAGGCACCTGGCATGTATAGACCTGTAGTCCCCCTCTAGGGAGGGTCCTACAAGGCACCTGGCATGTATAGACCTGTAGTCCCCCTCTGGGGAGGTTCCTAGAAGGCACCTGGCATGTATAGACCTGTAGTCCCCCTCTGGGGAGGGTCCTAGAAGGCACCCGGCATGTATAGACCTGTAGTCCCCCTCTAGGGAGGGTCCTAGAAGGCACCTGGCATGTAAAGACTAGTAGCCCCCCTCTGGGGAGGGTCCTAGAAGGCACCTGGCATGTATAGACCTGTAGTCCCACCTCTGGGGAGGGTCTTATAAGGCACCTGGCATGTATAGACCTGTAGTCCCCCCTCTGGGGAGGGTCCTAGAGGGCACCTGGCATGTGTAGACCTGTAGCCCCCCCCCCCCCCCCGGGGAGGGTCCTAGAAGGCACATATAGACCTGTAGTCCTCCCCCGGGGAGGGTCCTAGAAGGTACCTGGCATGTATACACCTGTAGTTCCCCCTCTGGGGAGGGTCCTAGAAGGCACATATAGACCTGTAGTCCTCCCCCCCCCCCCCGGGGAGGGTCCTAGAAGGCACCGGCCATGTATACACCTGTAGTTCCCCCCTCTGGGGAGGGTCCTAGAAGGTACCTGGCATGTATAGACCTGTAGTTCCTTCTCTGGGGAGGGTCCTAGAAGGCACCTGGCATGTATAGACCTGTAGCCCCCCCTGGGGAGGGTCCTAGAAGGCACCTGGCATGTATAGACCTGTAGTCCCCCCCCCACCCCCTGGGGAGGGTCCTAGAAGGCACCTGGCATGTATAGACCTGTAGCCCCCCCTCCTGGGGAGGGTTCTAGAAGGCACCTGGCATGTAAAGACCAGTAGTCCCCCCTTTGGGGAGGGTCCTAGAAGGCACCTGGCTTGTGTAGACCTGTAGCCCCCCTCTGGGGAGGGCCCTAGGAGGCACCTGGCATGTATAGACCTGTAGCCCCCCCTATGGGGAGGGTCCTAGAAGGCACCTGGCATGTATAGACCAGTAGTCCCCCTCTGGGGAGGGTCCTAGAAGGCACCTGGCTTGTATAGACCTGTAGTCCTCCCTCCCCCCTGGGGAGGGTCCTAGAAGGCACCTGGCATGTATAGACCTGTAGCCCCCCCTATGGGGAGGGTCCTAGCACCTGGCATGTATAGACCAGTAGTCCCCCCTCTGGGGAGGGTCCTAGAAGGCACCTGGCTTGTGTAGACCTGTAGTCCCTCCCTGGGGAGGGTCCTAGAAGGCACCTGGCTTGTATAGACCTGTAGTCCTCCCCTCCCCCCTGGGGAGGGTCCTACAAGGCACCTGTCATGTATAGACCTGTAGTCCCCCCCTCTGGGGAGGGTCCTAGAAGGCACCTGGCATGTATAGACCTGTAGTCCCCCCCTCTGGGGAGGGTCCTAGAAGGCACCTGGCATGTATAGACCTGTAGTCCCCCCCCTCTGGGGAGGGTCCTAGAAGGCACCTGGCATGTATAGACCTGTAGTCCCCCTCCTGGGGAGGGTCCTAGAAGGCACCTGGCATGTATAGACCTGTAGTCCCCCCTCTGGGGAGGGTCCTAGAGGGCACCAGAGTACCTGTAGTCCCCCTCCCCCATCAGCAGTGTTGATGGCTGTGTGTTGTCAGGTTGGAGCACCCAGCAGGGTGGAGGTGCCACAGGGACTGTTGTGCTGATGTCATCCATGCCTCCTGGTGTATTATGTGTGAGGATGGTTTGTATTTATTACTACAGCAATGATTCACCCTCATCTGCAATATATGGAAGATTGGTGTCCAGCACCCTGACCAGCCTTCATCAATGTAAGAGGATTGCCGGCTTTCTTCTGTCTACAATCCTTTATGAGGGACTTCCATCAGCACATGTGTGATTGTGTACATGTCTGGGGGCACCGGGCATGAGGTGTGAGGGGCAGAGTGTCACCATTTATAGTCTGGTGGATGGAGAGTGGCGTGTTATTCTGGATAGCCCTTGTGATATTTGTAATGTGGTGGTGAATGGATAGATGTGTATTGTGGAGGATAGCCCTAGTTTGTGGTGAATGGATAGATGTGTATTGTGGAGGATAGCCCTGGTTTGGAATGTGGTGGTAATTGGACAGATGTGTATTGTGGAGGATAGCCCTAGTATGTAGTGTGGTGGTAATTGGACAGATGTGTATTGTGGAGGATAGCCCTGGTTTGTGGTGAATGGATAGATGTGTATTGTGGAGGATAGCCCTGGTTTGTATAGTGGTGCTGAATGGATAGATGTGTATTGTGGAGGATAGCCCTGGTTTGTAATGTGGTGGTGAATGGATAGATGTGTATTGCGGAGGATAGCCCTGGTTTGTAGTGTGGTGCTGAATGGATAGATGTGTATTGTGGAGGATAGCCCTGGTTTGTGGTGAATGGATAGATGTGTATTGTGGAGGATAGCCCTGCTTTGTAGTGTGGTGCTGAATGGATAGATGTGTATTGTGGAGGATAGCCCTGGTTTGTGGTGAATGGATAGATGTGTATTGTGGAGGATAGCCCTGGTTTGTGGTGAATGTACAGATGTGTATTGTGGAGGATAGCCCTGGTTTGTGATGGATAGATGTGTATTGTGGAGGATAGCCCTGGTTTGTGGTGAATGGATAGCCCTGGTTTGTGGTGAATTGATAGATGTGTATTGTGGAGGATAGCCCTGGTTTGTGGTGGTGAATGGACAGATGTGTATTGTGGAGGATAGCCCTAGTTTGTGGTGAATGGATAGATGTGTATTGTGGAGGATAGCCCTGGTTTGTGGTGAATGGATAGATGTGTATTGTGGAGGATAGCCTGGTTTGTGGTGAATGGATAGATGTGTATTGTGGAGGATAGCCCTGGTTTGTGGTGAATGGACAGATGTGTATTGCGGAGGATAGCCCTGGTTTGTGGTGAATGGATAGATGTGTATTGCGGAGGATAGCCCTGGTTTGTGGTGAATGGACAGATGTGTATTGTGGAGGATAGCCCTGGTTTGTGGTGGTGAATGGATAGATGTGTATTGTGGAGGATAGCCCTGGTTTGTGGTGAATGGACAGATGTGTATTGCGGAGGATAGCCCTGGTTTGTGGTGAATAGCCCTGGTTTGTGGTGAATGGATAGATGTGTATTGTGGAGGATAGCCCTGGTTTGTGGTGGTGAATGGACAGATGTGTATTGTGGAGGATAGCCCTGGTTTGTGGTGGTGAATGGACAGATGTGTATTGTGGAGGATAGCCCTGGTTTGTGGTGAATGGATAGATGTGTATTGTGGAGGATAGCCCTGGTTTGTGGTGAATGGATAGATGTGTATTGTGGAGGATAGCCCTGGTTTGTGGTGAATGGATAGATGTGTATTGTGGAGGATAGCCCTGGTTTGTAGTGTGGTGCTGAATGGATAGATGTGTATTGTGGAGGATGGCCCTGGTTTGTGGTGAATGGATAGATGTGTATTGTGGAGGATAGCCCTGGTTTGTGGTGAATGGATAGATGTGTATTGTGGAGGATAGCCCTGGTTTGTGGTGGTGAATGGACAGATGTGTATTGTGGAGGATAGCCCTGGTTTGTGGTGAATGGATAGATGTGTATTGTGGAGGATAGCCCTGGTTTGTGGTGAATGGATAGATGTGTATTGTGGAGGATAGCCCTGGTTTGTGGTGAATGGATAGATGTGTATTGTGGAGGATGGCCCTGGTTTGTAGTGTGGTGCTGAATGGATAGCCGTGTATTGTGGAGGATGGCCCTGGTTTGTAGTGTGGTGGTGAATGGATAGCCGTGTATTGTGGAGGATGGCCCTGGTTTGTGGTGAATGGATAGATGTGTATTGTGGAGGATAGCCCTGGTTTGTGGTGAATGGATAGATGTGTATTGTGGAGGATGGCCCTGGTTTGTGGTGAATGGATAGATGTGTATTGTGGAGGATAGCCCTGGTTTGTGGTGAATGGATAGATGTGTATTGTGGAGGATAGCCCTGGTTTGTGGTGAATGGATAGATGTGTATTGTGGAGGATAGCCCTGGTTTGTGGTGAATGGATAGATGTGTATTGTGGAGGATAGCCCTGGTTTGTAGTGTGGTGCTGAATGGATAGCCGTGTATTGTGGAGGATGGCCCTGGTTTGTGGTGAATGGATAGATGTGTATTGTGGAGGATAGCCCTGGTTTGTGGTGGTGAATGGACAGATGTGTATTGTGGAGGATAGCCCTGGTTTGTGGTGAATGGATAGATGTGTATTGTGGAGGATAGCCCTGGTTTGTGGTGAATGGATAGATGTGTATTGTGGAGGATGGCCCTGGTTTGTAGTGTGGTGCTGAATGGATAGCCGTGTATTGTGGAGGATGGCCCTGGTTTGTAGTGTGGTGGTGAATGGATAGCCGTGTATTGTGGAGGATGGCCCTGGTTTGTGGTGAATGGATAGATGTGTATTGTGGAGGATAGCCCTGGTTTGTGGTGAATGGATAGATGTGTATTGTGGAGGATAGCCCTGGTTTGTGGTGAATGGATAGATGTGTATTGTGGAGGATGGCCCTGGTTTGTAGTGTGGTGCTGAATGGATAGCCGTGTATTGTGGAGGATAGCCCTGGTTTGTGGTGAATGGATAGCCGTGTATTGTGGAGGATGGCCCTGGTTTGTAGTGTGGTGCTGAATGGACAGCTCCGGCTGGCTCCTACCATCACTACCCTTCTGTGCAAGGCTTCAGATTAATGACAGCAGCCAATCAGCAAGCAGCTTAGTGCAGTTACAGTAATGAAATCTGATTGTTTATTGCTGAGGATTAGGATATAGCAAAGGGATAAAAATAAAACATACGTATTAGGAAGGCAAAGAGCAGCAATCATCTTTCCCTGCTGGGAGATGATGAAAAATGAAACCTACATTAGCTACACTGCCTGATTAATAAGTCTGCTTCTGTTACTGGATACATGATCATATCCACGCTCAATCCCTAAAAAAACAACCCCACACCATAATCCCCCCTCCACCAAAGGATGTGGACCAGTGCACAAAGCAAGGTCCATAAAGACATTGGATGAGCGAGCTTGGGCTGCAGGAACTGGACTGGCCTGCACAGAGTCCTGACCTCAACCCGATAGAACACCAGCGGAGATGGCGAGCCAGGACTTCTCATCCAACATCAGTGCCTGACCTCACAAATGCTTTTCTGGAAGAATGGTCAAACCTTCCCATAGACACACTCCAAAACCTTGTGGACGGCCTTCCCAGAAGAGTTGAAGCTGTTATAGCTGCAAACTCAATACTGAACCCTACGGACTAAGACGGGGATGCCATTGCGTGTAAAGGCAGGCGTCTCAATACTTTTGGCAATATAGTGCATGTGATAGGGCAGCAGCACATCTATGTTCAGTTCTACTTAAAAGCTTTTTTTTTTTTTTTTTTATATTGACTACAGTGGCGTGGAAGACACTAGCGCCATAGGAATCAATAACAGTCCATGTAATGATCAATAGATTTCATTGTTTAGCGTATGGTCAAAGTACACAGATGGGGTGACATTTAACCACTTAAGGACCGCCTCCTGCACATTATGTTGCTCTTTAAGAGCCCAGCCGGCGCGCACGACCCGGTCCTGAGCTCCGTGCCCACGGGACCCGCGGACCCGATCGCCGCCGGTGTCCCGCGATCGGGTCACAGAGCTGAAGAACGGGGAGAGGTGAGTGTAAACAAACCTCTCCCCCTGCTTCCTAGTGACGCTGTCACTGATCGGCTGTTCCCTGTCATCGGGAAAGACGATCAGTGATGTCACACGCCAAGCCACGCCCCCCTACAGTTAAAAAAAAAAAAAAACACACAGGTCACACTTAACCCCTTCCCGCCCCCTAGTGGTTAACCCCTTTCACTGCCAGTGACATTTTTACAGTAATCAATGCATTTTTAATCTCACTGATCGCTGTATTAATGCCAATGGTCCCAAAAATATGTCAAAATTGTCCGTGTCCGCCATAATGTCGCAGTCACAAAAAAAAAAAAAAAAAAAAAAAAAAAAAAAAAATCGCTGATCGCCACCATTACTAGTAAAAAAAAAAAAAAAAAATTATTAATAAAAGTGCCATAAAACTATCCCCTATTTTGTAGACGCTATAACTTTTGTGCAAACCAAATCAGTAAAACGCTTATTGCAATATTTTTGTTAAAAAAAAAATAAATAAAAAAATCGCAATAAGCGTTTATTGATTTGGTTTGCGCAAAAGTTATAGCGTCTACAAAATAGGGGATAGTTTTATGGCATTTTTATTAATAATTTTTTTTACTAGTAATGGATCAGCGATTTATTTATTTTTTTAACCAAAAATATGTAGTAGAATACGTATCGGCCTAAACTGAGGAGGAAAAAAAACTTTTTTTTTTAATATATTTTTTGGGGATATTTATTATAGCAAAAAGTTAAAAATATTGAATTTTTTTTCAAAATTGTCGCTCATTTTTTGTTTATAGCGCAAAAAAAAAAATGCAGAGGTGATCAAATACCACCAAAATAAAGCTCTATTTGTGGGGAAAAAAAGGACGCCAATTTTGTTTGGGAGCCACGTCGCACGACCGCGCAATAGTCAGTTTAAGCGTCTCAGTGCAGAATCGCAACAAGGGGCCTGGTCCTTTTGGCTGCAAATTGGTCCGGGGCTTAAAGTGGTGTTTCCACCAAAAAAAAAAGTTGCTTAAAAAAAAAATCATAAAAAAAAAAAAAAAATAAAAACATATTTTACTCACCCCTAAATGCCTGTTGCTAGGGGGTCCCTCGTAGTCTGCCACCTTCAGTGCCCGGGCACTGACATCACTTCCCCTCTGCGCCGCAAAGTCATCTGGGACCGGCCATGTGTCCCAGATGAGTGAGCGTCGTATCCCGACGAGCGGCACCCGGCTGTGAAGCCACAGCCGGGTGCCCGCAGTAAAAATGCCGGCGCCACGAGCGGAGCGGGGAACGAGGGGGGGGCTTCGTTCCCCCGCATCTCTGGACCCCGGGACAGGTAAGTGTCCGATTATTAAAAGTCAGCAGCTGCAGTATTTAACATTTTTTTTATTTATTTTTTTTAGGGGGCACCCCACTTTAAGTGGCTAAAAAGAACCATTTATTGTAAAACATATTTGTTTTTTGTTTAATTTCAACGTATTTTCTACCTTTTCCTCTCAGCTGCCATCTGATGCAATCTTGTAAGCCCAGGATGAGCAGGACCACCATCGGTCAATGGCTTCTCCTCACTCCTTGGAGCTAAGTGACATCAGCAGAAGACATAATGCAGAAGGCCACGCTTGCTCGGAGAGCTCCGGTCCCGTCCGAGGATTTGAGAACCCATCCTACGAGGAGATCGGGGAGACCAGCTTTGGCCAAGAGCCGCGGGAGGCCTTGCAGTCGAGTCCTGCGTCGGAGGCGAGGGGATGGGGGAAAGAGAATGGATCTCCTCACTCCGAGGACAGTCGAGGACCTCAGCCGGCGAGCCATTCCATAGATTACGGTTTCATCTGTTCCTTAGTGCTGCTGGTCAGTGGCATTATTCTGGTGGCCGTAGCCTACACCATACCACGGGAGGTGCGGGTGAGCCCCGATTCTGTGTCCGCCCGCGAGATGGAACGGCTGGAACTCTATTATGCACACCTGGGCTCCAACCTAGACAAGTGCATCATCGCAGGCCTGGGCCTTCTCACGTTGGGGGGCACCCTCCTTTCCATACTACTCATGATCTCCATCTGTAAGGGGGAACTCTACCGGAGAAGGAAATTCAGCGTGGCCAGGGGGCCCAGGACAAAATACGGCTCTCTCAACCTGAGAATGAGACAGGTGACCACAGAAGGTGGCCAGGTGCTGGTAGAACACGAAGTGATGGAGATGACCAACAATATTACCCACCAAGGGCACGAGCCTTAAGAGCCACCAAGGACGTTTCAGATACGCCGACACGGGTTAATGATTTAGATGAGCAAATATTCTGCTATAGAGGCATTAATGTTTAATGAGGCCAGAGTATTCCGTCCTGAGAGGTTCCTGCTGTTTTCGATGTCGGTGGCGCTGGGGGGGGGGGGGGGGGGGGGGGGGGGGGGTGGGGGGGGGGGGGGGGGGGGGGAGGGGGTGGATAGAGAATTATTTCTAGATGCACTGTAAAAACAGGTTGACGGCAATAAGCTCCACGACTGCTGGTGTGGCAACAGAATATACAGCCACAGGACCTCGGGGTACACGCTGGCATTTGCAGTGCCACACCGGCCGTCGGGCTGCGGGTTGTCAACCTGTGCTGTAGAATGTGAATGTGCCGATTAAAAGAATGTTGACCAGGATTTCTTATCAATAAATCCTGCTGTAGCACAGATCGAATTTATGACCGAGCCTACCCTGCATCCATTTGGCTTTGCCAGCCCGCGGGTCTCGGGCAGTTGGCTGGCATGGTGGGGAGTCAGACGTTTATAAAATCAGGGCAAGATGAAAACTCTACATTTCAAAGATGTGCCCTTGGGACAGCTTAAACTATGTTTGTGTTGTAAATGCCACATGCTTTAGTAACATACAGAGCAAGAATGTTATATTTCGTAGCTTTCCAGTCCTTGGGTGAGGTGGCTGCTTTTATTGTTTTATTTTTTTCAAGCTAAGAACAATTTTCAGTGGGCACAGAAAATACTTGCCAGAAATAGAGGGGTAGATTTACTAAAGGCAATTGAACTGTGCACTTTGCAAGTGCGGTTGCTCTAGTCTAGAACTCAGTAAATGAGGCGAAGCTTCACTCTGCAATGAATACCCAATCACATACAGGGAAAAAAAAAAATGCATTTTGCGTGCACTTGATTGGATGAGGGAAGTCATCAGAGCCTCCCCTCCTTTATTAAGCTCTGGGGCAACTGCACTTGCAAAGTGTAGTCTATTTGCCTTTAATAAATCATTGTTGCTTCCTGTAAGCCACGGGGACTCCAAACTTTCTAAACAAAGGGCCAGTTTACTGTGCTTTAAACTTTTTAGGAGGGGGGAGAATGTGGCCATTGAAAGTAGAAACTGTCCTTGTGTCAGTGGAAGTAAGCAATGCAAAGAATTCCTCCCCCCTAGTAAACATGCACTAGGGGGAGGAATAGCGGCCCCCCTTGTTGGCGTCGGCGGGAGGAATATCACCCCCCCGCGTTGGCCTGGGCGGGAGGAATAGCGGCCCCTCTCGTTGGCCTCGGCGGGAGGAATAGCGGCCCCTCTCGTTGGCCTCGGCGGGAGGAATAGCGGCCCCTCTCGTTGGCCTCGGCGGGAGGAATAGCGGCCCCTCTCGTTGGCGGCAGCGGGAGGAATTTGCCTCCATCGTTGGCGGGAGGAACAGCGCCCCCATCGTTGGCGGAGAAATAGCGCCCCCCATCGTTGGCGGGAGGAATAGCGCCCCCCATCGTTGGCGGGAGGAATAGCGCCCCCCATCGTTGGCGGGAGGAATAGCGCCCCCCCATCGTTGGCGGGAGGAATAGCGCCCCCCCCATCGTTGGCGGGAGGAATAGCGCCCCCCCCATCGTTGGCGGGAGGAATAGCGCCCCCCCCCATCGTTGGCGGGAGGAATAGCGCCCCCCCCCCATCGTTGGCAGGAGGAATAGCGCCCCCCCCATCGTTGGCAGGAGGAATAGCGCCCCCCCCCCCATCGTTGGCGGGAGGAATAGCGCCCCCCCCCATCGTTGGTGGCAGCAGGAGAAATAGCGCCCCCCCCATCGTTGGCAGTGGGAGAAATAGCGCCCCCCCCATTGTTGGCGGCAGCGGGAGGAGTAGCGCCCCCCCCCCCATCGTTGGCAGCAGCGGGAGGAGTAGCGCCCCCCCCCCCCATCGTTGGCAGCAGCGGGAGGAGTAGCGCCCCCCCCCCCCCATCGTTGGCGGCAGGAGTAGCGCCCCCCCCATCGTTGGCAGCAGCGGGAGGAGTAGCGCCCCCCCATCCTTGGCGGCAGGAGTAGCGCCCCCATCGTTGGCGGCAGCGGGAGGAATAGCACCTCATTGTTGGCGCCAGTGGGAGGAATAGTGTTCCAAGGGCCGGATAAAGGCAAGCAAAGGGCTGCATCTGGCCCCCGGGCCACAGTTTGGAGACCACTGCTGGAAGCTGAACTAAAATATGGAAACAATGTTATCGCTATGCCGTCCTGTGAACTACAAATCCCCCCACCCCTCTATATAATGGAAAAGAAGGCAGAAGAACATGTTTCCAGTCCAAATCAGGAAAGCAACCGAATATCATAACACTGCATCCTTCAGAAAGTACAGCAGTATAATGAGTGAGGGTTTTGTTACTGGCAGGATGACAAGGTGAAAAAAAGAAAAAACAAATGCAGCCTAACATCTAAGGTCACATGCACACTGGGTGTATAGCTGTCTGCAGACTGTCAGTCTATGACAGGCTGAAATGTGCTGCGGCTGGACACTGTAGCGGGTGGTACTCGTGTTTTAGTGCCGTATGCGTTCAGGAATATATGCGTGGTATGCAGGCATCGTGTCCAGCTACAGTGTATTTCAGTCTGTCCTAGACTTTGACAGTCTGCAGAACTGAATGCTTCAGCTGTGCCTCGATGGGATTGGACGCGCACAGGCTAAATGCCCAGCGTGCATGTGGCCTAAAGATTGGTAAGCTGCAATATATTAAAATGTTCATTTTTAGATTTAGGTATGCTTTAAAGCAGGGGTCTCAAACTTGCGGCCCTTCAGCTGTTGCAAAACTACAAGTCCCATCATGCCTCTGCCTGTGGGAGTCATGCTTGTAACTGTCAGCCTTGCAATGCCTCATGGGACTTGTAGTTTTGCAACAGCTGGAGGGCCACCAGTTTGAGACCCCTGCAAAAAGGTAACTCCACTTTCGTAGGAACTAAAATTAGCAAATAAACAAATAAAATAATATAGCACATATAATCGCAACATGACATTTCCTTTTTAATCTGCAGTGCTGTAATTTTTTGTAAAACGCAATGAAATATGGCTACCTGGAGGTGTTCTGTACACAGAACGCCCCCCCCAGAAATGTCCCTGCTCACTGATTTTCCCAGAAGTCTGCACTAAGATACAAATCAGGTTTTTGGCATCCTCTGCAACTAAAATGTCATTTTGTTGCGATACTCTCAAAAGGAAAATTAAATTTAAAAGGTGATGCAGACCTTGCAGCTTTCCTGAGAGCCCTGCAGGCGCGGCAGCTGATTGATAACTATAAAATCACCCCCATACAGATTCACCCTGCACAGAGAAACAGATATTTCTTATATAACAAAAGGTAGGAATCTGCAACAAAGTGCTTTAAAATCCCTGGAATGTACACAGATCACCCAGAGGGGTGTGTTTTTTTTTTTTCCCCCTCGACAAAAGTGGAGTTACTCTTTAATAATAATAATGCACATTACAATAATTGCCCAGCGTTCAGCTTGCCCTAATTTTAGAAATGTCTCCCACAGCCCCTCCATAGGGTACCTGTTATCTTGTGTTGGAGGCTGCCGCTGTGTGACTCCCAGAAGAGGTGCCAATAGCAAATCAGGCACATCACCATGTGTTCTGTTCGGGAAGCAGCCCTACTTATGGGAGAGATGCCGACTCCAGTAGCCTCGGCTGTAACAGGTTCCCTTTAATATAAAGAAGCTGCTGACAACCACATCAGATTTATAGATGTACATTTAAAGCTGAACCCCAGGCACAAATGATGGTACAACGCCCAAATGAAGTCACAGAATTAAAAAGCACAGTCCGCCCTGGTTCACACGGATGCGGTGCGGGAAAACGCACAAGAGTCGCTGCGTTTCCCCCCGCATCGCGCTGCAAAGCAAATCGCACAGCATCCACGTAATCTGCTGCGGGTGTCAATATTCGGCATCCTGAAACAGATCGCAAAACGGAGTGCAATTGCTAGAATCGCATTGCATTGCTGTTCACACCCACGTGATGCGATTCAGGTGCGAAAAGGGGTACAAAATGAATGGCTCAAATCGCACAGTACAGATATCACATGTGATGTGCACAGGGGCGGACTGACAACTCATGGGTCCCTCGGGCAATAGGAGATTATGGGGCCCCCAGGCAATCAGAGATTATAGGGCCACACAGTATACAATCACACAGTATACACAGACATGTTTCTATTGGCTGAGAGAGGTGGGGCAGCTATAATCTCTGGATTTTTAGACCAAAAGGATGTCAGTAAGGGACATTTTAGAAACAGATGTTAAAAAAAAAAAAAAAGATTTTTACATACTGTCCCTGGTTTTACTGAGGCTGGCAACCCTGATGGGGCCCCCGGGAAGTGCCCGAATGGCCAGTCCGCCCCTAGATGTGCACAAGAATGCAGTGCGAATCACATGCAGTGTTCCGCACGCACTAGTGTGAACCCTGGCCAAGACAGATATTTTACAGACATATCCCACTTTTAAGCACACAATGGAGTTTATTTACTAAAGCTGGAAAGTGCAAAATCAGGCTCACTTCTGCACATAAACCAATGGGCTTCTAACCCCAGCTTGTTCAATTAAAGTGGAAGTAAACCCTTCCAAACCACTTTGACCTACAGGTAAGCCTAGATTAAGGCTTACCTGTAGGTCCAATAGATATCTCCTAAACCTACATGGTTTAGGAGATAGGCAGCGGCGCGCAGGCGCACTGCGCATGCCGGGTTTCCGGCGATATGCCGCTTTCCTGCGCATGCGTGGGAGTGACGTCATCGCCGCTTCAGCGAATCACAGCGCTGGAGCGGCGAGACCCGGAAGTCACTCCGGCCCTGGATGGCGTCGCAGAAGATCGTGGATAAGGGCCGCTTCGGGGGCTTCGTTTTCAGGTAAGTCATTCATAATGAGCTAGTATGCTATGCAGAAGTGAGCCCGATTTTGCACTTTCCAGCTTTAGTAAATAAACTCCATTGTGTACTTAAAAGTGGGGTATACCTGTACTAATAACCTCTATTATCATAGTCTTACCTTTCCTGTTAGGACATCTAAATAGGACCGTGCAGTTTAATAGGCACCAGCAAAAAAAGAACCCCACTGCTCCGATCAGTCGCACGGGTCTGGTCTGCAGTAGAAGTCTGTGTGGGGACACTTGTGCTTAGGGGTGTGACTATTACTCCGCTCTGCCAGCAAAGAACACTGCAATACGAGGCAGAAAGCAGCATTTTTCAACAAGAGGAAAGGGCATTCCAAAGCAGAAATCAGAATATGCTTGGGGAAAGAATTATAACGACGTAAAAAAATATGTGTGAGACTTCAGTTTGCTATGCATTTGCAATAGGGTAGCACCGATACCGAGTATTTGCACAAGTATCAGTACTCATGCAAATGCACCGATACCTGAAACCAATACTTTCAGGCTCAGTTCTTTGAGCTGTCAGTGGGTCTCCCCAGTGTTAAAGAAGTCCGGTAATTGGAGCAGTCAAAAAAAAAAAAAAAAGCAGCCGGCAATGTTTATTAACAACATTGCTCAGCCCTGAAACACTAAAATAAAAAGAAACATTGTTTCTCTTTGTATATTTCGGTTTCTTCATTTGCAGATCAAAAAGGGATGAACGCCAATCAGCCTTAAAGAGGATGTCCACCCGATTTTTTATTTTTTTTAAGTCAGCAGCTACAAATACTGCAGCTGCTGACTTTTAATAAATGGACACTTACCTGTTCCAGCGATGTCGGCAGAAGACGACGAGCGATCGCTCGTCTCTCGGCTGCCCCGCCGCCATCCTCTGTCAGGGAATCAGGAAGTGATTCACTGCCCGGTTCCCTACTGTGCATGCGCGAGTCGCGCTGCGCGTCTTTATTGGTCCCCGCTGTGTCCTGGGAACTGTGTGTTTCCCAAGACACAACGGGAACCCTCGGATATGGGCGGGCATCCTCGTATAGGGGCGGGGCAGCTAGTCCCGGAAGTGGGTGCAGATACCTGTATTAGACAGGTATCTGCACCCCCCTCCCCCCCTGAAAGGTGCCAATTGTGGCACCGGAGGGGGGGGGAATCCGATAAGCGCAAGTTCCACTTTAGGGTGGAACTCCGCTTTAATTAACTCCTATTCTGCTCCATTTAATTATTATTTTCCTGCTTTTTTTTTTTTTTTTTCTTTTGTTCACGTCTATTTTATAAACGATAAACAATTAAAACTTTTTTTTTTTTCTTATCTTTGTTAGTAAATATTTTTACACACACACACACACACACACACACACACACACACACACACACATATATATATATATATATATATATATATATATATATATATATATATATATATAAAAAAAACATATATTTACACATTTCACATTGAAAAAGCGCTAAATTAAAACAATTTATTTAATTTGTAAATAACTTTTCAATGCTTTGTACCATTGCTGACAGCTGAAGTGTAAACAAAACAGTTGCGGTAGGTATCGGTAATTGGTAACAGCGAGTACTAAAAAAAAAATAATAAAATAAAAGTATTGGTACTTGTACTCATTGTAAAAAAAAAAAAAAAAAAAAAAAAATGGTATCGGTGCATCCCTAATTTTGCAGCATGTCTCAGTCTCTGCCACATTGTTTTTAATCAGTGGCAACCTTTGATGACAAACAGTTACTTCCTGCCCTGGAGACCAGTTACCTCAGCCTGCCGTCTATGTGCTGGGTGACTGGTCACCTCACTGTCCCCCTGTAGTTCTATGCAGGCAGTGTTGACATTATCTGCAATAGAAAGTTCCCATCTGCTGCTGGCAGAGTTCACTCTGGTTCTTCCCATCCAGGTATAGTAGTGGATGCTCAACCTGTGGCCCACCAGCTGTTGTGGAACTACAAGTCCCATTGTGCCTCTGCCTTTGGGAATCATGCTTGTAAATGTCAGCCTTACAATGCCTCATGGGACTTGTAGTTCTGCAACGGCTGGAGGGCCACAGGTTGAATGCCCATGCTACACCCTGCTCTACCGCTCTCTGCTCCTCTGTGCAGCGCCCAGTTGCCTAGGTGCCCGGGACACTGACAGGGGAGAGCGAGGCACCCGTGGGGGTGACATTGCAGTGTGCTCTACTCTGACTCACAATGATGCCTCAATGATGCCTCAATGATGCCTCAGTGATGACAGGGCAGTTCTGTGCTCCCTGCACCGCCTGCTGACTACCATGAGCCAGACCACAGACTTGTAGCCTTGCAGGGTGTGCTTATGAAAAGCTGCCCTGCAGATTGTCCTGTAACCCTGTGTAAAATCACAGGGAAGAAACACAAGATGATCTCAGCTTGAAACCAGGTATAAAAAAAAAAAATAATAATAATAATAATAATAATAATCTTTTGGGTGCATGCTGGGCAAAGGGGCGCTCTATGTAACATCTGTACTGCCTGGAGATCAGCTTTAGGAAGCCTATGGCCTCCTGCCTGTGTAGCTCTGTGCCCTGAGCTGTAGTGTTTTGCTGCTACAAGTCTTGGTGACAATGCTTCTAAAGCCGGCTACACGTGCAAGGATTTCTCAACCAATTGTTTTATTGGATTGAATTACTGAGAAAGACTCTGATGCAACACAAAGAGCAAAGCCGCTTGCATTAATCCAATCACTTTCAAAAGTCAAAATGTTATATAGATTTAATCATAAATTACAAAAACATTATTTTTGACCAGCTGGATTAATAGCTACATAGCGGGCATCACATGTAGTTAAAACATTTCTGTGGTAATCCAGTTTGGCATGACAAATACAAAAGCTCCCCTACTTCCATAAGTCAATGCCTGACTTATCCAGCCAGTGAGAAAGTGACTCGTGGAAGTAGAGCAGGGGGTCTCCAATCTGACTAAATAAAAGGGCCAATTTACTGTCATTCAGACTTTAAGGGGTCCCGACTGTGGCCAGTGGGAGTAGACAATGCCCGATGTCAGCGGAAGTAATCAATGTCCCATCATTGGGAGGAATGGTGGTCCATCCTTGGTGTCAGCGGGAGGAATGGCGCACCATCCTTGGTGTCAGCGGGAGGAATGGCGCACCATCCTTGGTGTCAGCGGGAGGAATGGCGCACCATCCTTGGTGTCAGCGGGAGGAATGGCGCCCCATCCTTGGTGTCAGCGGGAGGAATGGCGCACCATCCTTGGTGTCAGCGGGAGGAATGGCGCACCATCCTTGGCGTCAGCGGGAGGAATGGCGCCCCCATCATTGGTGTCAGCGGGAGGAATGGCGCCCCCATCATTGGGGTCAGCGGGAGGAATGGCGCCCCCATCATTGGTGTCAGCGGGAGGAATGGCGCCCCATCATTGGCGTCAGCGGGAGGAATGGCGCCTCATCATTGGTGTCAGCGGGAGGATGGCGCCTCATCATTGGCGTCAGCGGGAGGAATGGCGCCCCATCATTGGCGTCAGCGGGAGGAATGGCGCCTCATCATTGGCGTCAGCGGGAGGAATGGCGCCTCATCATTGGCGTCAGCGGGAGGAATGGCGCCTCATCATTGGCGTCAGCGGGAGGAATGGCGCCTCATCATTGGCGTCAGCGGGAGGAATGGCGCCTCATCATTGGCGTCAGCGGGAGGAATGGCGCCTCATCATTGGCGTCAGCGGGAGGAATGGCGCCTCATCATTGGCGTCAGCGGGAGGAATGGCGCCTCATCATTGGCGTCAGCGGGAGGAATGGTGCCTCATTGGTGACAGCGGGAGGAATGGTGCCTCATTGGTGACAGCGGGAGGAATGGTGCCTCATTGGTGACAGCGGGAGGAATGGTGCCTCATCATTGGCGTCAGCGGGAGAAATAGTGCACTAAGGGCTGGACAGTGCCCGCACCTGGCCCTTAGGCTTTAGTTAGGAGACCACTGAAGTAGGGTATACCACCTGCTGTTTTCAGCAATCCTATAGATGGCAAATGGATCAGTAGTGTGACATAAGATTTAGTATTTAGGCAATTTATTCTACTTCCCCACTGTCTCTGAAATTGCCACAGCAGTCACTAACCCCTCTTGCTAAAAGGGGATCTGTCATAAAGCAAAGTGTGTGAGAATCCCCTTATGGAAACTGCCAGTCTCTACCTCGTACATGCAGAGGTAATGTGATAATATCACACTTATTGACTTCTTGTAGCCACAGACCATCGCAACATTTACATCCTGCAGACCAGCCACTTTACATGTGTGCAGTAGAACCCCACAAAGCTGGAGACGACTTCATAGATGTCTATAGACTTCTACTACATACAGACAGGAGGACGAGGCAAGGTACCAGGATGTAAACACAAAAGGTACAAACTTGTTAAGTATGGAGGTGGGTGGAGGGGTCCAAAGTCTGAAAAGTCACTTACCCTTTAATGATGGATCTGTGATGAGCCATGTTTTTATTTATTTAAATAGATCGCATAGCCAAAGAACGAACGAAGGGCTAGCCAGAATCTCTAGATACACTAAACTGTAGAACCAGATCGGCACTTACAGGTCAAGGCAGTGCAATAAGAAAACCATACTGCAAGTGGATTTGATCGATCTCTTGCAGATTGTGTGTAATATACAGAAAGTCTGCATTCATGATACCAGCACTGTCATTGAAGCCAAGGATCCCATATTAATGTATCTTGCCATTGGTTTATAATAAAGGTGAAAAAGCACAATATTTTGGTTCGGCAACTTTTTTTTTTCCCCTTTTATTAACCTTTGTAAATATTCTAGTAAAAAAATGTATAATCACCCGGCAGTTAAGATATAAATTATACATTTTTAAAGAGCAATACAGTCTTGTCAACCTTGTTATACCTGTAAAAGAGATTGGTTTAATGTAAAGTTATCTTGTTTCTATATATAATGTTTAGTCCTACATGTACATGGGGGCGGCCATATTTGCCCATTACATAGGCAGGTTCTGCTTCTTCCTTTTCAGTGCTACACAATGGTTTGTGCTTTACTGCTCCTTTTCATAACTAGAAGCTGAGAAAACCAATAAAAAAACAATATACACTCCCTGTGTAAAGGATATTTTATCTTAGCAGTTGTTAAAGCGGAGTTCCACCCAAAAATGGAACTTCCGCTTATCCGGTTCCTCCCCCGCTCCGGTGTCACATTTGGCACCTTTTAGGGGGAGGTGGGCGCAGATACTTTTCTAATACAGGTATTTGCTCCCACTTCTGGCGATCTACACTATGTCCGGCCCCCTCCTCTGTCCCCCCTCTGTCTTCTGGGAGACACGCAGGTCCCAGGAGACAGCAGGGACCAGTGAGGACGTGCAGCGCGACTCGCGCATGCGCAGTAGGGAACCGGGCAGTGAAGCGGTTGCGTCTTCACTTCCTGATTCCCTGACAGAGGATGGCGGCGGGGCAGCGAGAGATGAGCGGTCTCTCGTCACATTCTGCCTACACCGCTGGAACCTGGAACAGGTAAGTGGCCATTTATTAAAAGTCAGCATCTGCAGTATTTGTAGCTGCTGACTTTTAATATTCTTTGTGCAGGTGCAGCTCCGCTTTAAAATAACAAACATGTTATACTTATCTCCACTGTGCAACCCGAACCTGGTCTTCTGGAGTCCCTAGGCGGCTGTCTTGGCTCCCCCCTGCAAATACTGCGCACCTTAATGCGAGCTCCCTCGCATGGTGTGGAGTACTTGCATAGGGGGGGGGGGGTGCCAGACTAAGTGCAATATTAAAGTCACCTTGACCTACTAAAACGCGTAAAAACTGGCAACTCACATAGTAGTAGACACAAGCAGGCATGTATAGAAATGATCCATGGCTGAGCGTGGGGGGAGTCGGCTGAGCGTTCCTTATCAGTGGCAGAACACTGTGGAACACAAGATGGCGCCGGACCAGAGGCGACGTCAGCGAGAGGATGTGCTGCCATATGGGAGCATGTAATGGGGCAGTAGCGCTTTTCGAACACTTCCATTTTGTTACCGCATAGGTAGGACGAGGGGGGGAAGCAGTGTTCTCAAGCAGATTTATATGTAGCCTTTACTTCCACTTTAACATTTCTTTAATCAGTTAGGCAAAATGGTTGTAGTAGCCAATTTACAAATCTCTACTTTTAATGAAACAGCAAAAACGAAGTACAAACTTTTAAACATGTAAAAAAAAAAAAAAACACACACATAAAAATGACTTTAAACACTGCTCAGAATGCGCGCTCTTCGAAAAATAAGGGGAGCTTCAATAGTCCGCACAGGCAGAGAAAACTCAGCATGTTCTCTGCTGTCAATCACAAAGCGAAGGAGGCTTCACAGGCAGCAGTCAGACACCCTGGTGATGTCAGGGGGAGAAGTGTGGGCTGTAAGCTACAGGAAGCCTCCATAGGTTGAAGGAAACTACAACAAAAGGCTAAATAGATTGCTTTGCCAGGTTAGCATCAGTAAGTGCTAATTCTAAGTTATGTTTGCAGTCTGCAAAGTGTTACGTGAGGACAGTTGGGTTGATTTACTAAAACTGGAGAGTGAAAAATCTAGTGCTGCATCTGTACAGTGTAGCCAACCAGCTTCTAGGAGTTATTGTCAAAACTTAATCGAACAAGCTGAAGTTAGAAGCCGATTGGCTACCATGCAAAGCTGCACCAGATTTTGCACTCTCCAGTTTTAGTAAATCAACCCCCAATGTCCTTCTAAGGCCTCTTTCACACTTGTGCGACTTCAAAGTCGCGCGATTTTGCAGCGATTTCAAGGAATGCCTGTGTAAGTGTCATCAAAATCGGACCAAAGTAGTGCAGGGACTACTTTGAAGTCGTACTAATATGAATGGCTGTCGTTGGAAATCATGGGGAACGACTTGTCATGCTACTTTGCAGTCCCAAATCTTGGGGACAAGTCGTATAAGTGTGAAAGGGGCCTAAGGCTACCTACAAACATTAGGCAGTGCCAGATGTTTACACACAACCCAGACATGGAACAATCTTTTAAACAAGTTCGGATCTAATGAACCTAGAAACATTAATGATCATCATCCATCGTGCCAGACCAACTTTCCCCTGAACAGGCGATTGTTCTCTAACGCCTTTACCTACACTTGTAACGTAAGTCCAGTCTTAATGCACCTAAACACCAAACGGGTGTTCTTATAAATACCATGCTGGACATCGATTCATTTAAACAAAGCAAATAGTGCAAAGCAAAAGAAGAGGATTAAAAAAGGCAACATGAGGCATCGGACATCACATGAACATGTCATCATAGCCCGGAGGTGGGAGATGGTCGGGGTCAGGCCTGGACAGGAAAGAGTAAAAGTCAGTTAGTCTCTGACATTTGTCTGTAGAATGTGTACCATGCTCTATACAGAAAGAGGCATGCATTACACTCACCCAGGGCGTCTAGAACCCGGAGGGCCAAATGGGTCAAACCGAGCACCAGGTGGCACCGCTCCAGGAGGGAGGCCAATTGTGGGGTCAGGTCTGGGTCTTGAACCTGGTCCAAAAGGATCGAAGATCATACCTCCATACCCCCTGTAGGAACAGAATGACATGCTAGGTCATTGTTTATGATAAGTTATACATTCATAATATTTTTGTATACATATCTTGCTTTGTGCACTGGTGTATATTGGCACCCCTGCATTTCTGTCAGATAAAGCATTACTTCCCCCAGAATATTTTTGTATACATATCTTGCTTTGTGTGCTGTCATGTTGGAACAGGAAGGGGCCATCCCCAAACTGTTCCCACAAAGTTGGGCGCATGAAATTGTCCAAAATCTCTTGGTATGCTGACGCCTTAGGAGTTCCCTTCACTGGAACTAAGGGGCCAAACCCAACCCCTGAAAAACAACCCCCACACCATAATTCCCCCTCCACCAAATGATTTGGACCAGTGCACAAAGCAAGGTCCATAAAGACATGGATGAGAGAGTTTGGGGTGAAGGAACTTGACTGGCCTGCACAGAGTCCTGACCTCAACCTGATAGAACACCTTTGCTATGAGAGGAGACTGCAAGCCAGAAGCGCATTTGTGAGGTCAGGCACTGATATGGACGATATCAGTGCCTGACCTCACAAAAGCCTTTCTGGAAGAATGGTCAAACATTCCCATAGAAACTCCTAAACCTTGTGGACGGCCTTCCCAGAAGAGTTGATGCTGTTACAGCTGCAAAGGGTGGGCCAACTAAATACTGAACCCTACGGACTAAGACTGGGATGTCATTAAAGTTCATGTGCGTGTAAAGGCAGGCGTCCCAATACTTTTGGTAACATAATGGGTGTGTGTACATAAAACACACAAAAAAAAAAAAAAAGTTTGCTGTAACAGATTCTAAAGTATTAGCTGGAATCTGGCTTTAACTTGTTAGTGTATTGGAATCTGCTGGTCCATCTAACACTCTCCTCCTCCCAGATTAACAATGCCGTTTTCTAAAGCTGCCCCCCCCCCCCCCCTGTACTCCTTCATGCAGAGTGGGGGCGCTCTAATGTGCTACCGGCCAGATCACCAGGTGAAAACAGAGGGGGGGGAGCCTAAGAAAAGAAACCACACCCACAGCAAATAAGAGATGGCTCTTATGGCAAATCACATATATTATTTTCTTCATTAAAAAAAACTTGGACACATATTTTATTCTTGTGTCATCACAGAGATCCCCCCCATATACTCACCCCAAGGGATTCAAGTCTGCAGCACCATAAGGAGTGTTCCCACTGGGATTCTCCCTAGAAATGGAAAAAGGAAAAGAGCTGTAATTGGAAGCCATGACAGTTGGGAAGCTTTTGTAGTGTTATTTAACCACTTCAATACCGGGTACTTTTAACCCCCCCCCTTCCTGCCCAGGCCAATTCTCAGGTTTCAGCACTTTAATTGACAATTGCGCAATCATGCAGCACTGTACCCATAGGAAATTTGTATCTTTTTATTTTTTTTTACACAAATAAAGCTTTCTTATGGTGGTATTTAATCACCACTGGCCATTTAGTTTTTTGCTAAATAAGGCCCCTTTCAGGTCCACCTGTCAGTTTTTTTTAGGTGGACCTGAACGGACCCTCCAAAGACCTCTATGGAGCATCGGATGTCAGCGGTGACATGTCCGCTGACATCCGACCCGCTCCGAAAAAGTGTGACGGAGGAAAAACCTATTGCGGATCGGATCGGGTGATGAAGGACTCTATGGTCTGTCTTCATCCAATTCCCCCATAGGGACAGGTCGGTCCTTGCACAGTGTGCAGAGACAGACCTGTCATCTGCCTGCTTAGCGGGGATCGACGGAGCGATCCCCCGCTGTGCAGAGCAGGCTCCCTACACGGACACGTTAGGAGCCCTAAAGCAAAAAAATAAAAGGTTTGTTATACAATTTTGCAAATAAAAAAATGTCTTCATAAAATTTAGGCAAAATTGTATTCTGCTACATTTCTTTGGTGAAAATAACTCCAATCTGTGTTTATTATTTAGTCTGTAGGAAAGTTATAGAGTCCACAAACTATGGAATACAGTATCTCACAAAAGTGAGTACACCCCTAAGTGAAAATGTCCAAATTGGGTCCAATAGAGATGGGGCTCAGGTAAGTATTAGGGAGGGAGGCTGCTACACACAGAAGGTTTTTTATTCTAATGCATCAAGATAAAAAAAAAAAAATTCTGCCTTTACAACCCCTTTATTAATTTTAATACATATTTTATGATATGAATTACAAGCCAGCTAACAATAATTTTACTTTATACTGCAATGTGTTATTCATGGTGTGTGTGTGTCATATATATATATAAAATAATTTTTTTAATTGATCCTATTACAGGGGGTCCCCGACTTACGAACATCTACTTACGAACCGGGCGCTGCGGGGACCCTCTGCCATTTTCCGCGGACCTTCGGCCGTTCTGCGCATGCGCGGCCAGACGGAGCCTCGGAAAATGATGGCAAACATCGGAAATGTCCGTAATTTGCCGCGCATGCGCAGAGCGGCATTCGAAGGAACATCGGAAATGTCCGTAATTGTCGGTCTGCGCATGCGCGCCGACTTACAAACATTTCTGATTTAAGAACAGGGAGGACAGTCCCTAACGAGTTCGTAACTCGGGGACCCCCTGTATTATTACTAATACAATTCAAAAACTAGTATACAATGTTTATTTAGCAAAAATATTAATTTCTAACTGAATATTTGCTGCCCCCTGTTGCCATCATGATTGTGGGCATGTGAAGCCCAATCAAGATCTCTTCCTGGATTCATTCTGGAGAGGTGCATGCTGGGATCTCGTGCCGATTGTTTCTAAAGTTGCCATAACAACAAGCGGCGACGGAGGAAGGTCCCACCCCGTTGTTATGGCAACATCACAGACTCCTGGGAAATGACGAGCACAAGCGAGGGATGAAGTGACGAGCAGCTCTGCAGGCCAGGAAGTGGCAGATTAGGAGGACTACATAGCAACAGGGCGATTCTGGTAAGTATAAAAAAAAAAAAAAAAAATTCCTCCAAATGTTTTTTTTTATAGCTTTAGAGGTGTCAGATTCTGCAAAAAAAAATTTCAGGGTGGAACTCTGCTTTAAGGTCCCAAACCTTTTCCTTTTAAAATTTCAGATTTAGTGATGGAGGCGTATGACTATAGTATGTAATGGGCCTCATTTAAAGTCCCAAACCCCCCCCCCCCCCCATATACCCATTATTAGTAATCATTCTCAGGAGCGATTACTGCACTGAGCACCATGACCAATCCCTTAAAAGTTCTACTCCCACTGCAGTTTTATTTAAGGTTTAGCTTTGTTTTAATGTGGCCCCTCGGGGACATGTTTCACATTCAGTCCGGTGTTACCATATTTTTCCATTTCCTATAAGGCTGTCCCTCCCGACTATTAGATCAGTCTGTCAGCTGGCCTATGGAGGGCCTGTTCCACAATAAACCATTACATGGATGATAGATGAAAGGGGCTCTCACCGTGGAGTGTAGAGGGGTGCGGGGTCACCAGTTGGCACACTGTGGGGCACATAATCTGGGGGTTTCTCCCGTTCTCTCTCCAGTTTCCCACTTGTTTCCTTAGAGCCGAGTATTGGGGACAGTAGCTCAGTCTGCAACTGTCGTTTTAAAGCCTTTTGTGTCTTAAACACCCTGTATAGGAAAGAAAACACATTGGTAACAAAAAGGTATTAAAGTTGAACTCCAGGAAATCTTGTGAAATATATATACAAACTGAACCATTTTACCCACCAAACGATTTGTAGATCCAGTCCTGAGATTTCCACAATTCTGCCACACAGCACAGACATGTCATCTCCGCTGCCGTTAAATAAGACCTACAGGTCTAGCGCCAGCTTGTGATTGGACAGTGAAAGGGGAAGCAGCAGTTTGATGGGCTCACCTTTTCACTCTTCTCTCTACTCCTATCAGCATGTGCCTTCTTAGCACATGGGTGCTGCAATACAACTGACTGGCTCCAGCATTCTCTCCTTCCCCTAGATTAGGCTTCGCTAGAGAGGTACTGGGCCAAATTCAGGTACCTGTATTGTCTGTGTATTAATCAAAGCAGAGCTGCGTTCATTTATTTATTTATTTTACTTGAAATCACAAAGTGAGTTACTTACCTGGATTTACAGGCAAAAAGCTTTTACCATTAAAAGGAGTTGTAAACCCTCAAGGTTTGCATTCTATGCATAAAGGTGAGAAACCTTCCGTCATGCAGCAGCCCCTCCGAGCCCCCCTTTTACTTACCTGAGCTCCGGCCGGTGTCTCGTATCCCGATTGGATAGATTTATAAAAGCGCAGCCATTGACTCCTGCTGCTGTCAATCAAATCCAATGACGTGGGGGGCGGGGCCCAGTCCTGCTGCCTTTGTCAATAGATGCAGCAGCAGGACTCGGGAGCGTGCCCGCATGGGTATCCCGAAGGAGAGGTCTTCTCCGACGGGGCACTCGAGAAGAGGAGGAGCCAGGAGCACAACTGAGGGTCCCCAGAAGAGGAGGATCAAAACCAACTGCACAGAGGAGGAAAGTATGATATGTTTGTTATTTAAAAAAAAAAAACGGGAGGGTTTAGTAACCCTTTAATGCATTCTATGAAGGTTAAAAAAAACTTCTGTGTGCCCCCCCCCACCCAAATACTTACCTGAACCTCCAGTGCCGTATCCATCCAGTGCTGCGCATGAGAGCAGCATCACTGCTCTCTCCCCCTCATTGTCTCAGACACTGTCAACACCGGCTAAGGCGTGAGCCTGCATGAGTTCCCCCATGGCAGACAGCTTGCAAAAACGCAATGGAACACACAAGTGAGAATCTGGAATGCATTCGGACTGCGTTTCTATGGTGTGAACTGGCCCTTAAAGAGAAGTAAACCCTGTGTGAAGTGATGTCCCCTGTGTGGGCAGCGTCCATCTTCTGGCCCTCTTCCTTCCGAGCCGCGGACTCCGGCTCTGTCATTCGCCGGAGCCGTGTGACGTCATGCCCGCGCATGCGCACGGGAGCCGTGAGTAGCGGCATATGCAAGGGAAGAAACGGCCTTTAGTTTTGTTTCTTCCATGCATGCGCCGTAGATATTTTCTGCGGACTACAAGTGAAATATCTCCTAAACGGCACACGTTTAGGAGATATTTCCATTACCTATAGGTAAGCCTTATGCTAGGCTTATCTATAGGTAAAAGTCCAAAAAGTGGGTTTACAAGCACTTTAAAATAAAAAAAAATAACACATGCCACAGAAAATTCTAAAATAAGGAAAAAAAAGTGTTCGCAAAAATGTGTGCGCATTTACCAATTTTTGTCTTTTTCAGAATGATGAATAACACTGTAATAAATTATACTAATAATGAATGCTGACCTGTGGAAGTCTTTCAGGTTGGCTTTGTCGATGAAGTCGGCCACATTCAGCGTCAGATTGCTGACCTTTTCTGTCTGCGTGTTCTGTGTATAGCAAACAAGGCTTAATTAACAATGTTCTGCTGCAGGAAAAAAAAATAAAAGAATCTATTGCACATTATTTGACAATCTCCATTACAGGAATGACAGCTGGATTAGAGAATACATTGAAATGTTGACGGTGACCCTGAAAATGTACCTTTTGTCTTGAATTCCTCCTGAGAAATAGCGGTGTACTTCCTGGTATGTGAAGGGGCCTAGGCACCCACTTCTGTTTCTTACATGTGAGATCTAAGACATTTGCTGCCTCTGATTGCTGGTCTCAGCAATTCTGGTAATGTTGCTATTGTGACGTTCACCGTTCTCCTTGCTGGATGCCCTAACACACGTGTCAAACAAAAGGCCCGTGGGCCGAATGTGGAATACCAGGCCATTTTATGTGGCCCTCGCTTCTCTCCTATAGCTGCAGCAGCCCCCCTTGTCAACCCCCCCACCTTGTCTCAGTCGGCAGCAGAGAGGACAGAACGCCTCCTACAGATCCTGCGCTTTTCCATGCAGCTGCAAAGAGGCTCATCTCTACCGCCACCCGCTCGTCTCAGCAGTTGGCAACAGATCCTGGGCCTCTCTGTGCAGCCGCAGCACCCCCCTTGTATCAATAATGACGTAAAATTGGCTGCAGAGAGACCACCAGTGACTAGTCCTCTGCCTGCTGGTTTGGGCAGTTTCCAGAGTTCCTTATTAATATCACCGGTCTTTGCAACTTTTTATAAAAGGCGGTCTAAATGTGATAACTCAGACCAGCTCTGTTTCTGCCCATCTTGGAATCTTAGTGTTTCCATTGGTTTCTTCTACTCCTAATACATTGTCCCAATATAGGATAAAGCCCCTCATAACGGCCACATCTAGAGTCCCGGCAAAGGCAGAAGAGACCGTAGGGTGACTTAAAGCTGAACTTCAGGCACAAAAACTGTCACTTTAAATATGTTCCTCAATAGTCACAAAGGATACAAATACACTTTGTGTGCACCAAGCCCTGTTATTACCTTGTAAAAAAAAACAGCAATGACATCATCACTGCGCTATATAGAGTTGTAAGGAGGGGCCAGCAGGCTCCACCCACTACAGGATGGGTGGAGACCAGACCAGTCACCTTGCACAAAGAGGGAGAACGGCAGTGACATCATCACAGTGCTGTACAGAGCCTATGCAGAGAGCAGAGCTGTGGGAGGGGCCCCAACAGGCTCCACCCACTACAGGCTGCCAGTAGAAAACTATAGGAGAGGTGGAGACCAGACCAGTCACCCTGCAGACGGAGAGAGCGCAGTAGTGATCGGTCTTTATTAGAGGAAGCTCCTGCACAGAGGCAACGTATCATGCTAAATTCACAGCTGAACCACGTATGCATTTACACTTGTACCTGAAAAAGGTTGTGCAATTCTGCTCAGCCACTATGGAGAGACACATCTTTGCCACACTGATCAGCCCAGCAGCTGAGACACAGATTACCTGTCTTTCCAGTCATATTCTGCCTCCAGCCTGTTTAGTAGATGAATCTGCATCACCTTTGCCCAATGAGCAGGAAGTAGGGTTTCCACCTTTCCTTCAAGTCAATTGGGCTTCCACCACCATATAGTCCCCACTGTAATACCCACAATCTCCCCCACTGTAATATTGGCCTAGTATGGCTGGGTATCGCTGAGTATGGCTGGGTATTACCAAGTATTGGCAGAGTATTGGCAGGGTATTGCAGAGTATTGGCAGAGTATTGGCTGGGTATGGAGGGATGGCTGTGACTGCAGTTGTCACAGAGCAGTGCTGTGGGCACTACAGATACAGCCCACAGCGCTGCTGCCATCCGATCTCTCTCCCCTCCACTGTACAGATCTGTACACAGAGGGGAGAGAGGAACCGGCGTCATCATGATGCCGGTTTGTTTACAAGTGATCACATTGTAAACGGCCAATGGGTGCAGCAAGATGGCCGCCGCTCCGGAGCTAGGCCGAAGCTGCGGCCTTTCCTAAGGCCAAGGCCGCGGATCTTGGCGTGTGCCGATCCGAACAGGGTGACCCGTTCGGATCACGGATCGGTGACCATCCATTGCACCCCTAGTATAAACTATACATATATTTTACTATTAAATAACATTTCTAATCATATGAAGTTAAAAAACAAGAGTTCCCTTTCACTGTAAGGCTGCAGACTCTGATGTAAGGGAGAACTCTGGGGACTCTAACATAAGGGATGCTCTGGGAACCCTGATTTAAGGGAGAACACTGAGAACTCTGATGTACGGAGGGGACTCTGATGTAAGGGAGGACACTGTGGCCTCTGGTGTAAAGGGGAACTCTGATGTAAGGGGTGCTCCGAGAACCCTGATTTACCTTAGTGTACTCACTCAGAGGCAGGAGAGAGAAGGGGGGAGACTTCAGTCACAGACAGCGATGGATGGTGAGCTCACTCACCCCTTGGCAGTCAGCGCCTCTCATCCAGAGGTTTCTGAGGCAGCTGGACTTCAAATTTCCAGCCCCAACTTCCCTTTTCTGAGGCCCAGCGTTGGGGATTGAAGTGTGGGCAGACACAGAGGGGTAGGGGTGGGAGAAAGAGGAGCAAATTGAGCCCTCTCTCCTGTCGGTGTGTGTGTTGGGGGGGGTTGTTAGTGTTGGCTTTGAGAAGTGTGAAAGAGTGTAACAGACACTCAGCTTAGACAGCTGCAGCCAGCAACCCTGCTGGGAGGTCATAGTCCAGTCTGAATAATGTGTCCGGGTCTCAGACAGTCTGAAACCCAGACGCATGATTCAGATCCCAAACTGTCCGGGTGAATCCCGGACAGGAGGCAACCCTAGCAGGAAGCAACCAGGATGTAACAGGATGATTGCCATGACTGGCATGGGTGAGACAAGAACGGCTGGGCAAAATGGCAAATCCTTTAGCAGGTAGAGCTAGAAACATGTGTGTTTAGCTGTTTGCCTGTAGGGTCCGTTTATTGCCACAGAAGAGCTCCAATTTAAAGACGTGAAATGACAAAGACATAAATATAAACCACTAAACAATGGTGTACACCGCCCTGTACGACACTATCCTCACCATAACATTGACTATCAAAGTGCCATCCACCGTCAGTGCTTTGAGTAGGATCTTCGCCTTGTCGCTCCCGTAGCGCAGGGTGTACAGCTCTTTGTTGCTGGCCCAGCCATCTGGAAGTCGCTCCGATTCTTTCTCATTGGCTCCGGCCTGTGGGGGGCAAAGAAAACACATGAAAACTTTCCTAATACACACAACAGACTGCAGGGTTGATACAAACCCGTTTAAAACAATTCTTACATAGGCAGCCTGCAAAAAGACGTTCGATACTTACCTCTTCAGCAAGCGTGACACCGAACTTACCTCGGTTGAAAAGCTACAACTTTGGCAGAATCTTCAGCATCTGGTATTTCCAGGAGTGTTGGATGCTAGCGACCCCCCTGTATGTGCTGCGATCCCCCCCCCCCCCAGCCTTTACCTCACTCTAGGAAGTACGAGCCAGAGGCCCCCCTAATCCATGCGCCCGGCCCAATAATCTACATGCAGGGTGCTGGATACATGGATTTCAACGGGATTTATTTTTTGAAGCACATGATTAGAGCCTGAGGCTCTAATTGGCTTAAAAAAAAAAAATAAAAAAAAAAGGGGTGGACTCTGGGCGCAGAGCACTGTGCCCAGAGTCCACCCAATTGTGTGACAATAGCAAATTAATATTCGCTATCATCTTCCAGATTCTCCTCCCAGCCAATCAGGAAGTGGGTCCTGAGAGCCGATTGGTCTTAGGACTCCCGGTGTCTTGTCAAATATTGTCCCCCGTCGGATAGTGTCTGCCCTGTACTGCGCTTGCAGGACAAGGAGACGCCGAAAGTCTCCGAAGAGGAGTCTAGGTTCAAGCCCCACCATCCAAGTGGACATAGAGTTAGAATTCAAATTTTGTAGAGTGAAGCAAGGCCGTGCCCGAAGTGTGGCGAGCAAAGCGTGCCCGCGAGGGGCCCTCCTACTAAGTGCTGTTTTACATCATCTACCATATGTCCACTTGCATGGTGGGGCTTGAACCTGGCCTCAGGGCAGAAGGTACTATCTTTGGAGACTTTTGGCGTCGCCTTGTCCTCCGTACTGCGCAAGCGCTGCGCCTGCGCAGTATGGGCCAGACAATTCTCGGCAGAACACCGGCCAATCGGGTCTCAGGACTCACTTCCTGTGGCTCTTCCCTCAGCAAGTTCATCTCAGATCTCACCATCTCACCCTGGATCCCATATGCCTAAGGCCTCTGATCGCCGCCTTCCCGCCCGTCTCCTCACTCCCGAGTCCCGCTTCTGCGTCCAGTTACACAGACAGCGGGACTCGGCCGTGCCCCCCCTGCGCCACTGGATTTGATTGACAGTAGCGGGAGCCAATGGCTCCTGCTGCTTTCAATCTGTCCAATAAGGAGAGAGACAGTGGCTGCCCCCGCGATTCTGCAATTCCAGGTAGTCTGAGCTTCACCGAACACAGCTCTGTGAATGTAAACAACATAGAGCCGTGCTCAGTGACAGGGGATCTCATTGTTTGTTCTTTCCATGCTAAGCAGCGAGATCTCTATTAAAAGCAGCACACAGTACACACAAACACTGGCTAGGCACGCGTTTAACCCCTTGATCGCCCTAGATGTTAACCCCTTCCTGTTCAGTGTCATTAGTACAGTGACAGTGCATATTATTAGCACTGATCACTGTAATAATGTCACTGGTGATGTCAGTGGCAATTAGTTAGCTCCCCCCCAGCGTCAGTTAGTCCGTCGCACTATCACTGTCCCGTTATAAGGTCACTGATCACCTCATTTACTAAAAAAAAAGAAGAAAATAAATAATAATAAATTATTATTATTATTATTATTATTATTATTATTATAAACTCCAGAATATATTTTCTATTTTGTAGACACTATTACTTTCACACAAACCAATCAATATACACAGAAGATCTACAGTAAGATACTGTGAGAGAAGATCTATATCAGGTTGCTGTGAGTTACGTGTATGGATCTCTATTGACTGTTCAAAGCTCAGTTGCCATAGGAGACAGCAGTTCTACAAATACAGTTGCTGCATCCAGCTTAAAGGCCCTCAACCTGTATAGCTGTCTGCCCATTTTTGTCTCGGTGTCTGCCAATTGCTATTGCATCTGCCTAAGGGTGTCCTGACCCTAAGCCCTCTCTCCCTCAGTTCTTTTTAAGAGTGGTGCTGTGGAAATGAACGATTAATTGCTCGATTAATCGTAAATTTCTTTGGAATTTCCATAGGAAAGCCTGCGGCTTCGGTCTAGCTTCGGAGCGGCGGCCATCTTGGTCCACCCGGCGGCGGCCTAGTAGTGGCGCGCTGACGTCATCAACACCTGCCTGCTGTCTATTCCGGGGAGATGACGTAGACATTACAGTATGGGGGGGGGGGGGGGGAGATGACGTAGACATTACAGTATGGGGGGGGGGGGGGGAGATGACGTAGACATTACAGTATGGGGGGGGGAGATGACGTAGACATTACAGTATGGGGGGGGGGAGATGACGTAGACATTACAGTATGGGGGGGGGAGATGACGTAGACATTACAGTATGGGGGGGGGAGATGACGTAGACATTACAGTATGGGGGGGGGGAGATGACGTGGACATTACAGTATGGGGGGGGGGGGGAGATGACGTGGACATTACAGTATTGGGGGGAGATGACGTAGACATTACAGTATTGGGGAGAGATGACGTGGACATTAAAGTTTTCGGGGGGAGAGGACGTGGACATTACAATTATAATTAATCGACTAATTTCAATTAATCGATTAAAAAAAAAAAATAAAAAAAAAAAAAATAATTAATTAATCGAACACAAAATTTTTAATCAGTAACAGTCCTAGTTAAGAGACAATAAATCTCTTTTGTTCGCATCCAAAAAGTGACTGGCACCCATGTTTTCAGCTTGCATTACACCTGCCATGCCTAGTAACCCATACTGTGAAGGAGGAGGTCAGCTCTCCCTAACTCTGGAGGTCACCATCAGGCCTTTGGAGGTCGGGATGCCACTACAGTAGACCATGCCTATGCAATGCATATCAGCACGTCTGCTTGTAGTCCCCACCGGAAGTGCGTGCAACTGGGCAACTGCACAACTAGGGTTCAGTTGGCACCCCACAGATGGGAAATAACTGAACAGGGACCTTTATGACAGGATAATCAGGTACTATTTCAATGAAACCTGTAGATTTAAAAATACTTTTTGAAACCACATTAACAAGTGAAAGAAGCATCAAAAGGCGCGCCGAGGAGGTTTTCCGGCTAATAGAAGAGAATAGCAGGGCTTTTAGGTATTAGGCAAACAAAAGACTCCCAGAATATGCGGACACTCCCCGATATAAATATAGGTTATGTTCTGAAATTCTTTTATGCAATTCAAGATTTGCACGAGTTAGATTTCCTCATCTTTGCATTTGGCGACATCTATAATAATCAGTGTGTTATCGGCGGCGTCTACGGCTGCTCTCAATGCACGTCTACACAGGTAAAACCGGTACGAGAGGAGATGGGAGGCAACCGGCACCGCCGAAAACACGTTGATTTGGTGGGTCCGGCGCTCTGAGTGAACAGTGTACCTGATGGGAATGTCCCTGTAGAGAGGCGGGAAGGGGGCAGTGGCTGGAGAAGAGGTGACCTGCAGGGGGCAGGACTTTGGCTTGCTGCGGGAAGCGGGGCACACACACGTGATGTCATTGGTTGCTATGATGGCAGTGGTCCTAGCAACCAATGGCAGCGCTGCAGACTGATGGTCCTCACAGGAGTGTATAGGTTTGTAAAATGATTTTAAATGAATAAAACAGCAGCGCTAATAATCACAGTGTCTGTGAATAAACTAAATATTTAGCCTGTGTAGACAATACTGAAAAATAATCACCCTGTATAAACAGTGCTAAAAAAACAACACCACAATAAACACTGTTTATACAGGGTGATTATTTTTCAGTATTGTCTACACAGGCTAAATATTTAGTTTATTCACAGACACTGATTATTAGCGCTGCTGTTTTATTCATTTAAAATCACTTTACATTATTTATCTATTTAAGTAGCTGCTTGGTTTATTTTTATACACATAGGTGTTTTAATTAATTTTTCTTTGTGCGCAGTGGTGGTGTGGAATAGTAGGAGGGTGAACGATTTTCATACCAGTTTATTTTGATTTAGTGTATAGGTTTGGTCCGGGTCCGCACCGCGGTCCGCCACTTCATGACCACTGGATTTATACTGTGAACATGACCACAATTAAAGGGGTTTTCACCTCAATACATTCTATGCATGAAGGTAAAAAACCTTCTGTGCTGCTGCAGCGCCTCCAGACCCCCCCCCCCCCCAATTTTTTCTTACGTGAGCCCAATCCGATCCAGCAATGTGCACATGAGCAGCCGCTGCCTCTCTCTTCACTGGACAGATTGATAGCAGCAAATCAAATCCAGTGATATGAGAGCGGTGGGCGGGGCCGAGCCCCGATGTCTGTGTCAATGGCAGCAGCGGCACTCGGGAATGAGCCAGTGTGGGTGCCCCCATGGAAAGCGGCTCTCCATGGGGGGGGGGGGGCACCCGATGAGAGGGAGGGGCCAGGAGCGCCGGGGCACCTCAGAGGAAGAGGACCGGGCTGCTCTGTGCAAAACGTTAGCACAGAGCAGGGGCATAGTATAGAGTATAGTATAGTATAGGACAGAGTATAGGCACGTTTGTTATTTTTAAAAAGGGGGGGTATACAATTCCTTTAAATTGCACCACTCATTTCATACAAAGGTGATGGGAAAAGAAGAGGTTTGGGAGCTCGTGGGAGGACGTTACAAGGAGGCAGAAAAACATCATATAACACAATGACATTAAAAATAGATTACAAGGCCATTAAGTAGAGGATGTATGTGGATTATTTTTGGAGCGTACAGATATCATTTAGTGCCATTTTAATTACTCCATAAAATAAAGTAAAAATTAAAAAAAAAAGCCATTATAAAAGATAATGGGCGATGATGACACATTGGAGGGAGTTAGTGATGGGAAACAACACCTGATGATGAATCATTGGAAGAACAGGAATGACGGGTCCAATACATGGGAGGCAGAAGAACCCGACAGTCATAAAATATTATATTATATACAGGCACTTGTATAACACACATCCAGCAGGTAGAAGGAGTATTGATCTAGGGGGGTCTGTGACCAGGTAGAAGGAGTATTGATCTAGGGGGGTCTGTGACCAGGTAGAAGGAGTATTGATCTAGGGGGGTCTGTGACCAGGTAGAAGGAGTATTGATCTAGGGGGGTCTGTGACCAGGTAGAAGGAGTATTGATCTAGGGGGGTCTGTGATCAGGTAGAAGGAGTATTGATCTAGGGGGGTCTGTGATCAGGTAGAAGGAGTATTGATCTAGGGGGGTCTGTGATCAGGTAGAAGGAGTATTGATCTAGGGGGGTCTGTGATCAGGTAGAAGGAGTATTGATCTAGGGGGGTCTGTGATCAGGTAGAAGGAGTATTGATCTAGGGGGGTCTGTGACCAGGTAGAAGGATTATTGATCTAGGGGGGTCTGTGACCAGGTAGAAGGATTATTGATCTAGGGGGTCTGTGACCAGGTAGAAGGAGTATTGATCTAGGGGGGTCTGTGATCAGGTAGGAGTATTGATCTAGGGGGTCTGTGACCAGGTAGAAGGAGTATTGATCTAGGGGGGTCTGTGATCAGGTAGAAGGAGTATTAATCTAGGGGGGTCTGTGATCAGGTAGAAGGATTATTAATCTAGGGGGGTCTGTGATCAGGTAGAAGGAGTATTGATCTAGGGGGGTCTGTGATCAGGTAGAAGGAGTATTAATCTAGGGGGGTCTGTGATCAGGTAGAAGGAGTATTAATCTAGGGGGGTCTGTGATCAGGTAGAAGGAGTATTAATCTAGGGGGGTCTGTGATCAGGTAGAAGGAGTATTAATCTAGGGGGGTCTGTGATCAGGTAGAAGGAGTATTAATCTAGGGGGGTCTGTGATCAGGTAGAAGGAGTATTAATCTAGGGGGGTCTGTGATCAGGTAGAAGGAGTATTAATCTAGGGGGGTCTGTGATCAGGTAGAAGGAGTATTAATCTAGGGGGGTCTGTGATCAGGTAGAAGGAGTATTAATCTAGGGGGGTCTGTGATCAGGTAGAAGGAGTATTAATCTAGGGGGGTCTGTGATCAGGTAGAAGGAGTATTAATCTAGGGGGGTCTGTGATCAGGTAGAAGGAGTATTAATCTAGGGGGGTCTGTGATCAGGTAGAAGGAGTATTAATCTAGGGGGGTCTGTGATCAGGTAGAAGGAGTATTAATCTAGGGGGGTCTGTGATCAGGTAGAAGGAGTATTAATCTAGGGGGGTCTGTGATCAGGTATTAGGAGTATTGATCTAGGGGGGTCTGTGATCAGGTAGAAGGAGTATTAATCTAGGGGGGTCTGTGATCAGGGAAGGAGTATTGATCTAGGGGGTCTGTGATCAGGTATTAGGAGTATTGATCTAGGGGGTGATCAGGAAGGAGTATTGATCTAGGGGGTCTGTGATCAGGTATTAGGAGTATTGATCTAGGGGGGTCTGTGATCAGGTAGAAGGAGTATTGATCTAGGGGGGTCTGTGATCAGGTAGAAGGAGTATTGATCTAGGGGGTCTGTGATCAGGTATTAGGAGTATTGATCTAGGGGGTCTGTGATCAGGAAGGAGTATTGATCTAGGGGGTCTGTGATCAGGTATTAGGAGTATTGATCTAGGGGGTCTGTGATCAGGTATTAGGAGTATTGATCTAGGGGGTCTGTGATCAGGTATTAGGAGTATTGATCTAGGGGGTCTGTGATCAGGTAGAAGGAGTATTGATCTAGGGGTCTGTGGAGTCATTAGGTGGACATTTTTGGAAAGTTACAATTCTCCTATCTCTGTGACAATGTAACAAAGTCCTCATGTAGCAAACTTCATAAAGATACAAATTAATTCTAGAACAATGATCTCAGTGTCAGTCTTCCCCCTATGGACATTATATGACGAACCTCCAGCCCTGCACTACCCTGGACAGCTCTGATCACACAGGAAATGGCTTGTGTTACCTTCTCTCCTTTCCCCAGGCAGCGGAGGCCTTGGCTGATCAGTTCCCAGTGGATGAAGCAGACCAGGGGGTCTTGAGGCTGGCTGATCTCCGAAGACGCCAAAGCGTACAGCAGCTCCAAACCCGGCGACGCCATGTTTATGGGGAATCAGGCACTTCCGGGATCACCGGCTTCTATAGCACCAACCAAACAGAAAGGAAAGATTTGTTTTCGTGTAATTCTTGAAATTGGACACTAGATGGCGACAGAGATCGCAGCACGTCTGCGGGACAGAACACAGAGCACGCTCCGCCCCCAAAACATTTAGCATGCAGACCAGGGCTTAAAGAAGAACTCCCGCATGCAACATAAGAGTTTAATGAAGAACTCCAGCATGCAGACCAGGGCTTTAAAGAAGAACTCCAGCATGCAAGCCAGGGCTTTAAAGAAGAACTCCAGCATGCAGACCAGGACTTTAAAGAAGAACTCCAGCATACAAGCCAGGGCTTTAAAGAAGAACTCCAGCATACAAGCCAGGGCTTTAAAGAAGAACTCCAGCATGCAAACCAGGCCTTTAAAGAACTCCAGCATGCAACAGTCTATATTCTGATGTTTTCTAATGAGAGCTTTAACATGAATCAGAGATACATTTTTTTTTTTAACAAAACAGGAGTGCTTTATTGAAGGAAAGTGTACAGTACAGGGATAGTAGACAATTTGATACAATAGATGCAGTCAGTACATATAATGCATAGTAGTTAGTCTAGATCAAGTACAGGACTTCAGTTATTCATCCTAAAAAGGCTATATGAATTACAGCAATCTGGGTGTGTTTACCCAATCATCTCAGATTCATAGGATGACCCTCCTTCCCCCATTTGGGGGTAAGGAGCAGGATGCGAAGAGAGAAATTTAGCTTGCTAACATACGGGAGTGTGGGAGCGGGGAAGGAAGGGAAGGGGGGGGGAGAAGGGAGGGGGGGGGGAGAAGGGAGAGGGAGGGGGGCGAGGGGAGGAAGGGGAGGGGTGGTTACACAGGGGGGGGGAAGGGGGGAGGTGCTGGCAGACGAAGGATCCAACGTCAGGCTTTACCTAATGCTCCCCAGTCCACGGCAGCCAGACCTTGTCAAACTTCCAGGGGCATCCCCGGCTAATGTAAGTCAATTTGTATAAGGGAAGGGCAGCATTAATTTTGGCCTCCCAGTTAGCAACCGTTGGGGGAGACGTCGACTTCCAGTGGCACAGTATTTCCTTTTTAGCATAGAAAAGGAGGTAAGAAACCAGCAACTTACAGTGGTGTGACCTCTGGTCGTCGTCGTGTACCCCCAACAGGGCCACCTCAGGAGCCACCGGGACAGACAGGTCCAAACGACCATTTAGTTGTTCAAAAACGCTTGCCCAGTATCTTGCTATTTGAGGGCATTCCCAGAACATATGGATAAACGAGCCCGACTCAGTTCTACATCTGGGACAAACAGAGTCCCTGTCCGGGTATATCTTGGATAGCCGTTCCGGAGTGAAGTACACTCTGTGGAGGAACTTCGTCTGCACCAGTTTGTCAGCAGCTGATATGACCAACTTAGGTCCCTGTTCCAGACAGTCCTCCCAATCCTCCCTCTCCAAGTTTGGTATATCCATTTTCCATTTATCCCATAACCTATCCAGCTTGGGGAAATCCTTGGGCAAGAGTGTAGCATATAGTGCAGAGAGAGGCTTCCTGAGAGTATCGGAGGCCAAGAGGTCCTCCACCGGGTCCCGCTGTATCAGAGGGGTGGGAGAGAATTGAGCCCTCACAGCGTGTCGAAGCTGGACGTACCGAAAGTACATCCAACCTGGTAATTCATACTTCCTAGTCAGCTGGGGAAATGACAGTAGGGTCCCTGAGGGCATAATGTCCCCCAGAGTCCCAACTCCAAATCTGATCCATATTTGTGGATCAGGGATTGTGCTCAGGTGGGGGAAATTCGGATTTTCCCAGAGGGGCTGGTCCGGGGACCAGCGGTCCGGCTGAGAGAATCTTTTTCTGGCCATGGTCCACACCTTTACTGTGGCCTTAGTCGGGGCAGGCAGGTCCCTGCATGCTCTCGATCCCTTAAACGCCAATGTTTGCAATGCGTGCATAGATCCCACTCTATTTGCCTCAGTACAAACCGCTGCATTTGTGCGTTGCGCCACCAACCACCAGCGCACCGTGACCAGCATCGCCGCCCAGTAATATGTTTGGAAGTTTGGTAGGGCCAAACCCCCAAATTCAATTGGCAGTTGCAGCGTGGATTTAGCCAACCGAGGGACAGAACCGTGCCATAGGAATGCTAAAACGCATTTATCTATTTCCTTAAAGAAGGTCACTGGGATCCAAACCGGGCTATTCCTGAAGAAATAGTTCAGTTTGGGCAGCAGGATCATCTTAAGGATACCAATGCGACCCAACAGGTTCAACGGAAGCCCAGACCACAACTGACACTTATCCTTAATCAGTCGGAGCTGAGGAGCCAGATTCAGAGAGAAATACTGGGCAACCTCTCTGGCCACCCTAATCCCGAGGTATTTAAAGTCTGTTACCCATACCAGTGGTACCGGATCCGGAGTAGCCCGGGCCCGGTCATCCACTGGAAACAGCACCGACTTGGTCCAGTTAATGCGGACTCCAGACATTCTGCCAAATTTGTCAAATAGGTCCAATGCGGCGAACAGGGAAGGGCCAGCATCATTTAGATAAAGCAAAGTATCGTCCGCATAGAGCGAAATTTTTTCTTCTAGGCTACCCAGCTTCAGTCCCCGAACCTGCTGTGATTCCCTGACCAGAATAGCTAATGGTTCTAAAGCCAGGGCAAAAAGACTGGGGGAAAGAGGACACCCCTGGCGGGTTCCTCTATGTAATGTGAATGCATTGGAAACCATATTGTTTGTACGAACCCTAGCCTTCGGTGACCTATACAGTAGTTGTACCGCGTGTATAAATTTGGGCCCAAATCCAAAACGTCTCAGAACCTCCCACAAATACACCCATTCCACCGAGTCAAATGCCTTCTCGGCGTCGAGAGAGGCAATGACTCGAGTGCCTGTGTTATCATGTGTGAGGGACAAGTTTAAGAAAAGTCTTCTAATATTAATGTCCGTTCCCTTACCCGGCATAAAGCCAGTCTGGTCAGTGTGGATCAGCGTAGATATTACAGTGGCCAAACGAGTGGCCAGTATTTTGGCCAATATTTTTGCATCCACATTGAGCAGTGAAATAGGCCTGTAGGACCCGCACTCTCGGGGGTCCTTGCCGGGCTTGGGGATCAGGACAATCACTGCTTCCTCCATGGATTCAGGCAGAGCCTCTGTCTCGGTCAAGTCCGCGAAGAGAGCTGTCAACCTAGGCGCTAGTAGTTCCACGTGTTGAGAGTAAAATTCCTTGGGTAATCCATCAACCCCAGGGGTCTTACCACTCTGAAGGCCACCAATAGCCATCTGTACCTCTTCGAGAGTAATGGTTTCTTCTAATACCTTCTGGCTTTCTTGGGACAGAACCGGGAAGGGGACGGTAGCAAGATATGTCTCCAGTTCCGATAAGGAGAAATCAGCCCTGGAGGCATATACCGCTTGGAAAAATTCCAGGAACCTGGTGTTAACGTCTTCCGGAGAAGACACAATATTCCCACTAGAGTCTGCAATGTTAGCTATATGAGTAGAAGCCGAGTGATCTCCAGCCAACCAAGCCAGCAGCCTACCATTCTTATTACCATGTTCAAAGATCCGCTGTTTAGAGTAAAGCATGGATTTTTTAGTCTGCTCCACATTATGTAGTGAGAGGTCTCGGAGAGCCCCCTGCCACACCCTATGATTAATATCCGTGGGGGACTGAATATAGGCATTTTCCTTAGCCGCCGCAGCCTTTTCCAGTGACTCAAGCGACCGGGAAGCCTCTCTCTGCAGGGAAGCCACACGGGAGATGTATTCGCCCCTTACCCAAGCCTTAAAGGTGTCCCATAGAACCGCCGCTCCTGATGTGGACCCATTCCGTAACCAAAAGTCACAAATAGCCTCCAGCATATCCTCCTGTAACCGTTCATCCTTTGCCCAAAACCCGGACAGACGCCACAGTCTCAGGCACAGGGGGTTAGACAATGATAAGGTAACTTGTAGTGGGGCATGGTCCGATATGCCCCTCGGCAAGTGTTTTGCATCCCTGACCCAATTCAGCGTCCCTGAGGACCCGTATGCCAGATCAATGCGCGAGAGCGCCCTATAGGAGGTCGAGTGACATGTATATTCCCTATCAAATGGGTGGAACTGCCTCCAAATGTCAGTAAGGCCATACATATCTGCCCAGTCCCTCAGATCAGGTGAGATGCGGGATTGCGTGCATAACCTATCCTCCCCCTGCGGTACCATGTTAAAGTCGCCAAAGAAGAAGACCTCTCTCGTGTCATATTTCAGCACAATTTGCATAATGTCATATAATAGTTGCACCTTGGCTGGAGGGGGGAGATATAAGCCCACCAGCACTATACGTTTGTCATAAATGGAAACATGCAGTATCACGTATCTTCCCCCTGGGTCAATTTGCACATCCAGCAACTGGATCGGAAGGGACCTGCGGATCAGGATGCTCACACCCCTCGCATACGTAGAATACGTGGAGTGTTGGTGTATTCCAACCCAGGCCTTTCGGAGCCCCAATATCCGTGCACCCACCAAGTGAGTTTCTTGAAGGATACAGATGTGGGGATTATAGTTTTGTAAGTATTTGAACACCAGCGACCTTTTTATGGCCGAATTCATGCCTCTGACATTCCACGAGATTATAGATAGATTAGCCATATACGAGCGGGTTGAAATAAACGAGCAGGATCCCCAGGTCCCCTCCCCCAAGAGGTCCCAACCTAGACATAGAGACATAAACAGATTGCAGGTATACTTTTTGCATCAGTAAAGTCATGAGACTGTATTTAAACACAGGTACATCATAGCTTTCCTTGGTAAGCAACTCCAAACTAATAACTGAGAATAAACTTTCCCCAAACCTCTGCAACAGCAGATGCAAATCCCCCCCCACCCCCACCCCCAGAAATACCTGAGAGTGCTTGTATCCCCAAACCCCCAACAAAAACATCAAATCACAGAGGGCGCTCACATTCGGCGAGAGGAACTATGAGCAAACCAGCAGAGATGCTGGCAGTAAGAGTTCACATTGTTGGTCTCCCAGTGGTGCTGGGGGCACAGTACTTCGTTACAAAACAGAAGAAGAAAAAAAGGGAAAAAAAGTCATGTAATCATATAAAATAGTGAGGATGTGTACAGGGGGCAGGAGACAAACAGACTCCCCCCACCCCAAAAGGGAGGAAAAGTATGTCAGAAACAAATGAACTTTGTTGTAGCCCGTTCGGCTCCTTACACGGGCCGTCAACTGAAAAGCATACCGCATCCCGCTGCAGGCGGCACCCACCCCCAGTACTCCAGCTCCATTAGATCACATATCCGTAGGGTGTTTCCTGCCGTTGCAATGTTATAGACCACCCGCCCTCATGCATGCCGATGAGAGGTGGAACCGGGCCTGGTCCGGAACTTGAGCTCCCATATGAAGAGGGGGTTAGTCCCCTCCACTTTCAAACAGTTGTCCGTCAATGCCGATGCTTGCCGCACATCTGTCCCACTTCGAGCCGCCCGTTGCCAGTCACCGTGCATAGTGTAGGCATGCAGCCTGTCATTAGTCAATGAACCACATACCGTTCATACGTCGTCATGTGTGTCAGCAGAGGGCAGCCATGCCGTACGTACCGTCTCAGGCAGATCCAGCAGCATCATTGTCCCGGCTTACATAAAATCGCGTGGGCAGCATGGTTTCCCCCGGTAATCGCAGCACCCCCTTCAGCATATTCCGAGAAAGGCCGGCCTAATGCCTTCAGGTCGGGTTCAGGGCAGCCGCAGCGGGTTCCACTCACCGCCTTCTACACAGGGTATCGCCATCGCAAGTACTCGACCACAGGTGAAAAGCTTAAGCAGGTCCGTTGAAATAAGTCAGCTAGGCAGGTAGTCATCTTGGAACAGGAGCCAGGGAGCCTTGGAGCAGGGTGTAGGGCCATCCGAGTCGGTCGCAGGTAGCAGTTAGTGTGCAGGGGGTAACGAGTCCAGCCATGCCGCCGCATCACGCGGTGCGGTGAAGAATTTAACTGTATCCCCCATTTGAATCCTCAGCTTGGCGGGAAAAAGGACACTATATTTTATGTTGCGGGCACGAAGTCCTATTTTGACTTGGTCAAAGGACCGGCGCAACTTTAGTGTCTCTATAGAGTAATCCGGAAAAAACATTAGCTTAGTGTTCTGGTACCGCACCTCACCCGTCTTACGTGCAGCCCGGAGAGTTTCATCCCGGTCTCTAAAGTTGAGCATCCGGAAGATTAGCGTGCGAGGGTTGGAGCCAGGTGGACCCGGAACCGGAGGGATCCGATGGGCCCGCTCCACCGTGTAGTACGGGGAGAATTGCGCGGAAGGTAATACCGCTCTCAGCAGTTCCTCTACGAACACCGTCGGATTCTTCCCCTCCACTCCCTCCGGGAGGCCGACGATTCTGAGGTTATTCCTCCGGTTCCGGTTCTCGGCGTCATCCACTTTGTATTCCAGGGCCCGAACCCGGGTCTGCAGGGTACGGATGGAGGCCGTGTGATCCGCCACAGCATCCTCTGTGTGAGCCACTCGTTGTTCTGCTTCCGTGACCCTGGAGCGCAGTTTGTCCAGATCTTGCCTAATGAGACCCACGTCCAGTTGGACTGCCTCGATCTTGTTGGTGAGGGTAGCCTGGCACAGGGCTATCGCCGCCATCACGTCTTGGAACCCCACCTGGGTTTCCTTCATCCCCTCCTCGGCCTCCGTTTGTGACGCCATGTTCCCCACAGGCCTGGGGGAGTTCGCCACGTGTCGGGCCGCTGGTGTCGGTGTATCCGCCGCTCCTTGCGGGAACCGAAGCCTCTTTCCGCTCCTCCGGGTCCGGTATGACATCCGGATGTTTTTAGGGTAGTTTATGGGCTTTATATCCAACTGGAGACAGGATCAATAGCATATGCTCAGCAGAGCTCTGGGTTATGCGTCCTCTCAGTCCGCCATCTTAGCCACGCCCCAGAGATACATTTTTATGGTGGTAAATGTTTATTTCTTACTGTTATTAGAAGTCAAATTTCTTCCCAGGCCAAAGAACAAAATTAGCCTGCCCTGTCAGGCTTAATTGGGCCAGGGCGGCTAATTCGCTTTTCCCTGATTTGATCAGTCACAACTAGATCAATTATATTTTATTATACTTTATAGATATTCTTGAGCATCCGCCCCTGAGTGTTCATACACGAAACGCGTCGGACCCCAGGATGCAGACATATGCCTATACTAGACTATCAATCCAGATCATCATCTACAAATGAATCATGGTTTTACTGCTTTTTATATACTTCTATTTCCTCCGCAAAGTGCTGCTTTGATGATATATATATACATATATGAAATTATTGAATGTATCAATCAATTATTCCAGACCAAAATGTGGTGCCAATTTGTGATGCACATTTATGTTCCCTTGTTGTTCATGTTACATGCGCACGTATATATGTGTGTGTGAATACAGATGAAATGATATATTTGTATGTGATTTTTATTACTGATACGTATTTTACATCCTTCCATGTTCAATAAATATGTACTTCCATTAATTTACCTCCACAATGTCAATAGCCTCATTCAAAGTCCCAACTTTCCTTCTTTGTTTATTGATATACAAGTAGCGTCACATCACAACTGAGTATAAAAGAGAAGAGAGGCGCCTCTAAGTGTAGCAATATGGTTACATTTAATGAAGGTACAACATTTAGCAAGTCACATGGTTGATTAAAACAGATACATCTAAGTATGCAGGGATCCGGGGTAAAGCTGTCCACATAGACCGTCCTCCGCACCACCATCTACGTCATCCCTTGAACGCTGCGTTCCACGAGCACTTCAAGCCTCGCTTTCAGATCGCTCTACTGCAGGGTAGTCTTCCTGGTGACGATTGCAGACAGAGTGCAGTGAGAGCCGGTGGTGCGGAGGATGGTCTATGTGGACAGCTTTACCCCGGATGTCTGCATGTCTACATGTCTGTTATAATCATCAACCATGTGAGTTGCTAAATGTTGTACCTTCATTCAATGTAACCATATTGCTACACTTAGAGGCGCCTCTCTTCTCTTTTATACTCTGGAGCTCCTGCTGGATTGTGCTTCTAATCCTCTTGTGGAGGCTTCCATTTGTGGATGGACATTTCATGGTTACACAACCTGTCACATTGCTATAATCTTTTTATATGGTCTATAAACTGAAGAACTTATGAATAAATGGTTGTGGAACGAATCATTTGAGTTTCCATTATTTCTTATGGAGAAATTCGCTTTGATATACAAGTGCTTTGGATTACAAGCATGTTTCCGGAACGAATTTTGCTCGCAATCCAAGGTTTTACTGTACCACTTTCTCCTTTTTTGAGGTCAAGCACCTTGGATTGCCTTTTTCTGTTATAGTCAATTAGATGTGCACACTTAATAAATAACAAACTGGGAATAACAGTCAGGAAATGACAGTTGTATGTCCAGTAGATTACGAGTAAGCCCGTCCATTAGGGTCAGTAGGGTGTCTCCTGGTTGATCTGACCTGTATTGTTGTTTTTCTCTTTTTCTGTAGGAAGTGACAGGGTGGAAGTGCAGCTGGTCAGGATGAGACACGGGCTGTCCCTACCCCATGCTGAACGCTGAGTAAGATCGTTTTATTGTTAATTCGTCACAGTGATAACTGTATCATCGGCTCTGTTTCCTCAGACTATTATGAAGCTTCCGCTTTACCCAATGCCCGCTTTCCCTTTGTACCATGCCTGCCTCAACGGGCCCTTCTGTTTGTTGCAACATATTTTCTAAGAGTAATCTACACAACTGATGACTTCCCAAAGTGCCCATCATCGTGAGTCATCCAACCATTCCCCTCCTCTTAATACATGGTGAATCACCTGCTGAAGGCACTTTCCCCTGTGAAATGGAAAACTGCTGGAAGAAAAGAGTAAAGCCTTCTACTCCAAAAAGAGCAACAAACATATAAAGTAATGTGCCCCTTTATTGTGCAACTTCTGATCATGTGTACCCGCTTCACCACAGCATACATACCGTATATACTCGAGTACAAGCCGAGTTTTTCAGCACATTTTTTTGTGCTGAAAATGCCCCCCTGGGCTTATTCTGGAGTCAAGCACAGAGAATGACATTTTCCGACCCGACTTTGGGGCCCCGTATCTCGGAGCCACTTGGTGATAGGAACAATTGGATATGTTGTAGTGATAGTTCCACTGGGTTTGCATACCACATTTGGGGTTCCTAGCACCAAGTGACCCCGAGATACGGGGCCCCAAAGTCGGGTCGGAAAATGTAATTCTCTGCTGCAGAAAAGTGCTTAACATTTTCTGACCCGACTTTGGGGCCCCGTTTCTCGGGGCCACTTGGTGATAGGAACAACAAATTTGGATATGTTGTAGTGCTAGTTCCACTGGGTTTGCACACCAAATTGGGGTTCCTAGCACCAAGTGACACCGAGATCCGGGGCCCCAAAGTCGGTCAACTGTGTCCATCTGCAGCAATGTCATTTCGGGACCCTTTGGGTCCAGAGACCCCAATTTTTGGCTGCAGCTAGAGGGCATCTAGGAACCCTTGACTACCAAGTTTGGAGTTCAGGGGACCTATGGCATGCAAATGGGCACAGTGAGGCTGCAAATGGGCATTGTTGACCCTCTTTTCCACTTACAGTAGCTGCGCATTTCTCACCCTAGGCTTATACTCGAGTCAATAAGTTTTCCCATTTTTTTTTTTGTGGTAAAATTAGGACCCTCGGCTTATATTCGGGTCGGCTTATACTCGAGTATATATGGTAATTAGCAGAATGGTGCAGAACAAACAAGAAAATCCTGGTGCCACCTATTTCAGGGGGGAACATTAGCCATCAGGCCAAAAATTCACTCCAGCCTGGGCGATCCCCTGATCAAACAGGTCAGCCAGCGGGCATTTTCAGGCTGATAAGTGACCATTTGCTCTGAGCTCAATAGACATTTTGATAACCGCTAAGACTCTGACGAAGAAGATTTTGTGGCCCTCAAAACGTGTTGGCACAAAAGAACAACCTCCTTGGAGAGACAGAAAAAAAACATAAGGCAAGCAAAAAGGATTCCACTATCCACAGATCCAGGTGTGCTGTCACCAAATCCCAAAAGTATCAACAAACAAAAGAACAACCCCCTTGGAGAGACGGGACTTTGAGGGTGACAAGAACACCAAATAGTATAGAAAGCATATATTTTATTACAAAATTAGAGTACAATACAGTTAAAAACTGTCTATGCAAAGCCGGGTAATGAATGTGCATGATTCATTGTAAATCATGTACAGATACTTATGACATCTCTGGTGTACCCAACGTTTCTGGCTTGAACGCCTTTCTTCAGAGGTTTATACAAACAGAGCAAGTAAGAGCAGAGTAATCGTACAGTATGTCATTAGGTATCTTGTGACTCCATGCATAGATAAAAACAACAGCAAAAGACCTGCAGAGGGTCCTATAGCATAGTGAATGCCGGACGGGCAAGATGAAGAGGTGGCCGCCCCTCAGGACAAAGGATGAACCTACAGAGGTCCACCTAAGCAGGGGCCACAGTTAAGAGACACCAAAGATAGTTTGACCTGAAATGTTGATAACATCAGTGTAACAAGATAATACCTTAATGCCGCGTACACACGATCGGAATTCTCGTCGGAAAAAGCTCTGATGGTTTTCCCGATGTAATTCCGACGGAATTCCGCTCAAACTGTCGTGCCTACACACGGTCACACCAAATTCCGACCGTCAAGAACGCGGTGACGTACAACACTACGACGAGCCGAGAAAAAATTAAGTTAAATGCTTCCGAGCATGCGTCAAATTATTTCCGAGCATGCGTCGGAATTTTGCGCATTAGAATTGCTACAGAATATCAGAATTTCCGATAGGAACCTTTACCGTCTGAAAAATTGAGAACCTGATCTCAATCTTTTGCTGGCTGGAATTGGGCCAGCAAAAGTCCGATGGAGCGTACACACGTCGCATTTTCCGATGAAAAGCTCTCATCGGTCTTTTGCTGGCCGAAATTCCGATCGTGTGTACGCGGCATAAGTCAGAGTATCCTAGCTTGTAAGGTTTGATGTTTCCCTTTAATGAGGGGATATGCCTCGAAGCTTCAGCTCCCAATGTGTATGGTGTCAAGTCTCTAAGAGCCGCGATGGACTTGACACCATACACATTGAGAGCTGACGATTTTTTTTCACAATCAAATCTTTATTAAAAGTTAAAAAGAACAAAAGATACACTCCTTAACCTTGTGGACGGCCTTCCCAGAAGAGTTGAAGCTGTTATATCTGCAAAGGGTGGGCCAACTCAATATTGACCCCTACGGACTAATGCTGCGTACACACGGTCCGACTTTAGGACAGGAAATGTTGGATGTGAGCTTGTTGTCGGAAAGTCCGACCGTGTGTATGCTCCATCGAACATTTGCTGTCGGATTTTCCGCCAAACAAATGTTTGAGAGCAGGTTCTCAAATTTTCAGCCAACTTCACTTGTTGTCGGAAAGTCTGATCGTGTGTACACAAGTCCGTTGCACAAAAGTTCACGCATGCTCGGAATCAAGCAGAAGGAGCCGCACTGGCTATTGAACTTCCTTTTTCTCGGCTCGTCGTACGTCTTGTACGTCACCGCGTTCCCACGTTCGTAATTGTTGGCCAACATTTGTGTGACCGTGTGTATGCAAGACAAGTTTGAGCCAACATCCTTCGAGCAAAAATCCACGGTTTTGTTGGTGGAAAGTCCAATTGTGTGTACGGGGCATTAGACTGGGATGCATTAAAGTTCATGTGTGTGTGTGTGTGCATAGGCAGGCGTCTCAATACTTTTGGTAATATAGTGTACGTAGGAGGATTTGTTGAATCACTGTGTATCACCTGGGTATATGTAAAGGTTTACAACCACTTTAACCACTTCAGCTCCGGAAGATTTGGCTGCTCACTGACCAGGCCATTTTCTGCGATACGGCACTGCGTCGCTCTAACTGACAATTGCGCCGTCATGCGATGCCATACCCAAACAAAATTGACGTTCTTTTTTCACCACAAGTAGAGCTTTCTTTTGGTGGTATTTGATCATCTCTGCGGTTTTTATTTTTTGCGCTATAAACAAAAAAGAGCGACAATTTTGAAAAAAAAAACACAAATATTTTGTACTTTTTGCTATAATAAATATCTCCAATTTTTTTTTAAAAAAAGGAAATTTTTTCCTCAGTTTAGGCCGATACGTATTCTTCTACATATTTTTGGTAATAAAAATCTCAATAAGCGTATATTGATCGGTTTGCGCAAAGGTTATAGCGTCTACAAAATAGGGGATAGATTTATGGCATTTTTATTATTATTATTTTTTTTTTTACTAGTAATGGCGCGATCAGCGATTTTTATCGTGACTGCGACATTATGGTGGACACATCAGACAATTTTCACACATTTTTGGGACCATTGGCATTAATGCAGCGATCAATGCTTTAAAAATGCATCAATTACTGTAAAAATGTCACTAGCAGCGAAGGGGTTAACCACTAGGGGGCGGTGGAGGGGTTAAGTGTGTCCTGGGGAGTGATTCTAACTGTGGGGGGGGGGGGGGGATGAGCTAGCAGTGATACAACACTGATCGCTGCTCCCGATGACAGGGAGCAGACGATCAGTGTCCTGTCACTAGGCAGAACGGGGAGATGCTGTGTTTACATCGGCATCTCCCCGTTCTTCAGCGCCGTGACACGATCGCGGGTATCCCCGCGGACACTTTTGACACATTTTTGGGACGATTGACAATTATACAGCGATCAGTGCTATAAAAATGCTCCGATTACTGTATAAATGTCACTGACAGGGAAGGGGTTAACACTAGGGGGTGATCAAGGGGGTTAACTGTGTTCCCTAGTGTGTGTTCTAACTGTAGGGGCATGGGACTAACTAGAGGAAATGACAGATCGTGATTCCTAGCAATTAGGAACTCACGATCTGTCTATCCTCACAGAACAGGAATTTGTGTGTTTACACACACACACACGTTGCTGTTCTGCCTCTCGTGCCCGCGATCGCTCGTGGCAGGCGGTCATCGAAAACGGTTGGCCACGAGCAGCGGCATCCCAGCAGCTACGACGGCTCGCGGGGAATGTGCCATCCTGCCGCAGTATAATGATGGTGGCTGGTCGGCAGATGAGTAGATAAAAACCTCAAGGGCCCCTTTCACACTTGTGCGACTCCTGCGACTTGGGACTGCAAAGTCGCATGACAAGTCATACTCCATGATTTTCAATGAGTACCATTCATATCTGTGCGACTTCAAGTCGCAGCGACTTCAAAGTAGTCCCTGCACTACTTTGGTCCGACTTTGAGGCGACTTGAGGTCCCTAGACCTCCACATTACACAGGCATTGCCTCAAGTGAAAGGGACCTGACTGAATGACATTTACTTTACTAATGCAACAATTGCCATTAAAACAAGATACTTGTTTTCATCCTTTATTTAATGTCAGTGCTGCTGATATCTTGAAGCTTTTTTTAGCCTCTTCCTGACTACATGCACTCCGGCGATAACTGCAGGGCATTTGTCAGGACACGTTTCCTGAAGGTGACAACGGTGGAACTGTTCAGAGTGCGTCAGCATGGCCAATTGTGTGTGACAGAGGGACAACCCAGGGGAAGAATTGGGAGATTGGCAAAGAACTGTCACCAAAGACAGATTTATATTTCCTGCATTTTTAGGCCAGCTAGCAAGCATCGCCCGGTACTGCAGCCAACTGGCTCGGGTTAGTATCCCGCCAACAAAATCAGACGCCCCAAAGCTGAACTCCAGGCAAATTTCTAAATACACTACTAAATAGTACTTTTACACACCTCCCAACTTTTTGAGATGGGAATGAGGGACACCTATCAGCAAAAGTATGCAGGCATAGGACACACCCCCTTGTCACGCCCCCTTAAAGGAGAATTGTACAAAAAAAAACAAGATTGGTAATACCCACAAGTGCTTTTTTTTTTTTACCACTACTATTCCTTTATATTGGCTTTTGGAATTTACAAATGCAGCAATTTAGAAATCAGATGGAAGGTTTAGCGCTGGGAAACATGTTTTGATAGATAAAAAGTGAATTTTATATACATCTATAAGGATCAGACCGAAATGAGGGACAAATGAAGAGGAATGAGGGACATTGCTCCAAATCAGGGACAGTCCCTCGAAATCAGGGACAGTTGGGAGCTGTGCTTTTAACCAAACCGACGTTATTTCTGCATTACCTTAAGACAGGCATGTCCAAAGTCCGGCCGCGGGCCAATCGCGGCCCGCGTTCCGGTTTTGAACGGCCCGCCTGTTTATCTGGACATGTATATCTTTTGTGACCCCCAACGATCTCCCAGCGCCGGGGCCACAAAAGATATATATGTCCGGATGCCTTGGAGGGGACAGGGAGGAGGCGGGACAAGAGCCGAGCACACAGGAGTATTTCCTGTTTACACGGCAGCCTCTATAATAGGAAGTCCCGTCTCCAGCACTGCCATTGGACGGCTGTTCTGTCCATCAAAGGAGGCGGGACCTTGTATTAAAGAGGCCGCAGAGAAAACAGGAGTTTCTCCTGTATGTTATCTTTTGGCGCTCGTCCCGCCCCCTCCCTGTACCCTCCGAGGCGGCAGATTGAGGGGCATAATTCAGGCTGCACTGCACAATGGTGAGTCTGCATTCCTGACAATGATGGGGACTGTGTATTCCTGACAATGATGGGGGCTCTGTATTCCTGACAATGATGGGGGGGGTGCTGCATTCCTGACATTCCTGACAATGATGGGGGGCTGCATTCCTGACATTCCTGACAATGATGGGGGGCTGCATTCCTGACAATGATGGGGGGCTGCATTCCTGACAATGATGGGGGCTGCATTCCTGACATTCCTGACAATGATGGGGGGCTGCATTCCTGACATTCCTGACAATGATGGGGGGCTGCATTCCTGACAATGATGGGGGGCTGCATTCCTGACAATGATGGGGGGCTGCATTCCTGACAATGATGGGGACTGTGTATTCCTGACAATGATGGGGGCTCTGTATTCCTGACAATGATGGGGGGGGGTGCTGCATTCCTGACATTCCTGACAATGATGGGGGGCTGCATTCCTGACATTCCTGACAATGATGGGGGGCTGCATTCCTGACAATGATGGGGGCTGCATTCCTGACAATGATGGGGGGCTGCATTCCTGACAATGATGGGGGGCTGCATTCCTGACAATGATGGGGGGGCTGCATTCCTGACAATGATGGGGGGCTGCATTCCTGACATTCCTGACAATGATGGGGGGCTGCATTCATGACATTCCTGACAATGATGGGGGGCTGCATTCCTGACAATGATGGGGGCTGCATTCCTGACAATGATGGGGGCTGCATTCCTGACATTCCTGACAATGATGGGGGCTGCATTCCTGACATTGATGGGGGCTGCATTCCTGACAATGATGGGGGGCTGCATTCCTGACATTCCTGACAATGATGGGGGCTGCATTCCTGACAATGATGGGGGGCTGCATTCCTGACAATGATGGGGGCTGCATTCCTGACAATGATGGGGGGCTGCATTCCTGACAATTATGGGGGGCTGCATTCCTGACAATGATGGGGGCTGCATTCCTGACAATGATGGGGGGCTGCATTCCTGACAATGATGGGGGCTGCATTCCTGACAATGATGGGGGCTGCATTCCTGACAATGATGGGGGGCTGCATTCCTGACATTTCTGACAATGATGGGGGGCTGCATTCCTGACATTTCTGACAATGATGGGGGCTGCATTTCTGACATTTCTGGCAATGGTGGTGCTGCAGATGGGCACTGACCCTTATTTTGCTTCATATTTCTTTATTTAAAATTTTATTTTTTTCCTAAATCTTCCCTCTTAAAGTGAAGGTGCGTGTTATACGCCAATAAATACGGTATATCCAAATAACACGCCTGAGATCATTTCTTTACTCACACACTTCGTTCGAGTACTGACACACTGTTGGGCAGTGTGTCAGTACTCGAACGAACACACAGACTGAATTTTAATGGTTCAAACAATGTCAGGAAAAAAGGTCGGCCCTCACGCATGTTCGCTTCATCAAATCTGGCCCTCTTTGAAAAAAGTTTGGACACCTCTGCCTTAAGATGATCAGCAAGACACAGCGATTGTGCAGCAAAAATAAGCAGGGCCTGCATATGTAACAATATGTCTTCCCCATACGACTACAAGCTGTGCTCTGACACAAGGAACAGCAGATCATATCACTGTGACACATTCCTCATATCTGGGAAAAGACTGAGAGCTGCTGTGTCGGGGAATGCAAGGAACAACTAGGAGATGTACATACTTCCCGACTGTCCCTGATTTGGAGGGACTGTCCCTGATCTGGAGCAATGTCCCTCTGTCCCTCATTCCTCCTCATTTGTCCCTCATTTTGCTCTTATCTCTATAGTTGTATATAGACATGTGCACAATAGAAAAATTAGTTTAGTTTCGTTTCTGTTCGTTTCCGTTGATTTGTAACGATTCGTATTTTCGTAAGTCGTCGGTGTTCGTATTCCCGTAGAGCTATTTTTTCGTTGATTCGTTTTTCTAATTTTCGTTTATTCGAAATTCGTATTTTTGTTGTATTTTGTATTCGGACGCATTCGTATTTTCGTAGATTTAGTTACATTCGTACTTTCGTAACATTGTTTTCGTAGATTCGTAATCGGAGCATAATTCAGAATTTTATGTAATGTGTATGCTATTATTACATTGTAAGAGACACGGAAAATTACGAATCAACAACAAAAAAAAAAAAGTTATGAATGTACAAATTTTTTTCGTTCAATCCATTCGAAGCACGTTAAGCGGCGCCATTGTAAGAGACACGGAAAATTACGAATCAACAAACAAAAAAAAAGTTACGAATGTACGAATTTTTTTCGTTCAATCCATTCGAAGCACGTTAAGCAGCGCCATTGTAAGAGACACGGAAAATTACGAATCGACAAAAAAAAAAAAAAGTTACGAATGTACGAATTTTTTCGTTCAATCCATTCGAAGCACGTTAAGCAGCGCCATTGTAAGAGACACGGAAAATTACGAATCAACAAACAAAAAAAGGTACGAATGTACGAATTTTTTCGTTCATTTTGATTTTCGTTGTTTCTGTTTTCGTTTTTTCAGATTTTCATTCATTCATTCGTAGTTTCGTTGTTTCTAATTTAATTATTTCGTATTTTCGTTGTTTTTCATATTCGTTCGTTTCGATATTCGTTAGAATTTTTTGTGAATCATTTGTTCATTCGTACGATAACGAATGAACAAATATAACGAATTTGAACGGAAAACGAATTCGTAACTAAACGAATTGCACATGTCTAGTTGTATATAAAATGCACTTTTTATCTTTCAAAACGTGTTTCCCAGTACTAAACCTTTCATCCAAATTCTAAATTGCTGTATTTGTAAATTTTAAAAGCCAAGATAAAGGAACAGTAGTGGTAAAAAAAAAGCCCTTGTGGATTTAATTAACCTTTTTTTTGGGGGGGGGGGGGTTAATTCTCCTTTAAGGGGGTGTGGCAGGGGGGGCGTGTCCTATGCCTACATATGTTTGCTAGTAGGTGTCCCTCATTCCCATCTCAAAAATGTTGGGAGGTATGGATGTATCCCTGACCCGTGTACTTGGCAAGACATCTGTCCATCCATAGGCAACTCCGAGTCCTGAAGCACATTTTGAAATCAGGTATGAAATGAAATTAAAGAAGTACAGCCAAAGCTCGTTTTGGCTGTACTTCTCCTGTGGATCACAGGAGGGCAGTTCGCTTCTGCACTCCTGTCACCCGTCTTTAGCAGACAGCGGGCTGTAGCCTGCTGTCGGCTGATGTCACAGAGCCGGTCCAGGCTCGGGCAAGATCACGACAATGGAGTCGGGGATCCGCCCACATGCCTGGACCGGTGTTCTGCCGAGATGGTTCCCCTTGGCGGATTAGTACAGATCTGTACTGCGCAGGCGCAGCAAAATTTCCGAAAATTGCCGAACCTAAACAGATGCAGAGAAAGTCTATTTACAATATATGTTGGGATAGGAGGGAAGACAACGGATGAAGAGGACTTGTTATGTTCATATTGATTGGATATCCCTGAAATTCTTTCTCTTTTCGGTTGGGGTCATTTATCTATAAGAACTGGGGGGTAAAATGGCCACGTTTTTGGTGGGGTGAGGAGTGACGGCATTTGAAGGTCCCTTTGTCCATTTTGTATTTTACTTTATACTATTTTGATGTCTTTTCTTATTTTGTGATAATAGAATTTCTTCCTCAACTGTGAATGTTCTGATGTCTGAGTATGTAGTGAAGACATTTGTTTTGGATGACGTCAGAGACATGACCTCACCACCGATCTCCCCAGTAATGATTATCAGGTGACATCCAATGGGTGCGCAGTGTACACTTCACTCGCATCTGTTTAGGTTCGGCAATTTCCGGAAGATGCCTAGTCGTTCGTACTGCGCAAGCGCTGCGCCTGCGCAGTACAGAGAGGAACCAATCCGCCAGGGGAACCAACTCAGCAAGACACCGGCACCCAGATCAGCCTCTCAGTGAGGCCGCTGAGAGCCGGAGTCGGCCGCTCCCGCCCCCCTTCACAGCCCAGCACTCCAGTGAGCGAGGAGGGGGGAAGAGCAGAGAGCGGTGACTGACAGTCAGCAGCTCTCTGCTGAGGGTGCTGTGAGAACTGAGTGATCAGCTGTGTTTGATCGCTCGGTTCTTAGTGTTAGAGGCGTCGGGGGACAGATGTAGCATCAGACCGATGCATCCACCTAGTTAAGTATTATTCTAAAAAAAAAAAAAAAAATCATACATCTCTTTTAACCACTTGACCACTGGGCACTTAAACCCCCTTCCTAACCAGACCAATTTTCAGCTTTCGGTGCTCTCACATTTTGAATGACAATTACTCAGTCATGCAACACTGTACCCATATAAAATTTTTGGCCTTTTTTCATTCAAATAGAGCTTTCTTTTGGTGGTATTTAATCACCGCTGGGTTTTTTTTTTGGGGGGGGGGCTATAAATCAAAAAAGACGGAAAATTCGGAAATAAAATTAAAAAAAATCTTTGTTTCTGTTCAAATTTATTGCAGGGTATTGAGTATTGGCAAGTATTGCAGGGTATTGCAGAGTATTGCAGAGTATGGCAGAGTATTGGCAGAATATTGCACAGTATTGCACATTATTGCACAGTATGGGCACAGAGCAGCGCTGTGGGCACTACAGATCCAGCCCTCCTGTAATGACATTGCTTACTCCTGCATTAGACGCTGCCAGTCAGATAGGGCCCACCTCATCTCCTGGCTGGAGGACATACGGCATCATCTCCCAAAATGTGGGAAAATGTGTTCTGGTCTGATGAAACCAAGGTTTAACTTTTTGGTCATAATTCCAAAAGTAATGTTTGGCGCAAAAACAACACTGCACATCACCCATAGAACACCATACCCACCGTGAAGCATGGTGGTGGCAGCATCATGCTTTGGGGCTGTTTTTCTTCAGCTGGAACAGGGGCCTTAGTCAAGGTAGAGGGATTTAAAAACAGTTCCAAATATCAGTCAATATTGACACAAAACCTGAACCATGAAGAGGAACTTCATCTTTCAGTATGACAACGACCCAAATCATACATCCAAATCAACAAAGGAACGGCTTCACCAGAAGAAGATGAAAGTCTTGGAATGGCCCAGCCAGAGCCCAGACCTGAATCCCATTGAAAATCTGTGAGGTGATGTGAAAAGGGCTGTGCACAGAATATGTCCTTGCAATCTGACAGATTTGGAGTGCTTTTGCACATAAGAGCGGGCAAATATTGCCAAGTCATGATGTGCCATGCCCTCATACCCAAAAAGATTGAGTGCTGTAATAAAATCAAAAAAGTATTAGTGTAATGCGGCGTACACACGGTCGGAATTTCCGATGGAAACAGTCCGATGGGAGCTTTTCATCGGATTTTCCGACCGTGTGTATGCCCATCGGTCTTTTTCTGTCGGAATTTCCGACGGACTTTGGATTGAGAACCTGTTCTCAATTTTTCCGACGGAAAACCTTTCTATCGGATTTTCCGATCGTGTATATGCAATTCCGACACGCAAAATTCCGACGCATGCTCGGAAACAATTCGACGCATGCTCAGAAGCATTAAACTTCCCTTTTATAGTGCCGAACGTGTTTTATGCCGCTGTGTTATTGACCATCGGAATTTGGTGTGATCGCGTGTAGGCAACACAGCTTGAGCGGAATTCCGTCGGAAAAACCGTCAGTTTTTTCCGACGAGAATTCCGATCGTGTGTACGCGGCATAAGGGTGTGCACACTTATGCAACCATATTATTTTATTTTTTTATTTTTACTTCCCTCCACCTAAAAGATTTCAGTTTGTTGTTTAACTGAGTTGTACAGTTTATAGGTCACATTAAAGGTGGAAAAACTTCTGAAATGATTTATCTTTGTCTCATTTTTTTTGTACATCACAGAAACTGGACATTTTAACAGAGAGGTGTGTAGACTTTTTATATCCACCGTACATACGAACAGACTGTAAGAGCGGCAAGGATGTGGAATTCCCTTCCACAGGCGGTGGTCTCAGCGGGGGGCATCGATAGTTTCAAGAAACTATTAGATAAGCACCTGAACGACTGCAACATACGGGGATATACAATGTAATACTGACATATAATCACACACATAGGGTGGACTTGATGGACTTGTGTCTTTTTTTCAACCTCACCTACTATGTAACTATGTAACACCCAACAAGGCATTTTGATATTTGCATAACTCCTCCTATGAGCCAGCCCACTGCTTGCATCGGACATGAGGGGTGCTGAGACAGGCTGCTGTGATGTTTTCAGGAAGCTACCATGCTAGGCCCCTCCCCACCATGATCTGCCTGCAGTACCTAGAGAAGCACAGAGACCCAGTAACAAGGTCACTGGGTCTAATATGAGATAGGTAGTGAAAACGGAAAGCTCGAGTTTCAAATTTTTATTTGCATGTTGATTGGGAAGGGTTGGGGGGAGATCAAACTTCACACTCAACAAAAGCATAATTGCAGTTTATCATTAGCGCTGCAGGGTGCAGATAAAACACACAGAAATAGCAGAAAGTATATATATGAAGGAGGAAGACGTGACAAAGGAAACAGGTTAAACTCCTTTTCTTGCCTCTAGGAAGCTTTGTGCCTAATTGCTTTAATAATACCTGACTGGGTCACTCTCTCTCATTACATTAACCCTGCTCGACCCGCTTCCCTTTCCATAGAATAATTCTCATCGCTCCTAAACAAACCGACCTCCCTCCCAGGATGCAACCTGATCCTTTCCCTTCTCGCTGCCTTCCCCACCGCCCCGATAGGCATTCATCCGAGCTAGGATTAAGTATTTCCAGACCGCCGCGCTCTACAATGTCTTTCAACAGGAAGTGTTCAGTGCGGCACAAATTCAAAAAATGCAAAGTCGGCCCGGTTGGTGAGCACGAGACCAACGTCTAGGGTTATATGTGGGCAGGGTGGATAAAAATCAATGATTTAAAAAAAAAAAATATATATATATATATATACATATATATATATTTTTTTTTTTTTTACTTTTTTTTTCACTTTTCCCCACAGAAGGATTTGCCTCCCTTCATGACCAGGCCATTTTTTTGCGATACGGCAGCATGCGACGCTGTACGCAAACAAAATTGGCATCCCCCCCCCCCCCCCCCCCCCCCCCCCCCCCCCCCCACAAATACAGCTTTCTTTTGGTGGTATTTGAATACCTCTGCGTTTTTTTTTTTTTACGCGATAAACAAATCCCGTCAATCTTGTAAAAAAAAAAAAAAAAAAAAAAATAACTATATTTTTTACTTTTTGCTATAATAAATATCCAAAAAAAATAAAAAATAAAAATTGTTTTGTCATCAGTTTAGACCAATATGTATTCTTCTACATATTTTTGGTAAAATAAATTAAATAAATCGCAATAAGCGTATATTCATCGGTTTGCGCACAAGTTATAGCGTCTACAAAATATGGGATACATTTTTTGCCATTTTTATTATTATTATTTTTTTTTACTACTAATGGTGGTGTTCTGCGATTTTTAGCAGGACTGCGACATTGCGGTGGACACATCGGACACTTTTGAGTCATGTGTCCGGGTTTCCGGGTTTCAGGTGGACTAAAACCCGGATATATGATTCAAAACCGAGGCTGTCCGGCATTATTCAGACAGGAATGTGGCTCGCAACAAGGCCTGACAGGTGGGTGAGGGGGGCACTATGTGCGCCGCATTACTATTCTCTTTGGAGTGCCCAAAGGTGTCCCAAGTCTGTTACAATCCTATAGTGTATACTACAAAAAATAAATAAATAAAACATTTCTGTGCTAAAGTATTTGTGTTTTTTTTTTTTACATACTGTCACCAGTCAGTGTCCTTGATCACTGCCAAACCTATATGATGATGCTGTACTGAACTGGTGACAGTATAAAAAAAAAAAAAAATAATAATAATAGTTTTATTTTCCAAAAAATTGTGCCCAAAAATACTTAAAAAAAACTCACCATGCCTCTTACTAAATACCTTGGACTGTCTACTTTCCAAAAAGGTGTAGTTTGGGGGGATATGTGTACTGTCCTGGCGTTTTAGGGCCTCAAGAAATGACATAGGCAGTTAGTACATCAGGATTGATTGATTTTCAGAGCTAATGTATATACCATAGTTTGTGGACTCTATAACTTTCCTACAGTCTAAATGCCCCCCCCCCAAAAAATGATTTAAGTTATTTTCATGTAGCAGAATACAGTTTGGCCTAAATTCACGAAGAATGATTATTTATTTTCAAAATTTTATAACATCTTTTTTTCAATCTTTTTTACCACCAAAAGAAAGCTATTTGTGTGAAGAAAAACAAAAACAAAAAAAAACATGTAATTTGGGTACAGTATCATTCAAAGTGTAACAGCGCTGAAAGCTTCAAATTGGCCAGGGCAGGAAAGGGGGTGAAAGTGCTCGGTATTGAAGTGGTTAAACTTGGGTAGGGTGCAGGGCGAGCCTTGGAATACTTCTGAACTAGTACAAAAGGTAATGGATGACACTCTATTACTGTGCTGTCTCTTCTGGGTGCAACCACCTTCTTGGAGGTAGTGACTAGTAAACCACAGCTTGGGGGACTCCATTGCGAAAGCAAGGCCTGAGTCAGCGACTTAGATTCGTTTTCCCAAAGGTTGGCAAGGACAGTCTCTAGGATCTTTGCAGGAGGCTCGCTGTGCCCTGGTTACTTGAATGTTTTCCTGCAGTACAATCCCTTTTCTATACCAGTGTTTCTCAAATCCAGTCCTCAAGGTGCCTCAACGGGTCATGTTTTTAGGCTCTCCATTATTTTGCACAGGTGATTTGATCAGTTTCACTGCCTTAGTAATTACCACGGCCGTTTCATCTGAGGGAAATCCTGAAAACATGACCTGTTGGGGGGCCTTGAGGACTGGAGTTGAGAAACACTGTTTTATACTGTGTGCCTCCAGGTTAGATCCTCTGTGGACTTCCTTCAACTGCTTTCCAGGAAACTCTGAACGTGGGTCCCCTAGCTGTAGCTGGGACCCAGATCGCCTCTTCTAATCTTCAGCTATGTGCCCAGAGGGCACAGCGCTCAGGCTGGGTCTCTTCCCACAGGACAAGGACTCTGCTGTTCCAGACCTCCGCCTCAGCCCCCCCCCTACTGGCCAGTCTTCCTGCCAGAGATTGGCTAAGGCTGTATGAATATGCAGATAAACATCTACCTCACCCACCCGCCCACTAAATTCTGGAACCTACCAGAATCCAGGGGAAAGCAGCAGAGCCTGCAACCGGCAGAACCCAGAACAGCCAAAAGCAATCAAACTTCACTCCACTGGCTACAAGGGAACCAAAAAATAAAATAAAAAATTGCCTCAAACTGTTAGCAACTTAGGTAGGAAGGAGGTAGAATACAAAACTGACTGGAGCAGCACATACCAAGCACAGGTTTAGGGAAGTGTAGTTTCAGTCACTAAGCATGGTGGTTAGCTAGAAGCAGTGACTGGCACTATGTGGTCCATCTGTGGGCAGATTGAAACTGTTAGGTGCTGTCCAGAAAGATGTGAGTTCATTCCATGCCCGGTTTACAGGGTCTTTTTGGGGGGGTTCCTGCCTGGGTCTGGGTCACTTGTCCTGTGTGATATAAATTTGGTCAGTGGTCAGAGAGTTTTTTTGAGGGGAAAGAGGCGAGCAAGGCCAGAAAGTTCCAGCACAGCTGTGGGTTGTGAGACCCGTAAGGGATGGAGACAGAAGATGAGACCCAGAATAGCAGATGTTGTGTATTACTGTGCACATGTAGAGACTTTTAACTTGGGGTTCGCCCTGAAGACACCAACACTGGAGTATTCCTGCACAGGACTTACACTTGCAAGAGAGAGCCTGTTTAGGACTATGGATACTGGAATGCACTTTTGCAGGTATGCCAGGGCAGCACACCTGTAGAAGCCCACCTTAAGGTCAAGTATTGCCCCACGGCAGTGACAGCCTTGTCCCAGGGTATTGGTGAGGACGGCACAGAGCAAAAGGTACCACATATGTGTAATAAAGTGCCTAGCCTAGCCCAGAAGAACCCACACGAGATAGGCCTTCCATTTGAATCAGCACTTGGTGCCCCCACAAGTAGTAAAAACATGAGGGACTTGACAAACAGCCTCTCTAGCCCTGTAGGCCCCACCTGTCTGCCTACACATCGATTAGTAAACACTTCTGGAGCTCTCAGGTCATGTTGTATGTATTGGGCTTAGCTGTTAAGTGAAGGTCTGGTAGACAAAGGGCTTGAGTCTGAACCATATCTCAACGGTAGTACAGTAAAACCTCAGATTGAGAGTAATGCGGTTGACGAGCATTTCGCAATATGAGCTGTTATTTTGTTTAAAAAATACGGACTCGTTTTGCGAGCGTAGTCTCGCAAGACCAGCAGGATTCAAGCCTCTGGGGCCAGAGGCGCGGGGGCACCGGTGACGCTCGGAGAAACTCCGTTCCCGAGTGTGTCTCCCAGCGTCTGAGTGGTCTCCGAGCTTCTCCGAGTGTTTTCAAGTGTCTCCGGCGCCCACCCCCTACCTCTGGCCACATGTTGTACTGCATACACTAGCAGTGACACTGGAAATAATTATCTGAGTTTCCATTGATTCCTATGGGGAAACTCGCTTTGATATACAAGTGCAGTGGATGTGGAATTATGCTCGTAGTCCAAGGTACTACTGTATTGGAATCAAAAAGGCAGAAAAGAAAGGGATAGTGAAGGTAGTGTCATAACCTGAAAAGGCAAGAATAAGGAAGAGGAACTGCATCTTTTGCAGTTTAATGCATGTTTGCAAGAAAGTCATACATTTCCTAAGTAAAAAGGTGTGAAAGGGGCCTTACTGAGCGTCCTTTCCCTTTGCACCAACATATAACGCCCACGGCGGCTGACAGGAACTAGAGAGAATGCTGTGTAGTATGGAGGGGGGCACTGCGCTATGCGTTTTATGTATTTATACTGCGATGACACAAACTACAAAGCTTCTGACTGTGTTCACAAAAATGCTAACAGGTGGGGCTCGGTGTGTGGATTCATCATGCACTAAGCACGCTCCCAACACCGGGTCTAGGAAGGCAAACTGAATTGTACGGCTCAATAAACAGTTGCTTTGCTTTGTATAGACACAAGGGTTTCATGCAGCAATTTAACTGCACAGGACAGCTTCCTCTGGGCATTGCGTTTCGACAGCCGCCAGGGCTGGCATTCAAAATACAATAGTTGCAGCAGATTTATCCACCAGTACTGTATAGTGTGGATGTAGAAATCTGTTCAGATATTTTTCATTCACCATACTTTCTACGTGTAGTTTATATGTGATGTGTAGTTTATATGTGAAGTGTAGTTTATACAATGCCTTGCAAAAGTATTCACCCCCCTTGCATTTTTCGTGTTTTGTTGCCTCACAACCTGGAATTAACATGGATTGTTTGAGGATTTGCATCATTTAATGTACAGAACATGCCCACAACTTTGAAGATTTTTATTTCTTTTTATTGTGAAGCAAGCAACAAAAAGGACAAAATAAAAAGTCAATGTGCATAACTATTCACCCCCCTAAAGTCAATACTTTGTAGAGCCACCTATTGCGGCTATCACAGCTCCAAGTCGCTTTGGATAAGTCTCTGTGAGTCTTGCCACATCTTACCACTGGGATTTCTGCCCATTCCTCCTTGCAAAACTGCTCCAGCTCCTTCAAGTTGGAAGGTTTGCGCTTGTGAACAGCAATCTTTAAGTCTGACCACAGATTTTCTATTGGATTGCGGTCTAGGGCTTTGACTAGGCCATTCCAACACATTTACATGTTTCCCCTTAAACCACTCAAGTGTTGCTTTAGCAGTGTGTTTGGGGTCATTGTCCTGCTGGAAGGTCAACCTCCGTCCTAGCCTCAAATCACACAGAGTGGTACAGGTTTTGCCCAAGGATATCCCTGTATTTAGCACCATCCATCTTTTCCTCAACTCTGACAAGTTTCCCAGTCCCGACTGCTGAAAAACATCCCACAGCATGATACTGCCACCACCATGTTTCACAGTGGGGATGGTGTTCTTTGGGTGATGTGATGTGTTGGGTTTGCGCCAGACATAGTGTTTTCTTTAAAGGCCAAAAAGTTCAATTTTAGTCTCATCAGACCAGAGCACCTTCCTCCATACATTTTAGGAGTCTCCCACATGCCTTTTCAGAAACTCAGAACGTGCCATTTTGTTTTTTTTTGCTGAAAGTAATGTCTTTCTTCTGGCCACTCTGCCATAAAGCCCAACTCTATGGAGCGTACGGCTTATTGTGGTCCTATGTACAGATACTCCAGTCTCTGCTGTGGAACTCTGCAGCTCCTCCAGGGTTACCTTAGGTCTCTGTGCTGCCTCTCTGATTAATGTCCTCCTTGCCCGGTCCGTGAGTTTTGGTGTGCGGCCGTCTCTTGGCAGGTTTGCTGTTGTGCCATGTTCTTTCCCTTTGGTTATGATAGATTTGATGGTGCTCCTAGGGATCATCAAAGATTTGGATATTTTTTTATTTATAACCTAACCCTGACTTGTACTTCTCAACAACATTGTCCCTTACTTGTTTGGAGAGTTCCTTGGTCTTCATGGCGGTGTTTGGTTAGTGGTGCCTCTTGCTGCTTAGGTGTTGCAGCCTCTGGGGCCTTTCAAAAAGGTGTGTATATGTAATGACAGATCATGTGACACTTAGATTGCACACAGGTGGACATCATTTCACTAATTATGTGACTTCTGAAGGTAATTGGTTGCACCAGAGCTTTTTATGGGCTTCATAACAAAGGGGGTGAATACATACGCACATGACAATTATCAGTTTTTTTTTATTTCTGAAAAATTATTTTATGTATATATTTTTCTAATTTTACTTCACTAACTTAGACTATTGTGTTCTGATCCATCGCATATAATTCCGATTAAAAAAAACATTGAACTAAAGGCTGTAATTTAACAAAATAGGTAAAAAGCCAAAAGGGGGGGGGGGGAATACTTTTGCAAGGCACAGTATGTGATGTGTAGTTTATATGTGATGTGTAGTTTATATGCGATGTGTAGTTTATATGCCATGTGTAGTTTATATGTGATTGCTAAGAATAAGGTCTTTTCCGAAGAAGAGAACACTTTGTTGTGTCTATAATCAGCTGGGAAATCCCCTAGGGTTCAGTATCTATGGTCCTGACAGAGAGGCATGTCGCCATCTCTAGGGACAAAGTCCTCAGATTAGAGAGCTGAAAGCAAAAGAAGCTGATTGATAAATCACACGATTGATGAGGGTTATGAGCACCTGGACTTTTTCGAGAACAGTAACGTTCATCTCACAAAACAAGAAAATCTCCAAACACTCCGGATCAGCTGTGCAGTGCCACAGAGCAAGCATTGTCTGTTGTCTGTTATTGCACCGCATACAAAGGGACCTGCTGAATGGGCAACTTCCGAGCAACCACGTCTTGTGTTGTGGTGGGTGAAAGAAAACACTTCAATGCCTCCGAGGCAAGAGAGACAATTGATATGACTTTATAACCTATGTTAATTGTATGGGTCAGCACAAGCTATTGTTTTCTGTTATCAGTCATTGATGTAAAGGTTTGCAGCAGTGCAATCTGATGGTATGTTAACAGAAGTGCATAAAAATACACCCCCCCCCCCCAAAAAAAAAAAAAGTTTTTTTGGGGATTGAGTAGGTAAAGCAGCCCATAGATTATGCAAGTTTATTTCCTTCCACCTCAGGTGTAAGGAAAGAATATCACTTGACTCCCCTATCCTGACTTTCGGACTGGCAGAACACAATGATTACTGCCGGTGGCTATAGCCACCGGCAGTAATCGCATTTAAAAAAAATAGGGCTGTTACTGATTAAAATTTTCGTCTTCAATTAATCGATTTCTTTTTAATCGATGCATCGACTAATTTAGATTAATTATAACGCACATACAGATCCAACTACTTTTAGCTGATCTCCTTGCATTGCAACTCTGCATTAGTCGGTGGTAATTGTGGTATACACTATATACAATCACCCGACACTAGTTAGTTTCCACAATCCATGACTTAACTTCACAGTTCACACAAAATTAAATTCAAACTGTAGCACTGACGTAATTTTTTTTTTCCACAGTAGCGTGACAATCCCTCCACCTCCGGTCAAACTAATCACTCTCACCTTATGGCATGGACCCCTGTGCCAACAGGTGGTCATGCAAGCGGGTATCAAAAGGGTTAACACGGACCATAAACTTCTCTCACGTCTCCTTAGATCTCAGCAAGGACGCCAGGTCATGGGTAGAAAGAAAAGATCTAAGTGCTCACTGCTTAAGTATAAGATTTAAAGATGATAAAAACACAGCATGTAAAGCCGACAAACGTGTTAGTTCCGTAGGGCAGCAGCGGGTGACGTCATGCGTAGCTCCTCCCCCGTACGCGTTACGTTCAATCAGAACTTCGACGTCACCGGACTCCTCCCCCTTCCATTCTTTAGCAGATGGAGGCACTTGGGGAAGGTGGGAGGAGTCCGGTGACGTTGATGTCTGCGACGTCACCGGATCTCTGACGAAACTCCCTGAAGACCCGGAAGCCGGCCGGAGAGGTGAGTACCGATCAAAAGAATTTTGATCGATCAAAAAAAATGAATCGATTAATAAAGAAATTAATCTTTAATTTCCACAGCCCTAAAAAAAAAAAAAAAAAATCTGACTGGGGTAAGACAGATCCCTAAGTAAGAAAGAGAATCCAAGGACCATGTAAAGGTAATTTCTAAGGGCGCTATTTCCCTATGACTCAATTGAAAGCAATCAATCTTATGGAAAAAAACATTTCCATACATTATATAATACTTCACAATTCTATGGAAAAAAAAATGGGATCCCTGGTTGAAACACGCTGACATTCTTTTTAAACCCATAGATAATTAATCTCAAATTATCGAAAGATTCCTGTTGAGAATTTATAATACAAATACTTTACAATTATAATATACTTTATATATCATTTATATGGTTAGAAATATTCCTTTATAAGTTATATCATATTAATTACAATATTGTATCAAGAATTTTATTACTTATACAAATTCTTCTTATATTTTGTATTTATCTCCTTTCTATTGAAAAAAAAATTTATTTCAAGAATCCCCATACTACATGCATACAATGTATATTCCACTGTATTTTTGATGTACAATATTATCTTGTACCACTATATTTTTCTAAATAAAAAGTTTGTATACAAATTTTTTTTTTACAAATCTGACAAGCTAGTTGTACCAAAGTCGGCCTGCAGACAGATGGATCGAATTTCAGCCCGTCCCTACTGAGTCGGCCGAGATTCGATCCATCTATGGCCGGTTTAAAGTGATATTAAAGTTTTTTTTTTTAAAGTAACAAGCATGCCCCTAGACAACGTCATCTATGACGAGACGCGTAGAGCGGAGCTACGCGCTGACGCCACCAATACCACACATGCTCTAGAAGGACGGCTTTGTTTGTATAGAGGCCGATGCACTTAAAACAAAAGGTGCAATTTACCAGTGATAGTTGTAAGTGCATTCTTTTACTTTTTGAAAAACGTTATAGGGATTTTACAATATGTGGAGCACTTTTTTCTTTCAGAAATCGTCACATTTGATTGGTGCCAAGGAGTGATCCCATGCAGGAGACCATCTAGATCAGGAGAAAGGCCTGGGCTGGGTTAACCACTTGCTTACTGGGCACTTAAACACCCTTCCTGCCCAGACCAATTTTCAGCTTTCGGTGCTCTCACACTTTGAATGACAATTACTCAGTCATGCAATACTGTACCCAAATTAATTTTTTGTCCTTTTTTTCCCACAAATAGAGATTTTCTTTTGGTGGTATTTGATCACCTCTGGGTTTTTTATTTTTTGCGCTATAAATGAAAAAAGACCGTAAATTTTGAAAAAAAAAAGCAATATTTTTTACTTTTTGCTATAATAATTATCCCCAAAAAATATATAAAAAAAACTGGCCCCTCCCCCAATAGCAAGCAGCTTGCTATGAAGGCACCCGAGCAGGCTCACTCCCAAGCTGCTGATCTGTGTGTCCATTCGCACATGGAGGGCAGCTCGCCCCGCTCTCTCCTCTTTGGCTTACTGGCTGTGATTGACAGTAGCGGGAGCCAATGGCTACCACCGCTGTCTCAGCCAATGAGTATGGAGAGACCAGAGGCTATTGTGCACATCGCTGGATTGGGATGAGGCTCAGGTACGTTTTGGGGAGGGGGGGGGGGGGGGGGCTGAGGGCGCTGTTGCACACAGAATGTTTTTTTTAGGTAAAAAACCTGGTCGACATGTTTCACGCTCCTGCGCCTTGTCAAGTCACCTTGACAAGGCGCAAGAGCGTGAAACATGTCCTCATAGCGACGAGACCAACACAGTTGGCTTGCTCTCCAAGTGTCCTTCCTCCTTGGCTTTGACAAAAATAAAATAAAAATGGTCCTAATGTATAATGTATACAACAAAACACAAGGAGTCGCCCCGGGACTTTAAATGAGGTGAATTTGGTTATCCAGTAACATGAGCAAGTAAATACAGTATCAAAGTTTATAAAAAATGATTATGCATACATGAACAACATGTTCGTGAAATTTGACTGACCACACCCACTATTTGATGTGATTTGGAGGAGGGTGTGTGTGGGTGGAGGGGTTTTGGGGGGGTCGTGGTTGAGTTTCAGCACCTATTGTTTGAGGAAAAAAAAGCCCTGTTTACTATTACAGTAATACCTTGGTTTGAGAGTAACTTGGTTTGAGAGCGTTTTGCAAGACAAGCAAAATGTTTTAATACACTTTGACTTGATATACAAGCGATGTCTTGATATACGCGTAGCGTCATGTCACAACTAAGTATAAAAGAGAAGAGAGGCGCCTCTAAGTGTAGCAATATGGTTACATTTAATGAAGGTACAACATTTAGAAACTCACATGGTTGATGATTAAAACAGGCACATCTAAGTATGCAGGCACCCGGGGGAAAGCTGTCCACATAGACCGCCCTCCTCACCGCCATCCCTTCCACACTCCATGAGCGGTTCAAGCCTCGCTTTCAGATCGCTCTACTGGGTATTCTTCCCGGTCACGATGGCAGACTGACATCGGTGAGAGCCGGCGGTGCGGGGGATGGTCTATGTGGACAGCTTTACCCCGGATGCCTGCATACTTTAGATGTGTCTGTTTTATTCATCAACCATGTGAGTTGATAAATGTTGTACCTTCATTAAAGGTAACCATATTGCTACACTTAGAGGCGCCTCTCTTCTCTTTTATACTCTGTAGCTCCTGCTGGATTTTGCTTCTAATCCCCTTGTGGAGGCTCCCATTTGTGGATGGACATTTTATGGTTACACAACCTGTCACATTGCTATTATTTTTTTATATGGACTATAAACTGAAGGACCTATGAATAAATGGTTGTGGAACGAATCATCTGAGTTTCCACTATTTCTTATGGGGAAATTCGCTTTGATATACAAGTGCTTTGGATTACAAGCATGTTTCCAGAACTAATTATGCTCGCAGTCCAAGGTTTTACTGTATATTGTATTTTACAATTAGCTATCCCTGGGGCTGAAAGCTGGGTTATTGATTACCATTATGACAGCGTACAGACAGTGTGGTCAGCTCTTTGCTGCGAAGAGCGGCAGCTTAGTTGTCTTAAGCTGGAAATCCCCTTGAAGAAGCGGTGTCAGAGAAATCTGTGCTACTAACAACAATCCCACAATGCAGGATAATACAGGCACAGGAGGAGAGGGGGGGGGGGGGGGAAATCAGACACCAACCGCTCTCATTATTTCCCTTACTAAAAGCTCTTTGAAAACGCTAAACAGTTTTGGGAGCAGAAAATAAAGACAAAAGGCTCATTGGGAATTCTGCAAACCCACACACAGCCTGCTAATGAGAGAAGCATTGTCCCCAGCCCGGCCTATGAATGTTCGGGCCAAAGACTGCCCTGACACAGCAACCAGTGTTAACCCTGCACTGCAGGACTGCTTGTTCCCTGGGTGAACTTCGCACTACCTATCCCTTCTCCAACTCCAGGCGCACAGCATCGCTTCCCAGATCGCACGCCTCCCAGCAAATCTCAGTAGTACTGGCAGCAGAGATCGTCCACCACGCAGCACATTTTCTGGCTGATCCATTTAACCGATTCAGCCCCGGAGGACTTGGCTGCTGAATGACCGGGCCATTTTTTGCGGTTCGGCACTGCGTCAGCTTTAACTGACAATTGCGCGGTCGTGCGACGCTGCACCCAAACAAAATTGAAGTCCTTTTTTTCCCCACAAATAGAGATTTCTTTTGTTGGTATTTGATCACCTCTGCGGTTTTCATTTTTTGCGCTATAAACAAAAAAAGAGCGACAATTTTGAAAAAAAAAATCAATATTTTTGCTATAATAATTAACCCCAAAAATATATAAAAAAACTATTTTTTTCCTTCGTTTAGGCCAATATGTATTCTTCTACATATTTTTGTTAAAAAAAAATCGCAATAAGCGTATATTGATTGGTTTGCAGCACCACTTCTTAAAGGGGACGTACCTGTACGCTCTTTTGCCCACCAGTGCCATTCTGCCGGCGTACATCGGCGTGCGCTGGCCACAAGCCTAAGGCTACTTTCACACTGGATCGGTGGGTGCGCTGGCGGTAAAGCGGCGCTATATTTAGCGCCGCTTTACCGGCGTTTTAGCGGCGCATTGCGGCCACTCGCGGGGTGTTTTTACCCCCCGCGAGCGGCCGAAAAAGGGTCAATACGCTGCAGCGGCGGTTTGCGGGCGGGTTCGGCGCGCTCCCCCATTGTTTTCAATGGGACCGGGCGCTATAGGAGCGGTAAATATACCGCTCCTATAGCGAGCCAAAGATGCGGCTTGCAGGACATTTTTGAGCGTCCTGCAAGCGCACCGCTCGGGCTTTCACACTTAAGAAACAGCAACAGCTGTTTCGGGTCGGTTTGCAGGCGCTATTCTTAGCGCAATAACGCCTGAAAAACCGCCCCAGTGTGAAAGGGGCCTTACTGACTCATTAGGCGTATGCCTATTTGGGTTCAACTTTTCTGGTAAGCCTTAGACCCCTTTCACACTGGGGCGTTTTTTAGGTGTTTTTCAGGCGCTTTAGACCACTTTCACACTGAGGCGCTTTTCAGGCGCTTTCACGCTAAAAACAGCGCCTAAAAAGCTCACGAAAACGTATTTCTATTAAAATCAATGAACGCTTTCACACTGGGGCAGTGTGCTGGCAGGGCTGTGAAAAACTCCCCTCCCCATTGAAATTAATGGAAAGCTCTTCAAAAGCGCCGGAAAAGCTCTTCAAAACCGCTCAGTGTTTTTACTGGCAGTTTAGAAGCACTTCAGTGTGAAAGTGGCCTTATATATATATATATATATATATATATATATATATATATATATATATCGGTGGTGGATTATCTACTGACAAAGTGTCTGCACCAAGTATTTCACCATGTCGTCGTATATATTTGGACTTTGATATTCACTTATGAATGCATATATTCTTTTTTGCTTCACAGTATTATTTTACTATTTTAAATTAATGTTTGCTCCCCTTTGTCTATGTGACTATGCGGGGATTGTATGACCTTTCCATTATAGAACATCAGCACTTGCATATGAGGTCATTGTACTGAATATGTAGTTATATCAGTTTGTTGTTTATTCCATTGATATCACACCAGCGCTACACTTTTTTTTATACACATCGTTTTTTTACTTTGCAAATTGATCCTTTGCTGTGTCAGCTGCTAATATATCGTTTAAAGAGACAGCGCGGTTCACCTGCTTTATATATTTACACTTGAAAAGTACAAACGCGCATGCTCAGAATCAAGGAACGACCGGGAAGAGTTCAGTCTTGTAAACTACTGTTCCTAAGCTAGAATTAACATTCGTGACGCGGCAATTGATGAAATGTCAAAATTCTCATCTTCTTTAATTGGGATAATAATGAAGCTGCTTTGCTGGTGATACTGATGTAGTTACGCCAAATGTATTTTAAAAGGTATTTGTTTTGTACGATCTGAAAACCGCAAATCAGCAATCACCAAACTTCTACTAACATGAAAATTAGCAGAAGGGGCCCAAAGGGCGGCGCTTGAGAAATGAACTTCCTCTTTATACTCTCATAGTACGTAACTACGTTTGTGTTTGTCGAACGACAATTTGCGTAACGATCAAGACCCTGGCACACGCCCTTTTGACACAAAATCAGACGCTCGGTCGTCCAACAATCGTACCGTGTGTACGAGGCTTTAGAATCATTTTTAGGTTTCTGTGTCCCCGTTGATGACTATTCTTTATTTCCTCTTACATAGTTACATAGTTAGTCAGGTTGAAAAAAGTCCATCCAGTTCAACCAGCAGCAAGACACGTAAGTAAGGGAAAACCTACGTGGCCCTTTCATTCAGGCATTGAAAATAGGCAATAGGTTCATGTTTTTTTACCACTTCCCAACTGCCTATCAATGCCACTCAAAATTGTTAAATTAAGGAGTGGATGGAGGTGTACACACTGCAGCGTTGCTATGAGGCAAAAATAACGGTGCCTGCAGGGCTTGTCAGGCATTGATGCCTTTCACTCACGTGCATTCACTTCCATAGAAGCGCACTATACAGGGGCATCTCACAAATATCATCAAAAACCTAATTTATTTCAGTAATTCAATTCAAAAAGTGGAACTCATATATTTTATATAGATGCGTTACACACAGAGTGATATATTTCAAGCATTTCTTTTCATTTTGATGATGATGGCTTATAGCTAGTAAAAACCTAAAAATCTGTATCTCAGAAAATTAGAATATTACATAAGACCAATAAAAAAAAAAAAGGATTTTTACTACAGAAATGTTGGCTTACTGAAAAGTATGTCCATGTATAAAATATGAAGCAGGGATAGACAAAGGGGATTATTGCGGTACCAGGAACAATATGAATTGAAGTAGTGTCAAGTAAAATTCAAGATAAATTTTATTACAAAAGACAAAACACATAAATATAGCGAATAAAGTACACCAATACAATGCAATACATATGGCACTTTTTGTAATAAACAGAAGACCAAAAATTATAAATAAATAGGCCTAGTTTTTGTGTCGACCAAAGGTACAGGTAATCAGAGCTGACATGTTTCGCCAAAGCATTGGCTTCCTCAGGGTAGTGATGTGTACCTGTGCCACAATAAAAATTCTAGAAAACAACACAGAAAAAATCAATTACGCAGATTACAAATATTAGTAAATTCTGAGTGCATGACACGATCAAAAAACCCCCACATATGGAGTCCCAGGATTGGGTGCGGCAAAAAATACATACCCCCAAACGGCAAAGCAGAGCCAGATGAATGAAGCCCCAAAGCAAGATCACTGCTCCAATGCCACGTCTATGGCTGCAGGGGGCATGTAAGGACCTAGCAAAAAAGTTTTTAGGTTTAAAGTTAGATGGAGTAACCAATATGGGGATAAACCTAATCCCCATTATATGGGACTAACATAGCCTCAAAATACTTACACTAGTCAATTTTAACTAATTATGAGCAGGGGCTTTGAAATGTCCATGTAAAGTATAGCAGCAAAACAACAGGTGAGATCAGGTGATCTAGAGTTTGAAATGGATAGTGTACAGTATAGTATTCACTCAATACTTGGTCGGGGCTCCTTTTTCATGAATTACTGCATCAATGCGGCGTGGCATGGAGGCGATCAGCCTGTGGTACTGCTGAGGTGTTATGGAAGTCTGCATTATTGGGTCTGGTGTTTCACATCTTCCTCTTGACAATACCCCACAGATTCTCTATGGGGTTTAGGTCAGGCGAGTTTTCTGGTCAATCAATCACAGTGATACCATGATCATTAAACCAGGTATTGGTACTTTTGGCAGCGTGGGCATTGTTTTGCATTGGGGAGACATGTCATCTGCTGGTGTTGGTCCACTGTGTCTTATCAAGTCAGCGCAGCCCTCTACCAGGTAAATCTAGAGCAATTCATACTTCCCTCTGCTGACCAGCTTTATAGAGATGCTGATTTCATTTTCCGGCAGGACTTGGCACCTGCCCACACTGCCAAAAGTACCAATACCTGGTTTAATGATCATGATTTCACTTGATTGACCAGCAAACTCACCTGACCTAAACCCCATACAGAATCTGTGGGGTATTGTCAAGAGGAAGATAAGAGACCCAAAACCCAACAATGCCGACGAGCTGAGGGCAACTATCAAATCAACCTGGACTTTCATAACACCCGAGCAGTGCCACAGGCTGATCACCTCCATGCCACACCATATTGATGCAGTAATTCTTTCCAAAGGAGCCCCGACCAAGTATCGGGTACATACTATACTATACATGGACAGACTTTTCAGTAAGCCAACATTTCTGTATTAAAAATCCTTTTTTTTATTGGTCTTATGTAATATTAAAATTTTTCTGAGATACTGAATTTGTTGTTTTCACTAGCTGTAAGCCATAATCATCAATTAAAAGAAAGAAATGCTTGAAATATATCACTCTGTGTCTAATGCATCTATATAATATATGAGTTTCACTTTTTGAATTGAATTACTGAAATAAACTAACTCTTTGATGATATTCTAATTTCATGAGATACATTTGTAAATACACATTAAAAGAGAAGTATGGGCTTATTTAAAAAAAAGTACACTCACCTAGATGGATGCAGCATCAATCGATGCTACATCTGTCCGCTGCCAGCTATAATGCTGGCCATACACTATACCAAAAATCGGTCATTAGACCATTCGTTCGATTTTTCGGCCAGTTAATGGACACAAAATCGATAATCGTTTGGACGTTTTTGAGCCGAAAAAACGAAGGACAAGTTTGGAAATTTTCTGCCGAACGAACGATAAATTGAAAGGTTAATGTGTTTGTTTGTTTTTTTTTATTTATGTTCACTGAACGATTTATCGGCCATTACATGATGGCACCATCGTTTGCGCTCGCGGCCGAACGTTCCTTTTTCGAAATTGGGTTCGGCCGATTTTTCGACTAGTGTATGGCCAGCATTAGACTGAGGACCGTCAGGCACCGGCTCTCTGCTCTGCCCCTCCAGGGAGTGTCTGGCTCAAGCTCTCAGTGGTTTACTGAGAGCCCAAACCAGCTGCCAATCCAGGCATCTGAGTGGACTGTAAAGAGACACATCAGCCATCAGCGGACTTTAGCTCCACTGTCTGCTGAAAACGGGTCACAGGAGCGCAGAATGAACTGCACTCCTGTCATCCTCGGAGTCCGCCGGCTCAGCGGGAGATCTCTCCTTTGATCTCTGCTGAGCCGGCGGATGACAGGTCCCTCTCTGCTCACTGAGTGGATAGGGGCTTGTCTCTAGGGAGAGATCGGATGAAAACGGACAGCGTGTCCTTTTTCATCAGCTCTCACCCGATCCGATAGCGACGGATCTGGACGTAGGGCCATCCGTCTGCTTTTGGCGGATCGGACCGGGTCGGATGTCAGCAGACATGTCTCCCCTGACATCCATCACTCCATAGACTAGCATGGAGCGCCCGTTCAGGTCCGCCGTCAAAACTGACAGACGGATCTGAACGGTCCGTCAGTGTGAAAGGGGCCTTAATGTATCATTGGTGTTTACAGCACATGTAAGGTGTGGTTGAAAAGCATCAAAAAGTAATCATTTCCCATTTTAGCTGTGTAAAAAATAATAAATCTCTCAGGGAGTTTGAGGAGTGTCCCCTGATGCGAACGCCTGTGTGTGTCGTTTTTTTTCCCACCTTCTGATCTGTTTCAGATAGATTGGATAAGCTTGTTTCAATGTCGGCACTCGCTTTGTGCTTTGGACTGCAGGGGAATGTTTTGCAGTGCATTGACCAGCGCTCCAGGCTCTTGTATATGGGCCTTGTGCAACACACTTATTAACGATATAGGTGCACTAAAGGCTGCTTCAAAGTTCAATGCCTGTGTGAAGGGCGCCCCAACAGGGACACAGCAACAAAAACACTAAACCTTCCTAATCTTCTCTACTTTCTCTTAACCTTTTAGACTGGATCTCAACTTGAATTGTTTTTGTGCACACCAAATACCTTTGCAATTATCCTGTACATATAGCAGTGACATCGTGACTGTGCTGTACAAAGCCTGTATAGAGAGCCGACATGTGGGAGGGGCCTAGCAGCTCCACCCACTACAGGCTGCCTGCAGAAAACTACAGGAGGAGGCGGAGACAAGACCAGAAACCCTGCACAAGGACAGAGAGCAGCAGAGAGCGCTCTTTATTAGAGGAAGGGGCGGAGACAAGACCAGTCCCCCTGCACAAGGACAGAGAGCAGCAGTGATCAGTCTTTATTAGAGGAAGGGGCGGAGACAAGACCAATCCCCCTGCACAAGGAGAGCGAGCAGCAGTGATTGGTCTTTATTACAGGAGGGGGAGGAGACAAGACCAGTCCCCCTGCACAAGGAGAGAGAGCAGCAGTGATTGGTCTTTATTACAGGAGGGGGCGGAGACTAGACCAGTCCCCCTGCACAAGGACAGAGAGCAGCAGTGACCAGTCTTTATTACAGGAAGGGGCGGAGACAAGACCAGTCCCCCTGCACAAGGAGAAAGAGCAGCAGTGATTGGTCTTTATTAAAGGAGGGGGCGGAGACAAGACCAGTTTGCCTGCACAAGGAGAGAGAGCAGCAGTGACTGATCTTTATTACAGGAAACTCCTGCACAAAGACAAGGTTTTACACTGGATTACTGCACAGATCTGGAGGAAATATACAAAGCACACTAAGATTCAATAAGAATAAACAGGACTGTTCTACTTAAAATATATGTCCTTTTTACAGAGCTCGTTTTTACTAACCACCTCAATACAATGCACTTACACCGCCTTCATGCCCAGGCCAATTTTCAGCTTTCAGTGCTCTCACAGTTTGAATGACAATTACTCAGTCATGCAACACTGTACCCAAATGAAACTTGCGTTCTTCTCTTTACACAAATAGAGCTTTCTTTTGGTGGTATTTAATCACTAGTGGGTTTTTTTTTTTGTGCTATGAATAAAAAAAAAAGACTGTAAATTTTGTGAAAAAAAATGCCCTTTTCTTTGTTTCTGTCATAAAATGTTGCTAATTAGTAATTTTTCTTCATAAATATTGGCCAAAATTTATTCTGCTACATATCTTTGGTAAAAAATAACCCAAATTAGTGTATATTATTTTTTTTTTTTTAAATTGTTTTTATTGAATTTTCAGGTAAATACAGAACAAAACAGCCTATTGGGCATACCCAGGCACAAGCACTACTATAACTAAACTAACATGAAAAAAAAAAAAAAAAGAAAAAAATCTAATTATACAATCTAACAGAACCACTGTACGCTCAACCACCTATGTAGTATGTGTAGAAAACAAAACAATTTAATTCCACCTATACCCTGCAGGCGTTCAGTAGTCAATCACAGGATGAAGTGTCTAATAGCCATACACCATCTTACTCTCACTCCCCCCTCCTCCCCACAGAATATTCTCAGGAGCCTAGGAGCGTTCATGAGATCAGGGATGCCGCCCAAGCTATTCCTGGTGCTTAACACTTGACACTGATAGAGTGCTACTAATCGTCACTTGAGTCTGCATTAGTGGACTGGGATTCAATCCAAATATCCCATACTTTGTGAAATTTTTTCCCACAACCACGTGACAGGTAAGTAGCTTTATATAGTGGTAGAGCCGTATTCACTAACCTCTTCCAGAAATTTATGGTAGGTGCGGCTGGGGCCTTCCATTTGAGTATTATAGATTTACGGGCATAGTATAACAATAGTCCCAGCAGGGTTCTGATCGCCCGGCTTGGGGCCAGTGGTTCAATTATTCCCAGCAGACATATCTCTACAGACAGTGGCACAGGAATGGTGGTGACAGTCAAAATAAATTTGGTTATATCAACCCAAAATGTTTCAATCCTAGGACAATTCCAAAAAATATGAATGAAATCCGCTGATGAGGAGCTGCACCTCCAGCAGGAGGCGGAGACAGATGGATAAATTCTGTGTAAGCGTACAGGCGTGTAGTATATCCTATGTAGTATTTTAAATTGCACTAATTTATCTCTGGCTGATACTAACTGTGAAAATGGATACTCCCACATTTCTTCCCAATCTTCCGTGTCTAATGCAGGGAAATCTACCTCCCACTTTGCTCTAAGGTTTTCTAGTCCTATGTGGACATTAGGGAGTAATGATTTATATATGGTGGATAAGGGCTTAGATAGAGCTTCGTCTCTGAGTAGAGTCTCCAGATTTGAGGTATAAAAGGCTACAGGACCATTTTCAAATTGAGTATTGAAGGCATGTCTAAGCTGTAGGAATCTAAACAGGTGCGAATTAGGTAAATTATATTGTTCCTTTAACCTGTCAAACGTCTGTAATTTGCCCTCAAGACAGATCTGATTTATATATTTGATGCCCCTGCCAGCCCATACACCGGGGTCGGGAATGGATCTAAATTCTGACAATTTCGGATTCAACCAAAGAGGACTATACGGGGAAATGTGTCCAGAGGGCACGGGGCGTATCAATTTTGCCACTGACCATGCCCGCAAGACCTCTCTCATTGTTAAAGTAAGAGGAAAAGGAGCCCTGGGGCCCCGGTAAATTAGGTTCCGTAGCGCCTCATAGGACCCCAACAAAGCTGCTTCCAGGACCACCGCCGCGTTGGACTCATCCGAGACCAGCCAGTTGTGGGCATGGGATAGCAGGGCCGCTATGTAGTAGGAGTGGAGGTCAGGGCAAGCCAAACCTCCCTCTCCCCAAGGCCTCTGCAGCACCGTCAGCTTAAATCTCGGTTGGCCGGAACCCCAAAGAAAGGATAGTAAGATAGTGTTTATCATGCGAAATACCTTTTTGGGGATCCAGACCGGGGCGTGTCTGAGAGCATAGAGAAAGGCAGGCAGAAGCTTCATCTTAAATAAGTTGATCCTCCCTATCAGAGAGAGGGGGAGATTTGCCCACGCCTTCAGTCTCGTCCTCATACTATGTATCAGTGGTTCCAGGTTAAGAGTATGGTAGTCAGAGGTAGTAGCGGATATGTGAATACCTAAATATTTGATTTTGTCTGTCCATAATAAGGGTAAATTGGGGTCTGCTACATCTTTTGCTGCACTATCTATCGGCAAAATTTGGGATTTGTCCCAGTTTACTTTGAGTCCCGAACAGCCAGTGAAATTGGAAAGAATGGTCAACGTCTCTTGAAGAGACTGGGCAGGGTCACTCAGGAAAAGGATAAGATCGTCAGCATATAAAGCGACTTTCTCGTGTATGGATCCCACCTGTATCCCTCTAACCTTGTCTGCTTGTCTGAGGGCCGAGGCAAGTGGCTCCATCACCAAGGCAAAAAGAGCAGGTGACAGTGGACAGCCTTGCCTCGTACCTCTCCCAACAGGAAAGGGTGTCGATAGAGCACCGCCAAGTTTAATCTGCGCTGTCGGAGCCTTATATAAAATATCAATCCATTTTCGGAATACCTCTCCAAAGCCCATAACCTCAAGGACTGAGGACATAAAAGCCCATGCTACCGAATCGAACGCCTTTTCGATGTCCAGTGTAACCATTACCCTCGTGGAGGACTCAGTGGGGGGTAGCTGAAGATGGGTAAACACTCTACGTAAATTTATATCTGTGGATTTCCCCGGCATGAAACCGGTCTGATCTATATTAATTAGGGATGGTAGAATCGTCCTTAGTCTGGTCGCTAATATTTTTGTCAAAATCTTGAGGTCATAGTTTAGCAGGGAGATCGGCCTGTAAGAAGTACACAGGGATGTGTCTTTCCCAGGCTTAGGGATAAGAACTATGTGTGCCTGATACATTGAAGGGGGTGATGTCAGCTGTTTTTTACTGTCAGAGAAAACTTTTAACAATTTTGGTGCGATCAAGGAGGCATACATTCTGTACCATTCACCAGGCAACCCATCAGGTCCCGGTGTTTTTCCACTAGGAAATGAACAAATCGCCTCTTCTATCTCCTCGGTGGTAAAATCTTTGTCCAGAAATTCAAGATCCTCCTGCGAAAGAGTAGGTAGATGCAGGGAGTGCAAAAAATCCCTACACCTGTCATCCGGCCAGCCAGGGACTGCCGAATATAAATTTTCGTAGAAGGATCTGAATTCTTCTAGAATTAGTTCAGGAGTAGATATCCGCTGACCATCCAAACCACAAATTTCCGACACCACTGTCTGCATTTTTGAATCCGCTACTAAATTGGCTAGGAGTTTACCATTTTTGTCTCCAGACTCAAAGACCTTTCCTGCCAGATTATTCAAGTCTAGGTGAGTGGCCGAGGCAAGGTGCAGTGAGAATGCTCTCCTCGCCTCAGCCAATCGGCTGAAGTGATCCAGAGTCGGTGAGTCAGAGAAAGCCTCTGCCGCCCTAGCCTCGTCCTCCTCAAGTGTCTGTACCTGACAGGACATCACAGAGCGAACCGCTTTAATAGCTGAGATGTATTCTCCTCTGGTGGTGGCCTTAAAGGCATCCCAGACTACCTGCACTGACGTTGAGCCCTCATTGATTTCCCAATATTGTTGCAATTTAGGAGAAACCTCCTCCCCCACCCTCGAGTCCTGTAACCATTTGGGCGCTAAACGCCAACAGTCTCTTTTCCTGGTATCCGACAACCCCAAGGTGACCTCCAAGGGTGCGTGGTCAGAGAGGCCCGCAGGCAAATACGAGACCCCCCTCACCACTGCCAGGGCACAGGTGTTGCCAAAGACCAGGTCAATCCTAGAACCCGATTTATGAGTGGTGGAGTGAAAGGAGTAGGCTCTAGTGTTTTTATGCTTCCATCTCCAAATCTCAGTATAATTAAATGCTTGTGCCCAATGAAGAAGGTCTGGTGAAAACACCCTGTTTGGATTGGTCGAATCCAGGGACGGATCTAGAATAGAATTAAAGTCCCCAGCTATATATAATCTGGAGTATTGTAGCGGAGCTAAAAGCTCATACAGCTTGTAGAGAACCTGTTGGTGAAAGGGAGGAGGCACATATATATTCACTAGAGCATAGACCACAGCCCCGATCTCCAGTAGTAAAATTATGAATCGCCCGCCTTGGTCAGTGTGTACGTGCAGGACCTTATATGCAAGGGATTTGTTCAGTAAAATGGCTACTCCCCTTGCATAACTAGAGTATGTTGCGTGAAACGATTGCCGTACCCAGGGTCTGCGTAGCGCCAGGATCTTATTCCCCAGGAGATGAGTCTCCTGCAGGAACAAGATATGGGGCCTGTGCTTATTCAGGTATTTAAACATTAACGCCCTTTTTACCTTGTCATTTAGACCCCGTATATTCCACGATACCAATTTTAGCTCCATCAAAGCAGTAACAAGTTATGGCACAGCATCTTGATACCTACTCGTGGGGGGTCAGCCCCCATAGGTCCAAGGGGGAGTGTCAAAAGATAGCATACTTTGTAGTGGGTACAGCAGGCAGTGATAGAGGACATAACATATAGGCAGCAGTCAGTGGATAGAGAGCGTACAAAAAAAAACAAAAAACAGGAACCAGTGAACTCCCTACTGACCATGAATACCCCTGAAAGAGAAAAATAGAACAGAACACAAAAACTATGGTCAGTTTTATACCCAAAACCTGAACTCAAACGCTTAGATCTTCAGACTTCTTAAAAAAAAAAAAAGTTCCAAAGTACAGCGACTCTGTGCCGCTGACGCCTCTTCAATTGGCGGGGAAATTTGAGAACCGGGGTGGGGGGGTGTTGATGCTTCGGTGAGTTCCGTCTAACCAGGTAGCTCCGGATTAGAATAATGCAGAAGAAAGGCGCATCCAATCAGCTTCCAGGGGTGGGGTGGACTCCCACCCAACTTGACGGGTAAAACCTGCATGGGGGGCTCAAGAAACCATCAGCAGCAACATCTGATGAGGAGAACAAGGAGTTTCACAGCAGAAACTAATGCTTGGAAAAAGTTGCCGCCCTGACATGGGTTCGGAGGGAAAATGAAATCCTTGTGGTGAATCCTAGATAATGACTTGTAATGGGGATAACAACTTGCAATCACCGTAGGTTGTTCAGCCAGTCGTTTGCATCGGCCGGAGAATCAAAGAACCTGACTGAGCCGTTGTAAGGGACCCGGAGACGGCTGGGATACAGCATACTGTATTTTATATCTTTTTCACGCAGTCGCTTGCGGACATCATTAAAGGACTTCCTCTTGCGCTGTAGATCGGCCGAGAAATCGGGAAACAGAAGGATTGAGGAATTGCCGTATGGAAACGAGGGATGCTTGCGAGCTGCGGAAAGGATCCTGTCCCGGTCCCTGAAATTGAGAAAGCGGACCAGGAAGGGTCAGGGATTAGCACCAGGAATACTGCGTCCCGTGGGGACCCGGTGGGCACGCTCGACGACATAGGTCGGGGAGATATCTGCGAGGCCCAGCAAGTTTTTGAAGAATTCTTCCGCAAACTCTGCCGGTCGGTCACCCTCCTCCCCCTCCGGGAGACCTAAGACACGTACATTGTTGCGTCTTGCTCTATTTTCCGCGTCATCAGATTTAGCGACAAGCAGTTGTACTGTGCGTTGCAAGTCCGCTATAGTGTTGGTGTGGGTAGCTGTAAGATCTTCGGTGGCAGAGATTCTAGATTCTGATTCAGTCAGCCTACCCCTGATTTTATCCAGGTCGTTTCTAATGAGATTACATTCTTCAGCGAGGCGATCTATCCTCACCAGCATAGAGGTCTTACTTTGTTCAATGGCGGCCAGGATCACTGCAGTGCTGTCCTGGGAGGGTGGGGTGGACTGAGCCGCACTTGAAGAAGCTTCAGGCTCCATGGCGAGTTCCGCTAGCAGGTTCTGCAGCTTCCCTATAAGCGAGGGATCAGGTTGAGCAGCCGGAGCAGGGGTCGAGCGGCCCGGCGTGGACGAGCCCTTGGGCCGGTGCTTAGGGCCCATGAAGGAAGAATAGGCAGCAGTCGTTCGCAATCCTCCGTTTATCCGCGGACAGCGGCCTTTTTGGAAGTAAGTCAGCTGGGAGCACTATGCAGGAGCCGAATGAAAGTGCACTAGGCCGCGGCGGGGGGTAATTGCGGCCCCACTTAGTACCCCGTGCACACCAACAGATAGGCTGGAGGATGTGGGGAGTCTCCCCCTCTGTTAACAGTGTCCGCTCCCGTACAGGTGCTCCTCTGCCGGCCGGCCGCTCAGGAAAGCCCGGTGGGCGGCAGGTCTGACTAGGCCGCACTAGGCCGCGGCCGCTCCGGGTGTTTTCGGCCCCACACACCTCACTGGCAGGTAGTCCGGGGATGCAAGGAGTCTCCCACACTGCAAACAGCGGTCTTTCCCCCAAAAACGAGGCCCGTCGCGGCGCTCTTCCACCGGCCGGCCGCTTAGGAAAGTCCGGTGCTCGGCAGGCTCGACTAGGCCGCACTAGGCCGCGGCCGTTCCGGAAGTTTTTCGCGGCCCTGCAGGCCAGCGGGCCACACCAGGCACACAGAGGGGGCAAGCTGGAGGGTGAGGAAGCCCCTTACCTCGCCAGGTGAGTCCGGATGGATCCTTTTAAAAGAGCACAGGCCGGGAAGATGGCGGCCGCCTCGGGTGTGGAAGACCAGGCTTTTCCCTGCTGCTCACAGGCCGGACCTCCACAATAGCCACACAGCCACAAAGATGTCGTTTCTGGGTCCTCTGGGATGTGTTTACCCTATGTTTCTTGGTATAGGATGCAGGGATGGCCAAGGATTAAAGTAGGATGCTCGGAGCTCCACTCTAGCACGTCTGCTTGCTCCTACATCCGGACACGCCCCCTAGTGTATATTATTTGATTCTTGTGAAAGTTATAGAGTCTACAAACTATGGTGCCAATCACTGGAAATTGATCACATCTGATCAGACCTTCAGTACATCAGGTGAATCTAATTTCTTGAGACACTAACAAGTCAGGAAAGTACAAATACCCCCCAAATGACCCCTTTTTAGAAAGTAAACATTCCAAGGTATTAAGTAAGTAGCATGGTGAGTTTTTTTAAGTTGTAATTTTTTCCCACAATTCTTTGCAAAATTAAGATTTTTATTTTTTTACAAAAATTGCCAAATTATCAGGTTATTTCTCACACACAGCATATGTATACAATATATTACCCAAAATACATTCTGCTACTTTTCTCGAGTATGGTGATACCACATGTGTGAGACTTTTACACAGCCTGGCCACATACAAAGGCCCAACATTGAAGTAGCACCTTCAGGCGTTCTACGAGCATAAATTACACGTCTCATTTCTCAACCACCTATTACACTTTTGAAGGCCCTGGAGCATCAGGACAATGGAATTGCCCACAAAATGACCCTATTTTGGAAAGCAAACACCCCAACGTATAATCTATGAGGCATTTGTGGTTGAACTGGATGAACTTCTGTATTTTTTCAACCTAACTAACTATGTAACTATATAATGAGTCTTTTGAACGGTTAATTTTTTCCAGAAGTTTTTGGAAAATGTGGAAAAAAAAATGAAAATGAGATTTTTCTAACACATAGCATGTATATAGCAAGAATTAAACCCCAAAATACATTCTGCTACTCTTCCCGAGTATGGCGATACCACATGTGTGAGACTTTTACACAGCCTGGCCACATACAGAGGCCCAACATTGAAGTAGTACCTTCAGGCGTTCTAGGAGCATAAATTACACATCTCATTTCATTCCTACCTATCACACTTTTGAAGGTCCTTGAGCACCAGGACAATGGAATTACCCACAAAATTACCCCATTTTGGAAAGCAAACACCCCAACCTATATTCTATGAGGCATGGGCTCCAAATAGGTACTCGGTACTCTGATGGGCTGGAGACAGGTACTCAGGTAACTTGATGAGCTGCAAACAGGTACTCGGGTACTCTGATGGGCTGGTGACAGGTACTTGGGTACTCTGATGGCCTTGTGACAGGTACTTGGGTACTCTGATGGCCTTGTGACAGGTACTCGGGTACTCTGAGAGGGGGAGGATGGAGCGCCGACAACAGCTAGTGATGAGCGAGTATGGGGGGTCACAGATGGAGTGACACTGAGGGTGGGCGAGAGAGAGTGGGGGCTGAAGGGGAGAAACACTGTGATGTGTTTTTTTTTTAGCGCTTCCAACCACGCCTACCAACGTCATCAATCCTGCTGACGTGCCTATCCTGGGACGCACTCACCTCGGAACCACGAGACACAAGGGACCGTGCGTTTCCCCCCCATAGCCATGACACCGGAGGATGGCCGAGGACTTCAGACAAAATAAAGATACCGCTACGTGCCTGATATTTTTAAACAAAGTGTGAGTACATACTTTCTTTTTATTTTTCACATACAGTTCCCACTGTAATCAGATCCACTACTCTTAGAGCGGCGCTGCTTTCTCTCTTTTCTACTCGGGTACTCTGATGGCCTGGTGACAGGTACTCAGGTACTTTGATGGGCTACAGATAGGAACTCAGGTACTCTGAAGGGGCGGTGACAGGTACTCATATAGACTGTGACAGGTACTCGGGTACTCAGATGAACTGTCACAGGTACTCGGGTACTCAGATGGACTGTGACAGGTACTCGGGTACTCAGATGGACTGTGACAGGTACTCATATGGACTGTGACAGGTACTCGGGTACTCACATGGACTATGACAGGTACTCGGGTACTCAGATGGACTATGACAGGTACTCGGGTACTCAGATGGACTATGACAGGTACTCGGGTACTCAGATGGACTGTGACATGTACTTGGGTGCTCAGATGGACTGTGACAGGTACTCAGATGAACTGTGACAGGTACTTTGATGGGTGGTGACAGGTCCTCTTTATTGGGAGAGGGGGGGGGGGGGGGGGGTAATCAGTGTGATTGGTATACACTGTAAGCGGTAACGAGATGTTACCGCAATCTCCTTCTCCCACACGATCAGTGTGTGAGGAGAACCTAGTTACCGCGGTTTGTTGACATTTAGTGATCGGCTGTGAAAGGATGACAGCCAATGACGTGGTAAACAGCCGCCGGCCAATGGCTGTTTACCAGCATCGGTGACGAGCAGTGTTCCCGGGAACACACCACCACCGACATGATCGCGCGAATGTGCCGTGCAAAATGGGGCGGTACCACCTGTGATCACCCGTAACTTGATCACGTGGTAAACAGCCATGCCCAATGGCTGTTCACCCCCTCGTGGCGAGCGGTGTTTCCGTGACACGCCGCCACCAAAGGAACGGGGATGCGTGCACATTCCGCATTCCCTGTTTAAATGGAGGGCCGTCATATGACGCCCTCTCAAAACGAGAGCTGCGGCAAACATTTAAATTGAAACAAATCATACCAGAATTCGTCATTAAAGAAGAACTCCAGGCCTGCACTGCATGCCTTAAAGTGGTTGTAAACCCTGTTACACCACTTGTACCTACAGGCAAGCCCATAATAAGGCTTACCTGTAGGTACTGTAAATATCTCCTAAACCTGCATGGTCTAGGACAGGGGTCTCAAACTGGCGGCCCTCCAGCTGTTGAGGAACTAGTGGTCCCATGAGGCATTGCAAGGCTGACCGTTACAAGCATGACTCCCACAGGCAGAGGCATGATGGGACTTGTAGTTTTGCAACAGCTGGAGGGCCGCCAGTTTGAGACCACTGGTCTAGGAGATATTTACCATATATGCTTGCCCCGACGTCATCTGCGCATGTGCACTAAAGAAGTGGCTTGATCGTGCTGTTTCTAAAGGGCATGTGCCGTGACCAGTAGCTCCCACGCGCATGCTCTGGCCAATCACAACTCCGGAGATAACTCTGGGAGAGATGTCGCCGGTTACAGCGGTGTACGGGGACTGCTGCCGGGGCTTCGATCTAAGGTGAGTATTTCATAATGAGCTAGTATTGCAGGTTTTTTTTTTTTTTTTTTTTTAATAATATGGGTTTACAACCACTTTAACTGTTGTTTTGTCCAGGGGCGCAAGGAAAAACTGTACTTACCCGATCCTTCAGGAAACAGCGCTTCCCCACATCCAGTGGTGGACTGTTTCTGTCGTCCTCACATCCAGAGCTGATCTATGGGCATGATGACGTCAGGGATAGTCCATGCACAAGACCGCTAGCATTGGCGGGGGGCAGGATTGCCGGGGACCAGTCTTGCGCTCGGAGGGTCAGCAGATTATGTAATTAGACCTCCGCTCTACTCACCTCTAGACAAAAATCAGCAGTTAACCCATGCAGTGCAGGCTCAGCCCCACTGCATGGGTAAAGAAAACAATTTGCCCAGAGTTCTTCTTTAAATGTTCTGACTGCTATATAATGCACACAGCTGGCTGACTGCTGTGGATACCTACACACAATCGCTCCTTGTCCCAGGTAAAAGTCTTAATCAAAAGGCCAGTGACACATCTAATGCACATTACCTCAACCACATGGTAAGACTAGCCTGTACATACCGCATGCACGGTAACAGTAGACGTCATTCTGTAATATGTATACAACCGCACAGGGAATGCCGTCATGCACACATGAATTATGGATAATAGCGATACTAACCCAACAATTTTAGAGGAAGACAAGCGAAACCCAACTCCGTGTAAAGGGCAATATGACCTTCCTACAAGATCCGCAGCCAAAGAACATATGGTGAATAGCTGGGAGGTTTAAAGTGTATTAGATTGTAAGCTCTTATGAGCAGAGCCCTCTTAACCCTCTTGTATTGAAAGTGAACTGTCTCTCCTTTCTATCTTGTAAGAGCACTGCACAAACTGTTGGCGCTAAATAATAATAATACTAATAATATGTAATCCTCAATAAACTTGTCTTATTAGCTCCCTTTTCTTCATCTCCTAAATATACACTTTAGTCAATAAGTGTGAACAAAAACCTGTTGATCCTGCCAAATTCCAGTACACTGACACCTTTGCATGCTTTCTGGCTCTGTTATCAGTTAGCTACGAGGCTTTATACCCCATACACACTATTAGATTTCTGCAGATTTTTTTCTTCAGATTTCACCAAAACAATATAATATGTGGTCAAACCTTTTTTTGTTCATCCAATGCGCATGACTAGAGTTTCCACATCATCCCTTTAAACCCAAACACATATGAATGACACAGGTTCTGAGGCAAATAGTATGCAGATAATGCACCAAGTGAGTTTAATTACCACCTTAATCAGCCACAGAACCCGTGTAATTAATATGTGTTTGGATTTAAAGGGATGAGATGGCAACCCTACGCATGACATGCGAGTGTGCTCGGCTCACAATGGAGCCGGTTCACACATCCACGGGGCGGCCACTTTCCAAAAAGAGTCCTGTGCATGTTTCGGTCCAGTTCAGGCAAAAATTAGGACTGGATTCACACCTGAACCGCTGAACATTGACGCACCGGACCCCATGCTGGGAACCGCGGCCGCACATATGTGAACCCGGCCTAATTCACAGGGTCATGTGAAAGTATAGGGAAAGAAAACCTGAACCGGACCCTTTTTTCTTTTTGTGATACATTGGAACAAAGTTCTTGCTGACTTCATTTTCCAAAACCGTTGACTGTGGTTCTTCAAAAACTCATGGAGATGTATATTAATACAGTGAGTGTTAGTGCATGCGAGTCCTTCTGGTTTATGGTTTTCTAATTGTAGCAAGGTCCCAGGTCTTCCTTTGATTGAATAAGAACCACCAGGGATCGATGACATCCTTCTGTATTTAGTGGGCTGTGAGGCATGGTGTAGTTAAAGTTATTGGGCGCCAGACACTTCTCGAACTCCGAGACCTCAACAGGACAGCCACGCAGGGAAAGGCATCCAGCAAGACGCTACATCTGCATGTGCAGGAATGTCTCCTATGGCTCCTCCTAACAGTCTTTAACAGTTCCAAACACAAAGCTTAACAGTTCCTTCACTTTCACTACACTAGCCCCTTGTAGTTCTTAAGCCCACTGGGCTCCAGGTCTCTCTCACCAGACCCACTGATTCACTGTAACTGAATCCCTTGAGCTCCTCCAATATGGTGGTATCTTCCACAAGCGTCACCGCCGCCTCCCCGCTGGGTCCCTAGTCTAGCACTCTCAATACCTCTCAAGGTTCACCCCCACTGGCCCGCCCAGTTCCCGGCCTGGACCACAAGGCTGTTGGGCAAGCATCACCTCTGCTGGCTGGGTTCCCGGCTTGATACCCACCAAAGCCTCCCGATTCTTCACCGTCCACAGCTGGCGAGAATGCAGCTCCGGCACTTGCCTCAGTCACTCACTGGGGTCCCCGGGAATCAGGTGAATAGTCCCCTATTGGCGACAGCTTCCCCCTCCTCCACCTCCGACCACGACAGGCTCCCCGGCTGGCAGAACCAGTCCCAACCCTGCGCTGCTCTCTTGCTTCTGGATAGGCCCTCAGACAGCCTAGCAGCCAGATGTGCCCGGGATAGGCCCCATCTCTGGCCTAGCAGCCCGGGGCGTACGGCACACATACACCCAGACAGCCGTCAAGGTGGCTCAGAAAATAGATCACCTGACTCCACCCAAATATATAAGTTCTCCCAGCAGACCAAGGGATTCAAGAAAACCCCTGCCCATTGGCTGAGATACACATAACCTGACCTTGCGCTGCCCTTCTCATAACTAATACCACCAAGTATTAAAAGAAAAGTGCAACAAGGCCAAACTTGGGGAGAAATCAATAGATCTCTAACAATCAACTGGGACAACAACTCCAAGTAAAGGCCATGGCTCTTGTATTGCCTGTATTATCACAGAGTAAGGGCCCATTTTACATCTCTACGGTGCGTTAACACGCGTTTCGTCACGTATTAGTGCAGCATTCTATGGCAGCACACTACATTGCACTGTGTGTGTTTCACTATGATACAACACTGTCAGGTAAGACACATGCATGTGCACAGGCGCATGGTTCTTGTTCGCCCTGTTCGTGCAAAAAAACTTTTGTATGTTGAGTAACCTCTTCACTTTCGGTATGAGACTAGCATGCAACCAAAAAAATAAAAAAACTATTATTTGTCCGATAATCTGATTGTGTATACTAGGCTTTACTCTATGCCAAGTCACCAGCTCTCTGCTCACTGAAGGCAAAGAGCTGAGCGATCAGCGGACTTTGATCACTCAGTTTTCAGTCTTAGAGGTAGTAGGAGGACCGATGCTATATCCATCTAAGAGTAAGGCCCCTTTCACACTTGTACGACCTGAAAGTTGCGCGATTTTAAGCAATGCCTGTTTAATCTTAAGGTCTATGGACCTCAAGTCGCATCAAAGTCAGACCAAAGTAGTGCAGGGACTACTTTGAAGTTGCATAGATAACAACAGTACTCATTGGAAACCATGGGGTACAACTTGTTATGCAACTTTGCATTCCCAAGTCACAGGACAAGTAGCACAAGTGTTAAAAAGGGGCCTAAAGTATTTTCGTTTCTTTTCATATGCCACAATTCTCTTTTAAAATCCCCTGTGCTGGCGGCACCCTGGAGAGTGTGACTGCTGCTCTCATGCACAAGCAGCAGCCTGGGTCTCCAGCAGTCCTAACCCCCTCCCCTCCGCACACTGCTCCAATCAATGGTGCGCAGGACACCAATAATGAAGTGGGGCAGTTATTTACCGTATTGCACAGTGCTGTCATAAACCTGGCTGTGCTGCCTAGCAGGGGCGTCTTGTGACACAAGAATGTCTAAACAGAATCACATTTTTTTCTTAAGCAGATTTGAAAAACGAAAAAAATACACCTCATTAGGGCTCAAACAATTAATTGATATTATCGATAATAAAAATCGCACGATTTTCATTACCGATTAGTTGGTCCGCCCCTTCCTCCCTGCCAGTCCGTTAGAATCCTCCTGTGTACAAGGCGGCGCTCATGTGACCAGGCACGTCCGCGCCTCTCCTCCTCGCTGACATCAGCCCCCCCCCCTGATATTCTCAGCCCCGCCGGCTGCTGCCTCGAGGGAATAGACAGAGAGAGCCGAGCTGCACCTGTGTGAAGTGATAAGGTAGCGGCTAAAGGCTATACAGAATACTCAGTCAGTACAGTACATTCATTTCTATGATGATAAGTGCCCCATGATCCTAAGTATTTCTGGGAGGGGGAATAGTGCCCCATCATTGGTTTTCCTGGGGGGGGGGTGAAATTAGTGCCCCATCATTGGTGTTCACGGGAGGAATAGTGCCCCATCAATGGTGTTCCCGAGTGGAATGGTGCCCCGTAATTGGTGTTCCCGGGAGGAATGGTGCCCCCCCGTAATTGGTGTTCCCGGGAGGAATGGTGCCCCCCCGTCATTAGTGTTCCCGGGAGGAATGGTGCCCCCCCCTGTCATTGGTGTTCCCGGGAGGAATGGTGCCCCCCGTCATTGGTGTTCCTGGGAGGAATGGTGCCCCCCGTCATTGGTGTTCCCGGGAGGAATGGTGCCCCCCGTCATTGCTGTTCCCAGGAGAGATAGTGCCCCCCGTCATTGCTGTTCCCAGGAGAGATAGTGCCCCCCGTCATTGCTGTTCCTGGGAGGAATAGTGCCCCCCCCCCCCGTCATTGCTGTTTCCCGGGAGGAATAGTGCCCCCCCCCCCCCCCATCATTGCTTTTCCCGTGAGGAATAGTGCCCCCCCGTCATTGCTGTTCCCGTGAGGAATAGTGCCCACCGTCATTGCTGTTCCCGTGAGGAATAGTGCCCACCGTCATTGCTGTTCCCGGGAGGAATAGTGCCCCCCCTGTCATTGCTGTTCCCGGGAGGAATAGTGCCCCCCACCGTCATTGGTGTTCCCGGGAGGAATAGTGACCCCCACCGTCATTGGTGTTCCCGGGAGGAATAGTGCCCCCCACCGTCATTGGTGTTCCCGGGAGGAATAGTGCCCCCCACCGTCATTGGTGTTCCCGGGAGGAATGGTGCCCCCCACCGTCATTGGTGTTCCCGGGAGGAATGGTGCCCCCCACCATCATTGGTGTTCCCGGGAGGAATGGTGCCCCCCACCATCATTGGTGTTCGCGGGAGGAATGGTGCCCCCCACCATCATTGGTGTTCGCGGGAGGAATGGTGCCCCCCACCATCATTGGTGTTCGCGGGAGGAATAGTGCCCCCCACCATCATTGGTGTTCCCGGGAGGAATAGTGCCCCCCCCCCCCCCCCCCCCCCCCCCCCCGCCATCGGTGTTCCCGGGAGGAATAGTGCCCCCCGCCATCATTGGTGTTCCCGGAAGGAATAGTGCCCCCCACCATCATTGGTGTTCCCGGGAGGAATAGTGCCCCCCCCCATCATTGGTGTTCCCGGAGGAATAGTGCCCCCCCCCCATCATTGGTGTTCCCGGGAGGAATAGTGCCCCCCCTCCCGTCATTGGTGTTCCCGGGAGGAATAGTGCCCCCCCTCCCGTCATTGGTGTTCCCGGGAGGAATAGTGCCCCCCCCCCCCCGTCATTGGTGTTCCCGGGAGGAATAGTGCCCCCCGCCCCCCCCCCCCCCCTGTCATTGGTGTTCCCGGGAGGAATAGTGCCCCATAATTTTCATTATTACTTTAAATAAATGAAAAAAATTGCATATTACTTTTTTTTTTTTTTTTTTTAACGATTTTATCCAATTAATTGAAACAATAATCGGCCAACTAATTGATTATGAAAATAATCGTTAGTTGCAGCCCTACACCTCATATTTCAGCTCACCAGTGAATTGGAGATTCGCTCCAATAGAAAACAAAAATGAAGGTTCATTATCCATCCAGGAAAAACCCCGGCACTGGATCACGGTCACTTCACTGTACATGGAGTCCGCTCAGAGCATGAAAATATAGGATGTGCTGACTGCGATCTCCTTTCGTTTTACAAAACAATTGTACACGGCGCACCATCATTCATATCTGTCTGATCCAAGGACAATCAGTATTGTTCCACATCCATTCTCCAGCTGTGGATACTCAGTGCAGTTTGAACTAAATGGGGTGCTATGAGGGGAAAGATCACCGCAGCCAATTCTCACCCTCAGACATTCGGCTGAATGCGACTGCATGCGATTCATTGATGGACGATGTTCTAGAGCTGCCAACAGATCCTCATTTTCAGGGACAAACCCAGCATGGGGAGGAGATCTGCCCCAGGGAAGGACTCTGGGTTTAAACCAAATGTGCAAGAAGATTTCCAAAATAAATATTCTCTTTTCACCTATTAATATTTGGCTGTATTGGGGTTGATTTACTAAAGGCAAATACACTGTGCAAAGTGCTCCAGAGCATAGTAAATGAGGTCAAGCTTCACTTTGCAGAGAATAACCAATCACGTGCAAGGAAACAAATAAAAAAAAAAATACAATTTTTGCTTGCACATGATTTGATGAAGGAAATCAGCAGAGCTTCCCCTGATTTACGAAGATCCGGGGCAACTGCCCTTGCAGAGTTCACAGTCTATTCGTCATTAGTAAATCAATCCGATTGTGTAACGTCACAATATACAGCAACAGGATCGATTTTCTGTACTTGTCAGCCATAAAAAAAGGCCAGTCTTGAGATCCAAATCAGTGATTTTTGGCTAGGCTGCTGCAATCAGAGAAGAAAACCTTACGTCAGTCTCCCAGTGATCAGACTGTACATTGTACCTTTGTGGCGAGAGCGAGGTGAAAGGCTGCAGCAGGGGTGGACCCGATCGAACATTTGTTTGTTTGTTGCACAGGCAGCGGCGGTTTACAGAACTGCCTCATCTTGGAGCTGGTATCTCACTTCAAGATGTAGACCCCTAGAGGATGCCTGAACAAAGGTGGCACTGTCTTTCTGGGAGAGAAAAGCAGACAAAGGCATTGTTGGAAGGAGGAGTATTCTGAGACGATGCCAACATTAACCCTTCAAGGATGACTATTGGTTGGTGATGTTTAATATTGCCGCCCTCCTAGGATAAACACCGCTCTGCGCCACTAAGATGTGTTACTGACAACCACTGAACAGGCCTTTGATGGGCCTATCCGATTAATAGTAGTTGGTAAACTAGTTGGCTAAAAAATATATATATATATATAAATAAATAAATTATGTGCATAAAATGAATTACTTATATAAAAATAAATATAAATAAATTATGTGCATAAAATGAATTATTTACACATGTGAATCAATAAATAGGTATGGGTGACTTCCACAAACTGGTATGAATGTATGTGCAAAGTGATAGGGATTGAATTCTCGGTGTGTGAAAGTTCATCCAGCTATAATGTAAATGTACAGTGTTCCTTATACATACATTATTAACAGCTGCCGCTTAGAAATATGGAAATGTAGAAAAATACAAAATTCATTTGGTGGACTGCGCACAGTCAACTCTAAAACAAACCCTGTAGCAGCGCTGTTATAGCAGTTTCTCAAATGGTGAATATGAGAAAAATTATACACTCTCAAATAAAGTGACCATGTGCTAAATAAATATAAAATAAATATATAAAAAAATCAAGTGAGTGTGATAAAAAATAGTGAATCAATAAAAATAAATTAATATAGATAAACAGTGAACCAAGAATATGGTGAGGATAAATAAACTACAAATATGGCGATTTGTGTCTAAAGTCCACATGGAAAGTGCTTGCAAATCAGAACAAGCAGACTGCAGAAATAAATCAATTAGGTGACAGTTCCCGAGTGGTGTGGGTAACAGTTCTAAATTCGAAATCCTTCTGTGATCCGTCCACCATGCACTTTCACCTCGTGAGGGATACGTCCCCTTATGGGGCTGCACTCACCAGAAATCAATTTATAATGGGCCTGTAGTTACACCAAACCGGACCTTCTCCTCCAACATCAGACCATTACACTGCACCGGCGCGGTAGTAAGCCCAGGGTATCAGACCTTCAATACTGCATCCCTTGATCAGCACTCCACCAGCGCGTTTACATAATGAGTGAAAGACAAATGGAGGGCCACATAGTGTAATACTGATAAAATATTTTTATTGGACACTTTCCCTTTAAAAACACGAATCCCCCTCAAATTAGCTGCGTACCAAAAGATAATAAATAGTGAGCATTGGTTAAATGTAAAATCGTTACTGTGCCTGGGTTCTTTCCATCCGGCAGGATATGGATAGGCGAGTTCCGCTGTGTGTGCTGGCGGCGTCTCTCCTTCCTAGTATCCGTGGAGCGCACAGTGAACCGCAAGCGTAGTGACGTCACTTCCTGCTGACCTACGCCCTGACGCGTTTCGTCATTTCCGACTTCTTCTCGAGGGCGTTCTTGGTTCACTGTTTATCTATATTAATTTATTTTTATTGATTCACTATTTTTTATCACACTCACTTGATTTTTTTATATATTTATTTATATTTATTTAGCACATGGTCACTTTATTTGAGAGTGTATAATTTTTCTCATATTCACCATTTGAGAAACTGCTATAACAGCGCTGCTACAGGGTTTGTTTTAGAGTTGACTGTGCGCAGTCCACCAAATGAATTTTGTATTTTTCTACACTTCAAGGATGACTGTATATAATTGGCAGCACGGTCATTGGCTTTAAAGTATAACTAAAATGGCAAAATTTAATTTTTTTAAGTTTTGGATGGAGAGGAATTAGAACATCTGTCAGCTTTTATTGCTGCCTGTTTCATCAGATTAGGCGACCCATCAGAATGTGTAATGGAAGGGAAGCTTCGGCATCACCATCTTGCTACACTCCTCCACAGTAAGGAGAAGCGGACATCTTGTTACACCCACTGGAGTTTTGCATTTTACACTTTTTTTTTTACCAGAAAACTGAGTTTATATAGTGAAATACAGTACTTAGAACTCTTTAAAATTCAACATTTAAATAAGCAGCAAAACCTCTGAGATCAGCAGACTTGCCGCTGCTTTTACAATTTAGATGTTAAACAGTGAGACGGACTTCCAAGTGCTGCATTTCACTAGATAAACTCAGTTTACTGTTAAAAATACGTGTAAATTGCAAAACGTCGGTGGGTGTACCAAGATGTCTGCTTGCCCAGCTCTCAGTGTATCCTTACTGTGGAGAAGTGCAGGTGTAGCAAGATGGCGGAGACGAAACATCACTTCCGTTACACATTGACGGGCCACCTAATCTGATAAAACACCACCATTAAGAAGAGTCCCCCTCGCTTTGTCCCATTTACCATGATCATTGAAAGCGAAAGTAAAAAAAATCCCATATTTTGGGTTGTCCCCAGAAAAAGAAACAGTTTAAATCTTTCAATGGGGACATTAGTGCTGGTGATCCCCAAGGAATTCCCTCAATTTGCAGGGATTTCCTCTCACTTCCTGTTTGGCTATGGGGCAGGAAGTGAAGGAAAGTCTTCTCAATGGGAAACAGATGGCAAAAAAAATAAACTGACAGCAGTTATAACCCCCCTTTTGCCTTTTGTTCTACTTAAAATTGGAGCTTCCACATATGTATAAAGCAGGCATCTCGTTTGCACAGGGAACAGCTTCATCACCAACCACACTGACAGCTCCTGGCCAGGCAAGCTCCCAACCACATGATCACTGTGACAACCAATCAGTGACCTGAAAAAATTGAGGACCATGTGGATCAGAGATATGCAATTAGCGGACCTCCAGCTGTTACAGAACTACAAGTCCCATGAAGCATAGCAAGACTGACAGCCACAAGCAAGAGACAAAGGCATGATGTGACTTGTAGTTTTGCCACAGCTGGAGGGCCGCTAATTGCAAAACTACAAGTCCCATCATGCCTCTGGGTGTCATGCTTGTGGCTGTCAGAGTCTTGCTATGCCTCATGGGACTTGTAGTTCTGCAACAGCTGGAGGGCCGCTAATTGCATATCCCTGATGCAGATAAACAGTGAAGAGCAGCCTCAACCTACAAGTCTTGGCCAGACCATGCCCACGTGCATGTTTCCCACTGCCCACCGGGACCTAGTCATAGGGTCACATACGCCCCCACCCAGTGGGTGAGGCAAAACGTGTCGGGAGGGGGATGATCTGGCAGAGAGTCGGAGGCAGCTCTTCACTGTTTAGCTAGACTAGTTGGTAGGAGCGGCAATAATTCAGCCAGTGATCACATGACCGGAAAAGCCCAGGCATCAACTTTGGCATTAGAGACTTTTAAGGCTCTTCCACGTGCGCTTTGATTTCTGAAAAGGGATCTGTTCGGATGCCTCTTCAGAAAGCATTGGACAGGCGCTAAGGGGGCATTGTATCTGCTACTTCAACCGTGCGCTAACGCACTGCAACATGTATATACCCCAGCTGCTGCCTCTGCAGCTAAGGGAAGGGGGGTGTGGTAAAAGCACAGCTCAAAAAGCAGGGTTCTACCACCCTCCCAAACCTCACGTTAACAAGCCCTTGCTGGAAGAGGTTAAAGTAGTAATGGAAGGACATTTGCAACCATGACACAAATCACGTTACCTGCATGCATTAAGCTCACAGCTGCACAGCGACACAAGCTACAAAACAAAAAGGTTTATTGTGCTTTTTAATGAAACAAATTGTGTGCGATTCGGGTAACACTGCACACTTTAAGGGCTCAGTTCATGGTCTGGAAATAAAAGGTCAGGCACCCTGTAAAAGCCTCAGGCTGGAAGAGGTTTGATTCAAGTAAGTCAGCGTTAAGGCATAGATAGCTAAGCTGTATGGAGCGCACATGGTAGTTGTGCGTCTATAGAGGGTGTGTGTGGCAGGCACACATATGCAAGTCTTCCAGCTGTTAAAGGAAACACTCTAGCATGCTGAAGGGCATGCTGGGACATGTAGTCCCTCCAGAGTGAAAACTGCAGGTTACGAATACATATCTGTACAACACACTGCATAATTACAGAATTCAAGAGGAGGAGGCGGCAAATGTGGCTTACCAAGGCCAATGCGGCATGTCTGACTGCTCCACTATGGCTGGCGAGTCACAGGCTGCTTCCTGCTAAGGCAGGGGGGTCTCAAACTTGGGGCGCCCTCCAGCTGTTGCGGAACTACAAGTCCCATCATGCCTCTGTCTATGGGAGTCATGCTTGTAACTGTCAGCCTTGCAATGCCTCATGGGACTTGTAGTTCCGCAACAGCTGGAGGGCCACCAGTTTGAGATCCCTGTGCTAAGGCTACCTATATAAAACAGTCATGAAATTGGCAAGTTCTACATAAAACATTAGATGTTGGTTCCGGTTTATGGAATAATCTTTTGTTAAGAAAAAATAAAAGGATTGTTCATACACCTTATGTCACGGGTCTCAAACTAGCGGCCCTCCAGCTGTTGCAAAACTACAAGTCCCATCATGCCTCTGCCTGTGGGAGTCATGCTTGTAACTGTCAACCTTGCAATGCATCATGGGACTTGTAGTTTCGCAACAGCTGGAGGGCCGCTAGTTTGAGACCCCTGCCTTATGTCTATGCTGAGCACATGTCCACATAGCCTAGCACACAATACATCCATCCTGCTTTAAACACTTGTTAGAGCAAAAAAAAAAAAAAAAAAAAAAAAAATTTGACTTCTCTGGCAAAACAGAGTTGGTTATACACACATAGGAGGATCAGAGCGGCGGGTACAGTGCCACAGCTGCGTGCAGTTCCCAAGTGCTGGCTTGCGCTGTGTTTACATAACCTCCGCCGACAAGTTTTCCTGTACCTGCCGACATGAAAAGCAGTGTGGATTTATTTTGATTTAAGAAGAAAAAAAAAAAGAAGGACGAGCAAAAAACAGTTAATAAGCCACAGTTTCAATGTCCAGCAAGCTGGGAAATGTCTGCAAGATACATTTGGCAAAAAACGACGTTACAGAGGGTTGTCGCAGCAGATTGAAAACATGGCATAGGAAAAGCAAACAGGAAAGCGCAAACGCGCAGTGCAGTGATGGCGAACCTTGGCACCCCAGATGTTTTGGAACTACCTTTCCCATGATGCTCATGCACTCTGCAGTGTGAGTGAGCATCATGGGAAATTTAGTTCCAAAACATCCGGGGTGCCAAGGTTCCCCATCACTGGCCTAGTGCATAACCAGAATATTTATAGGACAGGAAAGCAAATTCATACTCATCGGCAGGATACAATGCTTGCATTTTTTCCTCCAACAGATCCAATGCTGTTGAAGCATCACCCAACGCACTAAGATTGTGGCCAGCCGACGCGTTTTAGGGGGATGCACCCCCTTCCTCCAAGCCACGATAGCTCTGAGGGGGGTGTGTCCCCTGAAACACGACAGCTTGCCACAATTGTGGTGCATTGCATCAGGTGACACTTTGCCAGCACTGGATCTGTAATTTGCTCGACTGCTTGCATTTTTTTTTTCTCTTTTGCGAGCATGAATTTGGCTTTTCGGTCCATTTTATCTTATAGATCTTTTGGTAATTCACCAGTCGTTTGCACCCTCCTGTCTGCACCCTCCTGTCTGCACTTCCTAGAGTTATCTGCCGGTGTCCCCCCTCCGTTTGAGAATGGCTGAGCGCCCCAGTTAAAGATCTTATTGGCTCACACTGTCTGCACATTATGGAGATGGTGTAGAAATCCTGAGTGCTGGGGGTGTTCGTTGTTGAGGAAAACATGCCATGCCTAGGGATGATGGCCGATCGAAACGATAAAAGGTCAACTCCTCGTGCAAATCCCGAGTCCCAATTTAGAGTGGACATTAAAACAAAAACAAAAAGTACAATCCTAACACTATGAAACTTTCCAATACTCCCAAACAGAGGGGGGGTCGTACCATGTAACAAGGAGAGCCCTGCTCTTCAGTCCTGACCGATAACGTCTATACACGCCCCAACTACGTGGACAACTTCTGGGCCTCTCTGACTTGACGCAGTCCATACAGCCACTTGATGACCCTGGCGTTCCGCTCGATGATGGAGATCCCGTATGGAATCCGCGTGGAGGCCGGCGTCTCCTCGGCGGTGGCCACGCTGACCTGGGACCGGGCGTACTCGGAACTTTCAGCGCTGACGCTGTGGAACTTGAGGGACACGATGTCGGAGCTGGCACGGACAAAGTGCTCCGCTCCGATATTAGAAACCTCGCCGGGGTCCAGTCCGCAGTAATTGAAGAAACGTTCGAGGTTGGCGCTGGCTCGAGAGTAGCGGTCGCTCAGGTCGGACTTGGAGCGGTGCAGGAGGGTTTGTTTTTTGCCGGGGTCGTTCGGGGTGCTGGCGGGTGAACAGAGGGGGCTGTCAAGGGGCAGGCACGATTTTGCGGGGGACTCAACCGATGCGGTAACGAGGATCTCTGGACACTGAACGTGGGGTACTACGTCACCTGGTCGAACGTCCACTCTGCGCACCGCCATTGTGTTGGGAGTCCGATGGCTGGCCGGGGTGCTTGGGGTGGATGAATTTTGCATCCTCTCCGGTTCCTGCCATGGCGTTTTGTCCGCCCGCGGTGAGGTCAGTGGGCTGTCGCAGATATTGATCAGATTGTTCAGTATTTCCAGATTCAAGGAACTTTTGGGAGCTCGGTTCTCCCCGCGAGGGGCGGTCGGGGAGCATCTGCGACTCGGAGTAAGCAGCACCCTCCGCACACCTGGAGAGAAGAGCGGCTGCCTGGCCAGGACCGGTCTGATGGGCTCCTGCTTAGTACTGGCCACTTGCTTGCTCTTCACATACTTTGCCTTGTCTGCTTCCAGCCTCTCCACCGCGCTGGGCTTCCGAGCTCCGTTCTCCCCCTGACGCCGAAAGTATTCGGGGCCTTTGTTCAGTATGCGAAAGGGCATCACCGAAGTGAGAGGGGCTCCCATCCCAGCCGATTGTAATGTGCCGACAGACATGGTCACCTCCTGAAAGTGGACACCTCGCTGCGATGACAAGCGCTCTTCACATCTCCTGGGCCTCCTGTCACTTCTTTCACGTTCCTGTGCAATGCAAAGAGAGAGAGAGAGAAAGATCGACTTACTGGTAGCGGCTTACAAGTGCGTGCCGGTCTGACAGCATCACAAACACACAAAGCCACAGGATCACACACAGCTAGAGGCGGGATCTCCCTTTACACTAAGTGGACTCTTCTCCTCCCCCCTCCGGCTGCTCTCTCCCAATCCTTTCCCAGTCACCTCTTCAAAATACGTGAAGCT